>JBBPDC010000011.1:1280214-1305489 GCA_037974485.1 Hemigrammopetersius urotaenia | reverse complement strand
GCGATTAATCGTGAGTTAACTATGGCAAACATGAGATTAATCGCGATTAAATATTTTAATCTACTGACAGCCCTAGTATAAACCAATCTGATTGATTAATCTGATTGATAGGTTGATCAATCCCACAATGCCAGAGAAAAGCGAACAAAAAAGTACCCATACCAATGGGCGCTAGGACCATTGTAGCATGTTTTAATATCTTTTGTTTCATCACCCCCACTATATGTTTTCCTGACAATAGACGAGACTCTGCACGCATGCAACCAAAATATTTCCAGGTAGAAATAGAATGAGAAAGAGATACGTAGGAAACATCCCCCCCAAACTTAAAACCACTGTTGTTGTGTTTTTTAAAACTTGTCTGGACTTTACACTTTGTAACATATGTGCACACTGGCTTAGCGCAAAAATTACAATCTGTAATTTTTCCTCTACCTCAGGCTGCTTTGCTACGTGGTGCTTTCCCATTTTTGCCTGCAGCACCGCAGCTGATGCTGGGGAGTCGTGCATTCTGCCGGGGCTGGACTATTGCTTCTTCTGTTTCCAGTATGCCGGAATTTGCTTTTACACCCCTCCAATATCACTTGGTATGAGGGCCTCTATCCGCAACCGATACGGCATACAGGTAGGTGTGGGACTGCTTCTATAACCAGAATATAATACAGCTGAACATCTCACCGACTGAACTAAAATAGAAAATAGAGGTCATATACAGTTTTAATGGCCTCACATTATTTCTTAACATGCAAGCTGATCAGCCATGGCACTAAAACCACCTGCCTAATATTGTGTAGATCTTTCTTTTGCTGTTATAGTTCTGACCAAGCATGGCAAGACCTCTGAAGGTCCTTTGGTATCTGGCACAAAGACTTTGACAACATAACCTTTATGTCCTATAAGTTATAAGGTGGGGTATTCATGGATTGGACTAGTTTGTCCAGCAAATCCCACAGATGCTTGGTCAGATTGAGACCTGGGAATTTTGATACCAAACTTAGATGTATTTATCTGATGTTTACTACAAACACTAGTGAAGTAATCCTATTGGACCACCGTCTGCCACAATAAAAACTGTATGAGTAAATTATCACTTATGTATAGTCAGTCACAGAATTAATTCAGGCTCCTTAGATAAGGTAAAGGGGCAAGTGGCAGACACCCATATCCAGAGGGACTTACAATCATTAGTCACAGAGACAGTATCCCTGGAGACACACGATTAAGTGTCTTGCTCAAGGACACATAGTGGGAGGGTTGTACCTGAAACTTTGTGGTCAGCTGGTTCACTGGCAAGTGTTTCACTAGGCTGCTAACATTCTAGATTCCAGATTAGGGTTGCACACTAATTTTCTGTTGTTGGTGGACTTGAGTTAGCTTTGGATACATCCTGATCAGCTCATGCATATAAAGTCTGACACATAAATGAAGAAAATGATGCATTTTAGTAATGTATTTTTTATTAAAACAATTTGGGTTTTAGGGATTGTTAGCAATGTTGCAAAACTCATACACAACAAAAATGGAAAATTGTTAGGTATTAGGCATCAACCTTTATATTTTGTTAATGGTTCAATGACTCATGGTGGCTGAGGAGAAGGTTTCTCGAAAGGGTTTTCTTAATTATATTCGTCACAGTTCAGACTCACAAACAACTCAAGGGACTTAGTATCACGTTTACACGAAGGACCTTCACTCTGTGTCACAACTACGTCTAAACCTCGGATTCTCCGGAGGACTTTCACTCTTGTTGCAAGAGCCCTGTGTAGGAAGTTCCACTCCATGTGAGGCTGCGGCACGCCTTGTCTCTCCTGTATGGATTACAGATAGAGAGATAGAGATGGGTGGAATACAAAGAGTTCAGTGTCTGCACCACTCGTCTCATTTTCACTTCCCAGCTCGCTCCTGTTCCTCTCCATGTGTCCTGTTTGCTTAAAATGACAGGTTAGGTTCCTCAGTTGAGCATGCAGCAAACACCAGAGCAGTACAGGTACCTTGATCTCCAAACACGTTCCCTCCAGCCTCTTGCTCAGGTTACTGAGTGACCACGCCCTGGCTCTCTGGCTCAGGCTTTAAACACACACACAGCCAATCACACGTCGAAGACGCTCACAGATACAGTTAGAGACCGGGAAACCCAGCGCCTGCTAAACTGCAGCTCCTCTACACCTGGGCTGCATCAGCACCTAACAAACACACTCTCCACTCTCTCTCTCACACACACACAAACTCCATGTCCAGAGCGTAGTGTCTCCTAAAACTCTGGTGACTGGCTTCTTAATGGACGAGGCTGAGCCTTACCAGACATCACAATGACATTGTTAATAATGTCATTAATGGTTTGTTTTCTGTTTTTAAAGTATAAACACAGTGAACTGTATGTGAATAAACCATGGAAAATAATGTACTTGTGTCTTTATAGGGCAGCCTGGCCTCTGACTGTATGTATACCACTTTCTGCAACCAATGCTCCTGGTGCCAGATGTCCCGGGAACTAAAGAGACGCCGGACAACTTTCACTTTAGTCAACGTCCAGCCAACGGTTGTTGTTGCTCCGTCTGTGGTGGCGGCTCCGGCACCTGTTGTGCTCTCGTCTGCAGTGGTCTCTCACTCTACTGTGCTGAGCTGAAGTTTTCCTTGGATTTATTTTTTTCCCCCTGAGGTCAACTTATGTTTGTGTGGGTTTATGAATAAAACAGGTTGTGTCTGGTGCTGTGCCTTTGACTCTTTGTGGAATGAGGTCTTTAAAACAATGCCCTGCCCTGGAGAGTCATTTTTCGCCATCCTTCCATACTAGTGTTTTATTGTAAGCTGAAACAATGTTTTGCTGAAATGTCTCTGACGGTATCTGTTGCATTATGTTACCGATCTCTTGTGATCGCACTCCCCAGGAACCAGGGCAAACTCCTTACATATTTGTGGTTGATTAAATGGGTGGGTTAAAGGGCTGAGGGCTGAATAAGCAGAGATTTCTGAATGAGCTGATCTTCTGAGACATTGCAGTAACAATGATTTCAAAATGGACTGAGGAGGGAATGAACAGTAAATTCATTTATTTCAAAAAATATGAAAATTCATGACATGGATCGTTTAAGTCAGGAGGGCCTCAGGCCTAGCCTGAGTATCCCTGAACTACACACTGCTTCGGCTAAACAATCTCAAAATCACAGCTCTTATTATAAAGTCTAGAATCATAAATAATCTGACAAATTGTCTTGTTTAGTGCACAGTTACCAAAGTCTTGTGCTTAGATTTACAGACTGAGGGCTAAGGGCCTTGCCTGACACTGGTTATCTTCTCACTAACAGGTCTGTGATGTCTTTTTCAGGTTTTACGTGTTGTTTTTACTAAGTCAAATGCATGCTCTGTGGGCCAGGTGACTGATTTGACCAGTCAGGAACATTTCTCTTTGTTGACCTGAAATCTGTAGCTGTTTTAGTATGTTAAGAATTTCAGGGGAAAAAATGACTGTGTTAAAATGTTGAACCAAATTTTCAAAAGTAAACATTTATCAAAGATATTGACTAGTGTAGCCCTAGATTTTGCATTGACTGTATTCACTAGATTGCATTCATTACACAAATTAGTTTTCAATGAGAGATATCCTTCTCCAAGAAAAACAAATTTCATACTTTTTGAGTAAGTGTTTGTCAAGCTGTTGTCTAAAAAGTACCCACCCCACTTCAGGGGGCTGCATCTCTTTTTCTGCATTCAGGGACTATAATCAGGCCAAACGTCATGAGGAATGTTGAGGTCATGTGTTATTGTCGACCAAAACTTGGACATACAAATCCATGTTATCCATGTTATCCATGCACACAGCTGATGTAACTTTTGGATTATTTCATATTATAATATTAAGCAATATTTCTTCACTTTTCTTATTACATCACTCTGGTGCAAGTTGATCTTTATCCAGATTAGCTGCCAATGACATTTTGTCCCAGAACTTCATAAGACTTGTGGTTTAGTGGTAAATTCTCTGAGGTTACGCTGGTATGAGTTGCTCTTTGACACATTTTGTTCTGCATCCTGCATGTTCCCGAACTGTTTGCCAGTTTTTCTTCAGGACTGAAAGTACTTTTGGGGCGTCAAGGCCTGTGATTTTCACTGACATTTTATATTAATGATATCATGGTAAAGTGACATCAGCAGCAAATAGATTCAAATCTAGAATCAACATATGTATTGTGCTACACCCTTCTGACTATTTACTTATGGTTCTTTGAAATGCATGAACCGTTGCCATTAGTTTCTAACCACTGTCTTTGTTGGTAATGGTTTGTTCTCGGATTTCTGTTGTGTTTTAATCCTATAATGCTGCATTGCTGTGTTTATTTTGTGCTGTATTCTGTTATGTGACCCTGTGTTTATTCTGATGATATAGCTATAATATAATAAATAATATAAAATAACATTTCTGTCAAAGTATGTAAAAGCAGAAAGACCTTAATCTGTTCTGAAATTCTTTAAACCCATGAAACTATATGGCTATATGGTGAGTTTTAAGCACTATTCATAATACATCAACATTTTTAACATTTTTAATCATTTAGAAATTGATTGTCATTGAAAATAAATATATGCATTTTTAAAAAAAAACTTTAAATGGGAAAATCCAAGATGTTAGTTGAATCAGTTCGCTCAGAATCCCTGGCATTTTTTCCTTCGCTTAATTTAGTGGTTGGGCCACGATGGGTTAATTTAGATGTGGGTGAATGCGATAATAATTCAAATATAGTAAGAGTTATTGTCTTGCCTTAAAGTAGCTTGCCTTTGCAAATACAGCTTGCTATCAGGGAAGCACTGAAAGTTTGCACAAACTTTGGCAGTGTCATCTGCCAATGTCACTGTGACATTATATTACTCAATCCATTTTATAAAAATGAAACAGCAAATCTCAGTTTTTTGAATTTATGACTCAATGTCTTGGCATGGTAAGACCACAAGTCTCTGCAAAATAATTCAAACCATCTGAAACCACAATAGACTAATCCTCAGGGATCTGAGATTTGAACATGTGCCTGTATTGCCGAGGGCAGGATATTGTTGTACCTGGTTGATAGGAACAGAAGAGAGCAATAGAGAGAGGGAGACAGGAAACTGGTGTTCTCTGATAAAGCCCAATGCACTGACTCACACGCTGGATTCATAATCACCATTAAACCTGCTTTTGTTTTTTTTTTGGCTCCTCTCCTTCTCTTCTGTACTTCCCACCACTGTAATAAAAATAGAAAAATGGCAATTGAGGACAAGAAAGCATGTATACACACCACACACACACAGGTCTGTTTCAAATAAGGACATTAACAGTCGGAGAGATATTTATTTGATCCCCTTCTAATTTGGTAAGGTTTTTGCTGACCTACAAAAATGTCTCTAATTTATGAGGTAGTTTCGTTTTTATGGAGAGAGACAGTATATCAACCAAAAATCAAGAAAAAACATGTTACATAAAAGTTATAAATTAATTTGCTTTTCACTGAGTGAAATAAATATTTGAGAGCCAACCCTTGTTGGCGAGCACAGCAGTGACATTTCTTGTAGTCGGTCACCAGGTTTGCACACATCTCAGGGGGGGTTTTGGCCCACTCCTCTAAATCCTTTAGGTTTCTTGGCTGCTGCTTGGCAAGTCAAAGCTTCAGCCCCTCCACAGATTTTCTATAGGACTGAGGTCTGGAGACTGGCTAGGCCACTCCAGGACTTTAATGCGTATCTTCTTGAGCCACTCCTTTGCTACCATGGCAGTATGTTTTGGGTCAGTGTCATGTTGGAAGGCCCATCCACAACCCATCTTCTGTATTTTACCTGAGAGAAGGAGGTTCTCGTCCAAGATTTTACGGTACATGACCCCATCAATTGACCCCTCAGTGCGGTGAAGTGATCCTCTACCCTTAGAAGAAAAATCCCCAAGCATAATGTTTCCACCTCCATGCTTGACTGTGGGGATGGTGTTCTTCGGGTCATACACAGCATTTCTCTTCCTCCTAACATGGCGGCTCAGCTTGATTTTGGTCTCATCTGACCACAGCACTTTCTCCCAAGCCTTCTCTGGATGATTTAGATGTTCACTGGCAAAGGTAAGATTGGCTGTACATTTGCCTTCTTGAGCAGGGGAACCTTGTGGCACATTATGATGTAGTGTGCTACCAATGAGGTTCTTAGTGACTGTGGTCCCAACTGCCTTTAGATCATTAACAAGCTCCTCATGTAGTTCAGGGCTGATCCCTCACTTTCTCATGAATGTCCTCACACCATGAGGCAAGATACTGCATGACTCTCCCGACTGAGTGACCGTTGTTACCTTCTCACCAAGCTTCCTGCTGATGGTCTTGTAACCCATTCCAGCCTCGTGCAAGTCTACAGTCTTGTCCCTGATATCCTTTGACATCTCTTTGGTCTTGCCCATGGTGGTGGAGAGGTTGGAATGGAAGAAACTGACTCTGTGGACAGGTGTGCTTTATACACATAACAAGTTAAGATCAGACTATCTGTAATAGGTAGCTTGATTGATAGCTTGACTGGCATACAGTCATTCTGTGAGAGTCAGAAGTCTGGCTGGGTTGTAGGGGATCGAATATTTATTTCACTCAGTGACATGCAAATCAATTTTATGTGATATTCTGTCTCCCTCCATAAAAGTGAAACCTCACCACAGCAATTATTATCAGGTCTAGACTCATAAGTAACTGGGCAGATTGTCTTGTTTAGTGTTTAGTTGTATTCTGATGCTCACAAACCTGACCTGACATGGGTTTGATCACTTCAACAAAAATAAAAGACTCATCATGAGTTAAAGAAACTCAGTGTCCTGTAGTACAAGCCTTGCATAAGTCGGTTAATGTTTGATAAGACTACCCTTTACCCTTTAGTCAATAAGCCTTTAGCAGATGATAAACACTGCAGCGTTATTAACAACTTCTTTTTCTGGGTCTGCTCATAATACTATTCATACTGCTAGGTAAGTAAAACTCCCTATTACCTTTTTAAATCAATTTAAGCCATTAATATTTGTGTGAACTGTGTAATCTGAATGGTTATGATATGTCATATTGTTTGTGGGAGGAGTAAATATACAGTAGAATTACTGTCTAAGTAGCACTGTATAGTCTTGATGTGATCATAGGTATCTCCTATCACAAATTATAAATGCTTTTAATTCAATAACCAAATATTTAACCTCTATAGCTTTGAACTACACTTATTTTCTGTACCATTTTTCTTTTACACCCACCACATACACTTTATGGACAAAAGTACAGTACATGGACCCCTGACCACTACACCTTCCAGTTCTTTTTTTGTGAGGAATCAACACAATTTGATGCAGGTCATGTGATACTGGGACAAGCCCAGCCTTATTGTATCAATATGTGTGTTGCTTTTATGAGTATATCAGGCAGCAGAATTACTGTGTGTTTTGTTGAACAGGGTAGAGAAGTGACCATGTGTAGATACATGGTACATGTACATAATAAAGTGGCTATAAAGCAGGTTATAAGCAAACCTTTTCTCATATAATAACAAGTAAAACCCTAAATATCACAAGGCAGGAAAGTATAACAAAAAAGTACCAGCATTATGTCTATGAATGTTTCTCTGAATGTCCCAAACAAATGTTAACATGTGAGTTCATTCTTCTGTTTGTTATAGAAATGGAATGGAGTAGAGAGTTTTGCCTGATTCTTACAAGCTTGCTGTGGTTACTTCCCCTTCCTGGTGACTGTCACAACAGCAGTAACATCTTGGTGGTTCCATTTGATGGCAGCCATTGGGTTAATATGGAGGTCATTTTAAAACATTTGCATGCGCGTGGGCACAACCTGACTGTGATGCACTCTGTAAAGAGCTGGTACATCCCAGAGAAATCTCCAATCTTCACCTCCTTCTATATGAAGTCTATACAAGATTATATGGGTCTGGACTACTATGAAAAGATGTTGAAACGAACGCTAGACTTTCACAAAAAATGGCCATTTCTTACCCCCCTTTACCAACAATGGGAACTTATGGACCTGCTAAGGACTGGCCATTTTTATGTTGCAGAAGCAGCAATGTCAGTTTTTGAAGACAAGGCCCTCATGGCACAGCTCAAAGATGGTAAATATGACATGGTGCTATGTGACCCAAGTTTTCATGTTGGATCACTTATAGCTCGCTACTTTAACATACCACTCGTACATAACGTCCGCTGGATTAACAGTGGGGACAGCCACTTCCTCTTTGCCCCTTCCCCTGTCTCTTATGTTCCAGTCAGTGGATCTCACCTGCCTGACCGCATGACTTTCTCAGAGCGCATCACAAACATGATTTTCTGTTTTATTTTAGTTTTTCAGCAGCATTTTGTCATTGATCCTCCTTACAGGGAATTACTTGACCTCCATTTCCCACCAGGAACCACCATGATGGGCATACAGCAAGATGCAGATTTATGGCTGGTGCGGGCAGAGTTTGTCTTTGAGTTCCCACGTCCTACTATGCCCAATGTGGTCTATGTGGGAGGTTTTCAGTGTAAACCCAAAAAGCCGCTCCCAGCGGATTTGGAGGACTTTATGCAGAGTTCAGGAGAACACGGAGTGGTGATTATATCATTCGGGACCATCATCCAAGGCTTGCCAAAGGAGATTAGAGATGTCATTGCCGCTGCCTTTTCTGAGCTTCCTCAGAAGGTTATCTGGAAATACCTCGGGGAACCTCCCTCAACTCTTGGTAACAACACCTTGCTGGTAAACTGGTTTCCTCAGAATGACCTCTTAGGCCACCCCAAGACACGTGTCTTTGTGGCTCACGGCGGCACCAATGGCCTTTACGAAGCAATCTATCATGGTGTTCCTGTTTTGGGTTTGCCCCTTCTTTTTGACCAGTTTGACAATATCTTAAGGCTGAAGGCTCGTGGGGTAGCTCGGATGCTTGAGGTGGTGACAGTCACTAAAGATGGATTCCTTGAAGCCTTAAAAGACCTTTTAGAAAACCCTACATACCATGAAAATATGCAGAAGCTTTCACGGTTATACCACGATACCCCAATGACGGGACTGGACAGTGCCATCTTCTGGATTGAGTTTGTCCATAGATACAAAGGAGCTCCACACCTGTGCACTAAGGCCTACTCCATGCCCTGGTATGCTTACCACAGTATAGATGTGGCGCTCCTGCTTTTTGCTATTTTTGTAGCTGTTCTCTGGATCACAGTGTTTGTCCTGAAGCGACTCTGCTGCAAGATCTTCAACAGGAAGAGGAAACTGGAGTAGAACAGTCCTAGAATACCCTGTAATACAAGCACTCAAGCAAAGATAAACCAAGTGCATTTTAGTACTGTTTCTTTAAATAGACATTTCAAACATTCATTCTAAACTGTTGAATATAATACAAAATAAAAGGAACTGTTTAGGTTTAAAAAAGAAATACTAAGGCTGTCCTGATTCAGTGTTTTTGCCACCTATCTTATTCTTATTCTTATTCTTTTTGTATTGGGTAACAATGCAATACGTACATTTTCATACATAATAAAACTACACATTGCACACTTCAAGTAATCTGTCAGTCAATTTAGGTAAGATACACCATGCAGCCAGTAACTTTAACATTGTGGTAAAATTACTGAACACTTTAGTATTTTAGCTGACCTTTACATTTCTGATTGGTTTGATTGGCATAAAGTGTCATGGTGTGGTTGAAAATTTAATTTCAAAACAATTCTGGTCTAATTTACGTTACAGCATGTGTCAAATTAGTAAAACAAATTCGTTTTACAGAAACGTGAGAACAATAAAGAGCAAGACGAAGAAATCGTGAACCAAGACTCACAAGAGGAACCAATCCATCTAAGGTCAAGACCAGACAGCAAAATAATAACATAACCAGAGTAATGAGAATAAAGAATGAGTTAATAATGGACATCAAATTGTGTAAAAATAATTTGTAAAAAAATTAAGCGATTCATCATTACACAGAGATAAAAACCAACAGAAACACTATCAGAGTCACTATCAGAATAATAAAGAAGTTTGTGATAACTTGTTAGTATGAATATGGCAAGACCTCAGTATCATGTGCATCAGTATCAGTCTCATCAGGACAGCGAGTAAGGCATGCAAGTAAGACTTTTTAGTACAGCAAGAGGGTGAATGGAACATGCAGGTGTCTCCATGGTGGTCGAACTGGTCCTGTGGGCAGGCAAGCAGGAACACCTGTTCAAGAACAATCTTGCTCCAGCATCAAACTAAACTATGAAACAAAGTTCTGTTTAAAGTGACTGTTCATAATAAAAGCAGATACTAGTACCATAGAGGTACATTTCTGTTGATCAAGGTCCAAGTAACTTCAAAGGTACAACCCATTATTTACTTTTCCTTTTGTGAACGTAACTAGTATTTTACTGGGAAAAGGGGTGTATTTTTTTTTTTACCTCTTCATAACCTAATGTTCTAAAAAACATTAATAAAATGCCTGATGGGAATTCATGGTGTACGGAGTCAATGTAACTTGTTCCAAAACTAAATGTACTAAAGATGCACCACTCCACAAACAGTGTAGTGTCTCTTTTCTGAGATTATAGAGTCAACAGATTGCAGGCAGTTTCTTCAGCACACATAGCTATTACAGCCGTACAACAAAGGAGAGTCAAAAGTTAGCACTGTTCCTGAGAGCCTATGTGCTCCACTGTCACTGAGTGAGTAAATGAGAGCAGGAGGTCGAAGTACATCACAGTTTACCTTCATTCTCATGTCAATGAATCTACTTTTCGATGGTTTAAAAAGGGCCCTATAGTCCAGCCTTGCACTTAGTGCAGAGGCCATTCATACTCAGACCCATCACTCTTCTCTGGGGTCCTGAGTTGCCTAGGTCCCCTTTGTCCTCAGGCGTACCCTTTATTACCTTGGCCACTTCTTCTGCTATGTCCCACTGCCTAAGTCACATGGAAAGAAAACGAGAGAAAGAAAAAGGATCAGAGAAAGAAAATTAGAACCATGGACCCTCCTTACAACTGTTTAGTGAAGACCAGCCCTACTATTGTGTAGAATGCCTTCCTGTGTGGTGAGGTCTAGTCTACTTCTATAGTTCACATTAAGTCAAGTTCTAAACCACAGTGATAAGTCTGTGTCACATGGATGAAGACCTGAATGTGGTTTGAGCAGGTTGAGAGAAGCTCCTGTGCAAAAAACATCTATTGTAGTAGATGTGACAGTTCATAAGAGATATTTGTTCATGTCCTGAAGGCTTATGCCCTTTAGAACTTTATATGTCAACAGTAAAATTTTGTAATCAGTGCAAAATTTGGCTGGTGGCCAATGCGATGATGTTGCTGTGGTCAAACCTCCTTGTTATTCCTAATCCTAGTAGCGTCCACATTCTGGACTAACTAAAGCTTGTTAAGGCTCTTACTGGAACTTCCAAACAGCAGGGTATTACAGCCATCAACCTTCAGGTAAATGTATGAACTTACTTTGATTCATACTGCACACATTTTACAGTGCATCAGACAATTTGTTCATATGCAGCTTTTGGACCAAGGAGACAGAAGAAGTTTTTTGATACCAAGTCTTTGTCTTTTACACAGTACTCAGTCTTATTAGGTTGCAGGACCTTCAGTCAGGGCAGGAAATTTGGAAAACATGTACAATGAATGAAAGTCTACAGGACAAAATGGATTAAAAATATTTTTAATATTTGAAATGATTGGAAATATAGCTATAATAATAATAATATTTACTCTAGGTATCCAGTTTCTGACACTTTGAATGGTTGATATTTAGCTGCTCTGATGAATAACAGCAGAAACTCTGAGTAGTCCAGGAACACATGACAAAAAAAAGTTTATGAAGCCAGAAAGTTGATCAGATCCTCTAACCTCCAAATACTCTAACCTCCACAAATGGTGCTGTACATTATTATCAGCCGATATACTTCTTGTGGGCACTCAAGAATAATTCTGCCCTTTTCAGTATGAGGAAGGTTTTGCAAATGTGGTGGCAGCTTTTGTGCCATGTGGTGACCTGAAGAACCTTTAACTCAAAGCATTTAAAGAATTTAAGTTATGAGCCTTTTCTGTGTGACCGATCAGATAATTATGAAGGCAGGCCATTTGTGAGAGTGAAGGTTTTGCAAAGTCCTAACTGTAATCCCAGTGAAATGGGTGCAGGGCCATAAATGGGTAGTTAATGCGCAAAAATCCTCCAGTGTGACTGAATCAAAGCAATTCACCCAAAAGAAAATCATTGCATTGTGTAAAACTGATCCCAAGTTACAAGAAGCATTTGGTTCCAGTTACTACTATGTTAAGCAATTGCTTTTTCACATAGTAGATTTGTGCCAATCAGTCATAACACTAAAACAAGCTGCCAAATATTGCGTAGGTCCTTCTTATGCTGCCAAAAAAAGCTCTGCCCTGTTAAGGCATGAACAGCAAAAATTATCTGAAGGCTACGGTTTCTTCTGGCTTGCGTAGCAGACCCAACAGCTTCTTCCCCCAAACAGTCCGGCTCCTAAACACCTTGCTGCCCTCTCCCACACTGAACTGTCCACTCCACACCCTGTTGCCCCACCCCCCCAACCCTGTTCTATACACAACTTCCACACCACCATCAGCAGTTGTTAAAGAGCAAATGTTTACATATTACCTTTTGCCTACTTGAACACTGCCCTCACACTGCAGGACTTGCACAACTGCTACATTTGCACAAATACATGGTAATTCATTACAGTTTTTTTGTTAATCTTCAGTACATCTCTTCTCACCTGCTGTCCTTAGTGTATTTATAACTCAGCTGTATACAACATTGTAGTGTGGATATAATTATATATTTTTACCAATATACAGAAAATCATAGCTATAATTAGAACTATATAATTGTAGCTGCTTTTGGTCACTCATACATTTTTTACAACAATGAGTAAATGAGTATAATAGTGTGTATACATGAGGGAGAGACAGGATGATCAAGTCCCCTTTAGAATGTGTCTCGGAGAAAGAGTCTGTGACCACACAGATAGGGAGGTCAGAAATGGACAAAAAGTGGAAAAGCTCAAATATGAAGAAACAAATGCAGAGGAAAACAGACTTCAGGAAAATATACGGTAGCTTAGACATGTGTCACGGTTTATTTAAAAATAATTGGGCTGTGAATTTGGCTACACATTCGACTGTCCTTATCCATAAATGATTTTTTTGCCTTTAACCCCAAGGTTTGGGCAACCACGCAATCACACTTTGTATTTTCTCACAGAAATACGCTTAGTTTCGCATGATCTTTGTTGTGTTTCCTAATATAAGTAAATCTGTGAACGCTGTAGATACACAGTGTTCACATATTTACTTACTGAGTGGATATTAAAGTAAATATGTGAACACTGTGTATCTACATTTATACATCTGTGTATTTATTTATATATTCGCTCTGTATATACATATACTCACTGTGTACATACAACTTGCCCTAGTCTACATTTAGTTTTACTTATAGTTTACAAATACATATATGTATATGTTTCACAGTACAGATGTCCATATGTATATTCCTAGATTGTATTTAAATTTTTATACTGTACATGTGAACATTTATACTGTACTGTGACATAGTATTTTATTATATTCTTTTGTTTTCTTAATTTTTGCTGCTCTTAACTTTTTACTTTCCACTTTCTGCCATAACATGCAAATTTTCCACTTGTGGGTCTAATAAAGGCTTATCTTATCTTATTCTCTTTGTCTTCCCATTTAGCATCTGAAACCACCGTTGCTCAAATAAAGCACAAAATGGGCTTCATATGGCCAATAGCCAATCTATTAGAATGTATTTGGACATCCCTATTTCAGAACTATTCAAAGTTGCAACAGAGTGCTGATTGGTTTAAAGTGTTTATTCGTTCTGGATTTAAGAAAATATTACTGTTTTTAATGCAAAGGCGTATTTTTTCCCATTTGCATCATTTTGATAAAAAATATGTATTTGGCTTGAATAAAACTAGTCAACCTGGACTAAGCCCAAAACAAAACATATGCCATAAACGTGTTTTCAGGCAGAACAGACAAAAAGGTTTTACACTGTGTTCTCTTGCAGAGCATTTCATGACTCATCATCTCTCAGGAGCGGAAAAAGAGGGAAAAAGAAAAAAACGAATGTTGTTTTTCTGAAATCGCTCACTTGCTGCTCCGACTATAATTCCAAAGATTCTACAGGGGACAAAAACTGGCAGAAACTTTAAGTGATGTTTCATTTTGAAACATATTTGGTCAAATTACATTATAAAGCTAATGCATCATCAGTTGTGTGCAAGTGATAGGCACAAGCTGATTTCTGGAATTGACGCATGATTTCTGGAGATGCATGAGCAGAGTAAGAGATATCATGGTTACTAGAGCAGAGCTCTCCTTCAGTGAGAAAACAGGCTTCTTTGTTTTCAACTGGCTCTGTTGTCTTTGTGCCCCAATTTCGGGTGGTGAATAACTGAGCCTTATTTCATTATTCCAAACATTCACTAGGCGCTGCTGCATTCCATTTGATCACAGAGCCGCATGCACATTCATGTCCAGATACCCCAGGTCAGCTTAGATCTCACATTACACCACAGTACAGGTTGTTCACAGGAGACAGAGAGCATCTGGTGAGTAAATAATCTAAGCTTCAATATTCTGTAATCATTTTCAATCTGCTTAATTGTTTGCATGACAGCTTGTAGATACTTGGAATCTTAGAAACATTCAGAGCTGGTAGCACTATTTGTGCCACCTCATTCTAGCAGTCTGCTGAAATAGTACTGTTGTAAATGTGTGAGAGAGAAAGAGAACTAGAGAGAGAGAGAGAGTGAGGTCTAGTAGTGATTCCTCGAATGTCTCTGGGAGAATTTTTGGCTCTGACATGAGAGTCACTCTGTTTATTCTGTTTATGTATTAAAAGACACTGAACATGTATTACCAGTTGTGTTAGGTGTCTCAGACCTATCAACAACAGATTTGGAAATTAAACGTCATCAAGGGGAAGAGACTGACTATCCACATTTAGGTCATGATATACTACGCCAGCATTGCACTGCCCACTGAATGTGAACAGGGTTGGAAATCCTTAGTTCCCTTTTAAACCAAAACCAATATTATTCACATGTTCCAGGGCCCTTCAATCGAGGAATCAGTCGAGGCTTTTTCTCCACTACGAAATCCCTAAAAATATCCTCAGTTGAATGTACACTTGGGCAATCAGGTGGCTCTGACCCAGTGTACAAACTGTGCTGTGCCTTACTAGATATTCAGCATGGGAACTGCTTTTTATTCAGTTACCTAGTTGATGCTGCTCCAGTGCTTCCTCTAATCCATATCACTCCCTGAGTTCTCAAGATGTACATAGTGAATATGAGATGGTACATTCTTAGTAAGGCATGTCATGATCTAAATGAAGACATTGAAATCAACAGGTCATTGGGTGTAGTTATAGAGTGGGAGTACCCAATGAAGTGGCTGCTGAGTGTATATATCAGCCTCAGCCTGAGTGGTGTAACATTTGTTCTTTGTTTCCTGTGCTTTCCTCAGCTTTCTAAAGGATGGGAGTGAATGTAAATCAGCTCCTTTCCTTCTCCTGCCTACTTTTAATGGCTGGCTGTTGCAGTAGTGGCAGAATCCTGGTGTTTCCTGAAGATGGGAGCCACTGGGTGAACATGCAGGTCATCATGAAGGAGCTGCACGTCCGTGGCCACAGTCTTACAGTGGTACGCTCTTCCAGAAGCCTGTACATCCAGGACAGCTCTCCTCTCTACACCGTCATTACAGTAAATGTTGCTGAAGCAGAAGCTGTCAATGCAGGCTTGTTTGAGGCTTTACTGCAGCGGTCAATAGCTCTACGCAAGATGACACCAATTATGCGCTTTTTTGAAGAGCAGAAGGACGTGACAGCTATACTGCAAATATTCCACAGTGGAGCTCTTAGTCTGATTTCCACCATGTTGGACGACTCATCACTAATTAGGCAACTGCAGGATGCTAAGTTTGACCTGATGCTAACTGACCCCGCTTTTCCTGTTGGGGTTCTTTTGGCCCAGTATCTCCATTTACCCATGGTGTATAACGTGCGCTGGCTCAACACAGGGGATGCGCATATGGTCATTTCTCCATCACCACCATCCTATGTCCCCATGTACAACTCACTGCTTAGTGACAAAATGGACTTCCTGCAGAGGACTGAGAACTTCCTCAGATATCTGATTAGCCGCTTCCAGGAACGATTTGTTATCCTCCCCATTTATGACAAACTTCTCAAGAGCCACTTTCCACCAGGCTCAGATCTCCTCAGCATGCAGAGCTCAGCAGACATTTGGCTGATGCGTGTTGACTTCATCTTTGAGTTCCCACGTCCCAGCATGCCTAACTTTGTGTATATGGGAGGCTTCCAGTGTCGTCCATCTCAGCCCATCTCAGCAGAGCTGGAGGATTTCATGCAGGGTTCTGGAGAGCATGGAGTGGTAGTCATGTCTCTAGGAGTCATGGTCACTGCCCTACCCAAGGAAATCACAGAAGCCATCGCTGCGGCCTTTGCTAAGCTACCTCAGAAGGTCTTATGGAGGTACATGGGTGAGAAACCCTCATCTTTAGGTAACAACACTTTGTTACTTGATTGGCTTCCTCAAAATGATCTCTTAGGTCACCCAAAGACTCGTGCCTTTGTGTCGCATGGTGGCACCAATGGTATCTATGAAGCTATCTACCATGGGGTCCCTGTGTTGCTTCTGCCACTTCTCTTTGATCAATTTGACAACGCATTTAGATTGGAAGTGCGAGGAGCCGCTCGTGTACTTGAGGTTGCCACGCTCACTTCAGAAGATTTCCTTGAAGGCCTCAAAGATGTCATTGAAAACCCGTCTTATCAAAGCAGCGCACAGAAACTGTCAAAACTTCATCGTGATCGACCTCTCTCTCCTCTAGACAACGCTGCCTTCTGGATCGAGTATGTCATTAGACACAAAGGAGCTCGGCACTTGCGCTCAGAGACGAGCAGTCTACCGTGGTGGTCCTATCACTGTCTAGATGTGCTATTTTTTCTGTTTACTATTATTTTTGTTGCAATCTGGGCCACTGTAACTCTCTTTAAGCTGCTTTGTTGTAGGTCAAACAAGAAGCAGAAGGCAGACTGAGCTTTTCAAACAGTTATAGGCACTCCACCAGAATTCCTGTTAAGATACTTGATGCACAGTAACAGAAGATCTTAGACCTTCTTCAGTCTTACAATCTGTTTACATATATAACAAGAAAAATCTTCTAGGGTCAAGTATACTGAGGTCAGTTATCAGTCGCAATGTAGTTCATGGAAAAATAGATCAAAAAGAATAATTTCCAAGCACACTTCTGTACATGTTATTGCTGTGGGAAAAATAAATGTCATATGAAAACATTCTATTTTTAATTTTCATGTAAAAAAAAATCAACAAAATGTATTTTGTAAGATTTTGTCAGAAATGATCGTAGTATTTCTTTTGTACTGTGGAATCTTTGCTGCACTTTTTCTCTGTGGAAAAACTAAGGATGAATCACACTCCATGCTCTGTTCATGTCTGCAAACAAAAATGAATTGTTACAGTGTTGTAATCTGGATGTCTTCTAGTTGAGTCTTCTATGTTCACATTTAGGATCATGACTTTATGGGACCATTAAACTCTGCCTTGTCTTCAGTCACTGTCTTGGCCTTGTGTGTGTCAGTTCTGATGGTAGAGTCTTGGTAGAGTTTATATCAGGAGTCATCAATACCTTCCATTTCTTGTCATGGTTATCTGCAGTGAAGTGGCATTCTCAGTATATACATATATAAATCATATATACACACATGAGCAGTCTAAGGCATGCGCACGCGCACACACACACACATACACACACACACACACACCGACTGTAAATCAATATAATAATCAAGTCTGAGTGCAAGGAAACCTTTCAATGCCCTTCCTTTTGACTGAGAGGTGTGGAGCAAAATTATTTTTTAAATATCCACTCAAATATGACACCCACCATGACCATCACAATCAAGAAGTCAAATTGTTTATCCAAAACACCTATTGTTCGTGAACTTTGCTTTCACGTAATATAAGCACACCATTCTAAACCTGGTGTAACCAAGGAGGTGGGGGGCAATGGGTGTCACAGGGGAAATGAAAATAGCAGGAGAGAGTTTCGCCCTGTGTTTCAACAGCCCTTCCGTCAGCAGGAACAGTTTGGCCTGACTCATATCACTCCCAATCAGGCAGGAGGGTGTTTTTGTTCTACAGGAGAAAGGCCTCAGGATGTGGCTGCTCAAAAGCAGTAGCAGCGACTTCCTGCATCGGGAAATGATCAAAAGTCAGACAAGCCCCTCGGGCATGCAAGGACGTACCGTACACCCTCATTCACTCATTCACATGGGTCACTTCACATCGGGCTGCAGTCTGCCATCACAGGCCAACATAGGGTGAGGAGAACCATCTCACTTTGGCATTGATTGACATCTATGCATTGTTGCAAATCTGTAAGTACAGAAATGTGCGATAGTGTTGCTTGCATTGTGCTATTTTCTGGAACTGGACTCAACAATGGAAGTTTCACAGATCTCCCCGATGTGGTGTTTCCCATAGGAGCTGCCTGAAAAATACTCAAGCTACTGCCGGCGACAGCAGTGGGTGGCTCTGATACAGTGTGAAAATTAGCCGGAGGACCTGAGCTTCAAATGTCTTTCAGATGTCAAAGGCATAAAAATCATGTACCTGAGTAAGTTTTTTTCCTGTGGTTTGTGGTGCATAATGATTTGGTTCCTTGTGTCTTAACATGTTTTGCAACAGAGCTGATCCTGCCACAGCAGTAAGGCTGCACTTTGATGTTGAGCAATTCAGGATGCACATCATTCATTGTGTGGGTTCATGTAAGGTCACCGTTTTCCTCATTCTCTCCACAGACCTGACGAATGGGAGCTGCCATCTCCCCCTGGAGACAGATCGAGTTGGTCTGACCTACATCTACAGCCTGGCCTTCTCCCTGGGTCTCCCGGCCAATCTGCTGTCCCTTTGGGGACTGTACCAACTTGGCCGGTCGGGCGGGGGTGGCTTCCAGCTGGTTTACATCCTCAACCTGTTGCTGTCAGATCTTCTCCAGCTGCTGACCTTGCCTATGTGGATCCTTTACCTACAAGGGGGACACCACTGGCCCTATGGTTCCATCACCTGCCAGCTGGTGGGCTACGTCTTTTACGTGAACATTTATGCAAGTGTCATCTTCCTGTGCCTCATTGCTCTGGACCGTTTTCTTGCCATTGTGCACCCACTAAGCAGCCGAGGTGTGAGGAAAATACGCTTGGCTGCGTTCTCTGGAGTGGTGGTCTGGACATTTATATTTCTCTTCTGCCTAATTGGCCTCTACCCATCTGTATTTGAGCCAAAGAGGGGCTTGTGTCTGGAGCAGTATCCAGTCAGCCAGAGATACGCCTACTTTAAGATAGCCACAGTGGCCCTGGGTTTTCTGATGCCATGTACTATACTGGGGTAAGTGGGTGACATGAGGCAAGTGATGCGAGTGTTGCATTTGTGTGTTCATGTGTGTGTGTGTGGGTGTGTGTGTGTGTATGTGTTGTACCTACACCTGCCTATTTATGGGAGAAACAATGTCCACTCTATTAAGAGTTTAAAACCCCTTCGACATGATGTTACCATCGAGAAGAAACAGATGCATGTAGGTCTTTAAAACATGTAGATTTGTAAACTACCTGTCCCTTTGTGGTCTGTTGCCCCTTTCACCTCCCATCCTCCTTTTTTCTCACAGGTACACATCTGCCAAAATCGGGGTAACACTCCGCAACTCCCCCTCTGTCTCCGACCACGAGTGCCACAGAATAGTGGGCACCCTCACTGTCATCACCATCAATTTCATTGTGATCTTTGGCCCCTATCACATGGTGGGTGGTTACAGATTCATAGCGCTGCTGCTATCTGAAGACCAGTGTTTGCTGGAGCGCTCTGTCTACCTGTGCTACAGGATCTGCTATGGGCTGACCAGTCTGAACACTCTGCTGAATCCTCTCTTCTACATCTTTCTGTGTCACGATGCCCGTCTTGAGCTCCGGAGGTCTCTGTCCTGCCTGAGCAGAGGCTCTCGTGCTCGGTCAGGGCTGAGGATTATGACCTTTGACCCAAAAGACCAGCTGAATCACAACACGAACGCATAATCACGTGCAGATGTTAATCTGGGTCGGAATGTGCACCGGAAGCCTGCAGGGTTTTATGAGATGACGCTTAATGACTTATCAGGTATCTGTGACGAAATACCTGTCAAGGCCCTGATCGCATCGGCCTGTTCACTGGGACTGCTGGTATAACACACACGTAGCCTACGTGGGCTGTGACACGCAGTGATGTACATTTCTAAATGACAACAATGCCTTCAGCCAAGCATTACAGCTAACATACAGGCAGCGCAGACAGCAGGCATTATAACTGAATAATGCTCATCCCACCCTCCACATTTTAGCACGAATGAACTGCACTTCATGCTCAACATAAATTCTCTTTATTCTATATCAGACAATGAATGGTGTTTTTGCAGAGGATGCAGACAGCATAGCCTTTAGCAGTGTGCAGTTTTTTAATTTATTACTCTTCCTCAAACTGAGTGCAATTAAAATAAATGTCTTTTATTTCAGCCCATTCAAGTCCCTTCTAAGCTTCAGGGACAGTTTTGCTCTTTGCACTCATTCAGGTTATACAGGGTGAGAAAACACATATTCAGAGACTTTTGTTTTTGTTTTTGTTTTTTATTTTAGCACATATTCACTTCAAATGTACACATATAATGTGTAAATAATATTAGTGAAAATTTTAATAATCAATAACAAATAAAAGATTTGTTGAAGGCTTGGCATGATAAAAGAAATACAATTAGAAAATAGGATAATAGGCAAAACCTTAAAAAAAAATAAAGAGCAAATAAAAGTAATCTATGAAATCTGTGAAATAAAGAAAACTAAGAATAAAGTAAATGAAGCAGTAAAAGTCTAAAGACCCTTGGAGGAACAAAAGAGCCCATTTCATTTCAGGCCATTCTTCTTCACAAATCATCTTCAGTCCCTCAAAGGATCCTTCTATTGGATTTGCAATTTTTAAATTTTAATATATTTAAAAAGGATTCAAGATGGGAAATTAGCTAGGCCAAGTCTCTTGAAGAAAACAGTTTGGCTGTCTTGTTGAAATGGTCATATTCTCCCCTTTCTTGGCCAATAAGATTCTCCTCCAGTATTTCCAGGTATTCATGATAATCAGATTTAGTACCAAAGACTATTTTTAATTAATCTGGCCACAGTTGTTAAAATAATGCAGCTGTTTTTGAGGGAGTGCTGGCTTCACTCTTACCTTTCTTATCACTTGTCTAAGAACAATCTTGCATTTCACTTCTGTCCAGGCACAGTTAGTTTCCACTTGCAAATTGCAGAACCAGTTGTAGTGACAGTGATATTTAAGGTATTTGATATGACTCTGTAGCTCTTTCCAGCTGAGTGCAGTATTGTACAGTCTCTAAAGAACCATAGAAAGTTTCTCAGTCTGGACCATGGTTGCTATGTGTTGCATGTGATCTTACAACTATCTTTGTTTAGGCCTATGAAGACATATTTTTTTGTTCAAAGTACAATACAATATGTATGTAATCCTGGAGTGGATAAATGCACTGAAATCAAATAATTATTTGAATTCATTTGAATTCTAGGATGCACAACAAATGCAGCTTCTTTTCCTCCTTTTTTAGTATTATTTTGACATTTTTATTTTCGTGGCTATAGCCCTCCTATTAAAGAAACTATTGCAGGGTCACATTTTTTCTGTAGTATTTAAAGCACTGGCCCTTGTGACAATCTGTAGTTGCTATTCTTTTTTAAATGGTGTTTGAGATGGTAAAAGACTCAGAGCACAGTCCAAGCAGTCTGTCAGTGTTGACTTTAAATTTGAAAACTGTAATCTAGGTCATTACAGCTTAAGTCCAGCTCTAAGGTCAAGTTTGTAAAGTTTGTACACCTAATTCGACTCAAAGGCTTGATGCTTCTACAATGATTTTGTCAGGAAGAAAAACATAACACTTCAGGCAACGGTGTCCTCTGAGCCTGGAACTGAGACATGCTGGTCTAAAATACATCCAATAGTGCCACCTACAGGACAGCACGTGATATTTATATGAGAACTGCGTTACAATAATATGCACACCTCACTTTAACTGGTCTGCTTAAAGGCAGTTGAAAGTTCATTTAAAGTTAAAGACATGCCATCAAGAACAAATCAAAAGAGCTAACCTTAGGTTTATGAAATAGTATTTATGTATAAGTGTTTAATTTACCATTTACAAAAATATATAAGCATGTAGTATACATTTCTAGTTGATATTTTATTCTTAAAAATGAAGAATTTTGTTGCATGCATGCATGGCTGAAAACTGAGAAAATAGGACTCGAGGCCAGAATAAGCACGAAAAAGTTTTGGAAAGTTTACATTAAACTGGAACTCAAATCCACTGGACAATAAAGCGGCTGGTTTATATGCCTAATGAAGTGGAGGGGTTTGGAAGCTAACACTAGCCTTCAGATGAGCTAACTCTAACACTAACCTTAATGTAACAATAGGAATAAAGGCATGTGTACAAGTGCGTTAATATTCATCGTTATATCACAAGTACAGCCCTGTTTACCGAGCTATTTGTGAGCAGCAAAGTTCTGAAAAGCTGATTTAGCTAGCGAAGGGATCGTACTATTATTTTGCCGTCAGATGCCGTTAAACTTATTATCTAGATAAAGATTAGCTTACAGCAGGTGTGGCTCAGCTTAGTCATTTGGCCTTCAGCTTTGTATTTAAACACAAACAGCACAGTTCTCCAGGCGAGTATCTGAATTAATCATTGCTCAGCACAACATTATCTCTTAGTCTGATAACTATTACTATAATGACGTATTTTTGTCAGAATTTTCCCTTTGCTTGGCTGAGAAAGTAGCACTAAGAGATTATTGTGATGGACTGAGAGGCATAGAATTATTATTATATAATTAACTTGTAATGGTAACTTCTCTTGTGCTCTGCTAGTTACGCTGCATTCATGACACGTCAAAAATTGGGAAATTACAAGCTCCGATTGTAACAAAAACAAAATTCAGTGTTCTGACTTGCCTGACATCAGAACATGGCGTCCTTCATCCTGTCTGTTAGAGAGTAAATCCACTTATAAAGTAATTTTCGGTTGCACACAATGTTGCATTTTAATATATTAGTGAAGTTGCCACATTACAGCTTTCCGAGGGAATGTGAATCATTTTTAGTAGTTCGCTACTCAAGATTTACTGATATGAACATGATTGGCCGCTGGTGTGTATGAACCTAATAAAACCACAAGTGTAAAACAGCTGCAAAAACCTATTAAAGTGTAACAGATAAGTGTGACGTCGTTACTGTGTGCATCAGTCATTTTGTATACAGTTTGCTCCCAACTATCTGAGATCGCCATGGTCTTGAATGCAGCAGTAGATGTCACTGCAGAGCTCAGAGACTAGAAAGTAGATAGATAGTGAGGATCATCACTTTAATATTGTTTAAAGCGTAATAAAATGTAATGAACTGTGTGTTTTGTGTATGCTTCTTTCATGTTATTCAGATTCAAGTCATGCTTCTTTCTCTTTTAACTGAAACATCTGCTCTATGAGAAATACTTACATAGCAGGCTTCTAACACAACTTCTATAGAAACCCTGGGCATGTAGTTAGATTACATCACCAAGCATTTGCACAGTGGGACAATATCCCATTTGGTTTTACATACCATTTTTATTTTATTTTACATGACTATTTACACATTACTTTTAGGTGACCACTTGCTTAATCCTTTATTATTAAACAGGCTGCTTTTTTGTCCCCTTAAGACCAGTGTATGTAAATAACCTCTATTCTAATAGCTGTCCTGCACTGTATTAACATATACATTCTTAGAAATGTATTGATTTTGGGCGACATCACAAGAAACAGTGGGGTATTTCTGCGGTTTTGTTACCTTATATGGAATGAGTGGTATATTTCGAAACAGAGTCTAAATTCTATGTCTTCTTTTTTGAGTGAGAATCTTGTCAGCTGTTCACTATATGGATTATTTGGCCTATTTTTATTATCAATTCCTTCATCTCCAATTTTAGACCTTTAGTTAAATATATATGACTTATGTTGGGATAAGGATGCTGAGAATGGTGCTACAGGGAAGAGGAGAAGAGGATGGTCTAGCAGGAGGATTATGGGTGTGGTGGGAGGACAAGCAGGCCGTTGGTGTGAGAGAGAAAGATGCAGAGGACATATATGACTAACTGAGGAATATCACTTTATGAAACACATTTGAATCTCACAAAATAAGGACTCAGCCCAGACTGTCATCTGCAGGCTGCAATTTATTCAGGGAGAGAATTGCAGGAGCTACACTGTCCTCTACTGGCATAAACAAACATCACAGACCAGGCTGACACAGCTGGTGATGACAAGATCCCTGCGAAAACACTCAGTAGCTATGGGCTGTTTGTTGTTTTTGGGCTTAGGCAAACTTAACATGTCTGTTTCACAAAGGAGTCTGTCACAACCGCGTAGTCTAACTCAATTAAGGCCATGCTAAACTTAATATTGCACTGTTCCGTACTCAAGGTCTCAAATAAAATCTCTCCCTCACAGATACACATTCCATTCAATCATGGTTAGAACAAAAATGGCCTTTCAAGAGTCATTTTTCAGGCACGTTTGATGAGGGTGCACGCAACATTTTAATTTGCCCTAAATGGCTCTATGAATCACCACTCAGCGAAATTACATTCATGCTTAATAACTTCCAGAGAGGCGCAGACAGACCCTCATACAGGCGTCCCCCGCTACAGTTACAGCACTGGGCATGTTTCTCTCTCATTACTCCTCCTGTACTGTGAAGCAAATGTTCCAAACGCGTCCAGTGGCTTGTGCAGGAAAATGCAGTGAACTGTATCCGAACACTGATTCATGTGTGCTGAATCATGGCTTCAGTGGACTCACTGAATCATTCAGCTGTCCAATTTCTCCTACAGCTTAACCCTCACAAGTCATTAAGCTTCATCAATCAAATGTAAGTAGGTCCTTTCACAGCCATATAAGTTTTGACCCCCCGGGACAGTTGATTTTTGAAACAAAAATGAGTACAATCACTGTTTATTTGCTTAATTTTAACATATCTACATCTATCTATCTATCTATCTATCTATCTATCTATCTATCTATCTATCTATCTGTCTGTCTGTCTGTCTGTCTGTCT
>JBBPDC010000011.1:1259754-1278880 GCA_037974485.1 Hemigrammopetersius urotaenia | reverse complement strand
CCACCCTACTCCACCCCACCCATCAAAGAAGCAGAGTGGGTTTGAATCTCAAAACTGCCAGTGGCACCTCCGAGGTTTCCTTGAGCAAGGTACCGTCCCCACACACTGCTACCCGGGCGCTGTGTTCCTGGCTGCCCGCAGCTTCACTTGGTGAATGGGTTAAATTTTGCTGTTCACTCTGTGCTGTGGTGTGTTCACTCATGACAGAATGGTGACTTCAATGATGTAAGCATCCATACTAGTATTAGTTTTACACAGTATCCTAACCACTAGGCCACCACCACCCGGGGGGGGGTGTCTTCATAGGCCCTAACTACAGTGGAACACCCTAAGACCCATATTAAATAAGGGGAGTGCAAGAAATTCTTAATCATCTGATTTTTTTTTTAAAAAGTCTAAATATAAAGGCATGTGACTATTCAGCTCAGAGGTAAATTAACATGTCCTTTGCATGCCTCACAGAAACTGTCACAGTAGCAGAATGACATGACCTAACCTGACCTCTCACATCTGCTGCCCTCCACTGTTCCACGCACACCTCATTTTCAGGTTTCTGCTTCTGTAATGCACATTCAGAGTTCCTCTTTCATTCAGTGGTATTCTTAACTCATCCATTTCCAACAACTAAATTTAGGATGTTGAGGGAAAATGTCATATTGTTACAAACTATCAAATGTTATCAAAAAAATACATTTAATATGACACGTTCTAAAAGGCTATGTATTTATTGTACAAAGGTTATGTATTATATAAAGGTTATATCTTTATATTTATTTATATAAACTTTAATGTCACTGCATTCAAATACATAGACTTTAATATTTACATTTACATTTACGGCATGTAATATGGAACAGCCTCCGCAGCTTCACTCGTGATTCAATTTGCTGATGGAAATCACACATGTACACACTATTTACTTAACATTACTGTTTTAATTGTTGCAGTTGTAAAATAAAGTAAGGGTGTTGTGTAGTTTAACGTTTCCAATGTATAATGAATTCATATGTATATTTGTATATATTTTATTGTTTTATTTTCTCTAAACATTTTTTGTGCTCAGTGGCCTATAAAACATTAGTCACATTTTACACAGACAGACTCCCACAAACTGCAAAAGCAATAACCAGAAAAAGACCCTTTCTAATACACCACATTGCCCGTCGTGGGTTCTCAAGGTCTGAGGTAATGTAAGGTGAGGTCACGTGGCTGTGAGGCGGCAGCTCTCTATGTGCTCCAGGTGAGTTTACACGGGAGGTTTTGTGAATCGGCGTGGAGGAGAAGAGTCTCCTAAATTTAGTAGAAAAACTACAGCCAATCAGCTGCGCGGGCACTGCGGTTTGTATTGAACCAGCCTCCGACCCCCCGGCCAATGAGTAGCGCATTTCTTCTTGATAACCAGTCGCGTTAACCAATCCTCTTTGACAAATCTCGGTATGTCCCACCCATTTGGTAGTAGGGGTGGGCATTAGGGGGTCATTCACACTCTGGCGTTTTCACTCGGCGTGTGTTGGAGGGGCCGGGCAGTCCGGGCTGGAGGAGTTGCCGGGCGATAGGAGGCTTTATTAGTGTTAATATTAATTTTAAACTGCTAAGGGTGATTCTAAATCACCACAGGGCACAAACAGTCCCTATAAACGCCGTTATTGTCCAAACGGAGCCCTGCTACCCGAGCTAGCAGCCCGGTCACCGGGGCCACAGGGTCTCTGATTAGCCTCCGAGTTAGCTGTAGTAGCTAACATCTCCTCTCCATCAGCCTCCTCACACTAGCCCGGAACAGACAGCCCTCACACGGGACACGGGTGAGTGAGACTTGCCGAACCGCCTAGGTACCAATAACAGGGTGGTGTTCTAACTCACAGACCGCTAACAGTAGCATACTAGCTATCATAGACCGTTATTTACTGTAAACAGTCGTTAAGAGATGGTTCCAGCTAACTGTCCGAACCCCTTACTGCCCAGCCCTCCCTCCCTGTCACCTCTACCCCTTCTCCCTCCATCCGAAACACTGGAAATCCACAAGCGACCGGAGAGCGGAGGAGGAGGGCCAGCGAAGCTGGGGGTGCTGCCGGACTCTCACAGCGGAGGAGCCCCGGCGAGCATGGACGGGCTGGCGGTGGAAGTGCGAGGCTCCAACGGGGCCTTCTACAAGGTAACTGCACCCAAATTCACAAAATCACTGCTGCCTCCCATCAAGGAGGCCTTGCACGTTCACCCCACTAAGCTGGCAGAAACTGGGAGCTCTGGAGGCTCTAACCAAGGCCCATGAATGACACGAGGTGGGGTATCACTTTTCCGACGTGGCCCTTTTTTATATAAAGGTCCTCTTTGGATCCTTGCCGATCTTCTTTTCAGAGTTAAGTTTAATGTTACACACAGTAAGGCACGTTTGCCACTGCCTCTTCTGGCTTAATTTCTTATTCAAAGCATGGTCAGCCACAAAGCACCCAAAGCAGGGGTGTCTGTTCAGCCACCTCAGGGAGCTTTGTAATGTATTCCTAGAACTTGATCAACAATATTAATAAGTGTGTGTCCTCCGTCAGAAATAGCTCATGTGATCAGTCCCATGTCACTGCTCCCTTTTGCATGAGTCTAATTCATACATGAACCTAAGGACTCCAGTCCATCCCTGTTCATTGTATAGGGCATTAAAAATGATTGTATCAGGCAGAATAGCTTTCAGTAGTAAGTTTTTGTTTTGATTGTCTTGTCCTCACCATTTTCCGACAACAGTTGGATCCAACTGGAAACAGGAGTCAGTTGAGGTCGGCCAGACTGAGACAGGAGGTTTTTGCTGTTAGTCACCATGCCTGCATTTTCAGTCCAGAGCCAGAAGCGTTGGTGCTAAGTTAACGTCTCAGGAGTGAACATATTAAAACGCATGGCCTCATGCGATTTGATCTCGTGCAGATCTTTCACTGAGGGGCACATTTCATCTTTTGAGTTAGCACCAGGTCTCCTTTCAGGCCTAACGGAATTAGAGAAATTGTACTTGTGTGTGTCTTTGGAATAGTTATGTCACACGTGTCATGTTTGCAGTAGTATTGGTGGCGTTGCACACATTTTATACCCGTGGCTCTCTGAAGCTCTGAATCTGAGGGATCAGAGCAGGTGGGAGAGGAACAGGTGTTATCAGGCCTGACACTCAACACTCTCTCTCCATCCCCCCTCGCTGCTGCTCAGTTGAATCACCACCGTTGAATTGACTGATTCCAGTTCCACTCTGGGAGTAACTTTAACCCCACTTGAGTTAATTTAAGACTGTAGTCGATTTTCGCTACTTACTACACCTCAAGTGCTCTCCCTTCCTCTCTCTACTTCTTTTTCTTTTAACTGGTTATTATTAAATCTTGACTGTTTTTTCACTTTGCTTCACCTTTCTTTCAGTCATTTTCTTTTGTTTTTGATTCAGTTTGTCATTGTAGTTGAATCATTGATTTTGTTTAGGCAGGCCGCACAATTTTTTTTCTTCCTTCTTGAAAAGTGCAGACATGTGGAACACTAGACGGATAACGTCTTTGTTTTTTGCGGGTGTTTTTTTTTTTTTTTTTTTGTCATTTAAGACTGAAAAATGTCCTTGCCCTCCTTGCTTTGAAGTACCTGTTAGAGCCCAGTTAGAACACAGAACCCATTTTGCAGTCTCTGATACTTACACATTTAATTGTGTACCAGCTAAATTAAAAATGATGGCCAAGCAGATCAGTTTAATCGTCCCTAATCTGTCCAAAGTTTTGTTTGGCTACCTCCATAGGGCTGAGCTTGGGTAAGGGTTACCCAGGCCTAAGTGCCCTTCTGCAGCCACGTGTGCTGCTTGGACAGCCAAGGTGGCCACATTGCTGTGGCGCTCTGCTGCTGATTGGTCATTCAGTGATCCATCAAGTGTAGCCTGTCTCTGGCGTCATGATCCCAGAGATGTGAGACCAAAAAGGGTTGGCTGCGTTCTCACTGGGGAGGTGTGGCAAATGACAGGGACACCCGGGAGATCTATTACCTTTCCTTTAGCATACAGTATGCCATTGTACCAACACTGTGGCGCATGATTGATTGGACCATACATTTGAGCTTTGCATAATGCTCATGCCTACAAACTGATGGCAAGCAAATTTTTTTATTGCAGTTATTTTTTAATTGATATTTTGGACCATTCCATCTTAACCAGCTTTGACCCATTAGGTTTGAGTTGAAATGAAAAGTTCAGAGGATTATTGCTTTATTTTTGTATTATTACATAATCAGCCTATATTTGATTAAGTAGTCATGTGAGGAGCCAACAACTAATGTGGTACTGTTGTCAGTACATAAGATGTTTGCATATGCATATCTATGCTTGTTTCCATCCAACACCGATGACCACTTTCCGGGGAAGAGAGTGTCTTTTCCAAGCAGGTGTAATGTCTAGAAGTTGATTTACTGTCTTTCACTCTTCTGTCCTTCTTTCTCTGCTCCATATTGGGCAGTGTCACTCTGCCAGTGCTGTAACTTACCCTGGGTGGCAAGAGCTGAGAATGTTCTGATAGATTTAAGAGGTGGTTTGATGTGTAAGAAACAGGTTTTGAAAAGGGTTCCTTACTACCTTTACCTTACTCAATCTCTCAATATTTTAGAAATTGCACTCACATTCCACTTTCCCAGTGGTCACATGCTAGAACTGTGACAGATTGCCAGATCCCACACATTTATACTGTGTGTGCTTCATCCATACATGAGACCCAACTTTTCTGTCCGTGTAGTCCCAGGAGGGGATCTCTCTTGAGACAAGAGAAGCCTATAAATATGGAGAAAAACGGACATACTGCTTTTGCCTTCTCTTAAAATGACCCACTCGCACTATTACCTCTGTGATATCACTTGTACCAGTACTGGTATTGCACAACAATTATATATTTTTACAGTTATACCAGACTGCACATGACTTTTTAGATGCCCTAAGTAAGTTGTGAAAATACTAAGGATTTTGAATATTCATGTATTCTAACAGCTCAGATAGATTAAATAGCCTAGAGTAGGTTAGATTAGTCTAACAGTGTTGCCAGATGGAAGGCCATGTGTGATTTTTATTACATGTATTACATGTAAGTGAGTTTTTAGGTACAGTGCAAAGCAGAATGCTTATAATACACATGGTATAATACATGTGGTACAATATATTATTTGGTACAATGTATTATTTATAATAAATATATTTTTCAGTAACGACATTGGTTCGTTTAAAATGTTTTTGTTTGGCCATAGACCATTGGATCCATTATTTTATATTGCAACTTACTTTCATAATAATGCATATCACAATATAGCATTAAGCAACTATAACACCAGCATTAGCACCACACTGTACATCACGTTTGCTACACTGGGGCTGAATATCAGTCCGACATCCTACAAAAGCCCTAAGTAATAAATACTGGCTCTGGTACCTAGACGGAGTGTAATGTGTCCAGCGTAGAGGGGTTTGTGGTTCGTCCAATTTTCAGCCACAGTTATGTACTGTACAAATGTGTTATGATTTTCTTGTAAGAGCCAGAATTTCACAAGTTGTGTAAAGCACTGCATATGGATTGAGAAGCCATTTGAGACTTATCCTGAATTTACTGTTGACTACTGCTAATAACTTTTTTACTTATGTCATAGTTTTACAGTGAATCACAAAGGAACCAAATAAATGCAATTTAATAGGGCACCCATTTAAACTGTTAGCTAGCTATTATGTTTTAAAAAATAAGTTGTCATCCCTTCAGTTAGTGCAAAAACATTAGTTCACTTAGTAATGCACATGAGCAGCATAACCATCAAAAACTATTTAATTCACTGCACAGTCGTTTTTGTGAGTTGGTGCAGTATTGCAGAATAGAGTTGTGGTGAGGTATTTTAGGTCAACGTATATATCTAGTGTTAACAATTACTCGTAATGCATTTTAGCAAATTCTTTTACATCTATCTGTTTTAAAAAACATACTTCTAGAAGTAGTTATATTGGCTACAAATGGCTCAGAGCATCACCAGTAGGACAGGTCTTGTGGGGGGTTCCCTGTGTACAGTGGTACCTACCAAAGTAGTCCAAAGGTGGTCAACTAGTGTAGAATAACCTAGCTGAAGTGGCACCATAATGCACTATGAGAAGCAGGCACGCCTATGGAGACATGAGGCTTCATGCAATGCTCTGCTGTGAAACTGGCATTCATGTGGATGTTACTTTGTCATGTAACACCAAACAAAATAATGTTGTTGACTAAGTTCACCCCTTCATGGCAGCAGTAGTCCCTCATGGAAGTGGCCTCTTAGATGATGTATCCTGCCACACTGTAAAACTTGTTCAGGAGTGGTTTGAGGAAAATGACCGTTAACTTTCCTCTAAATTCCTCAGATCTTAGTTTGGTCGCGCATCTGTGGGATTTGCTAGACAAACTTAGTCCATGGAGCCCACACCTGGCAATATCCATTAATGGAGGCACACGTGGGACTTACAGGATTAGGCAGGATACTTTGATGATATGATTTGATGTACATTCGAACAAAACACGATGCAATTTTAAGGAGATATTTAAATGCTGCTTTTTAAAAAGTAGGACAAAAGAGTGAGCCAAGCAAACTGTATTAATGTATACAAGAAAATATAAGTGACATTTAATGTGTTCAGTGCCACCAAGACCAACTTTTATGGTAGTGTGACTTTTTAAAGTTTGGAAGTATGTCTTTACCACAGTTCTTGAAAGTGCTTTTTTTTTTTTTCCTTTCAGGGGTTTGTCAAAGATGTCCATGAAGACTCCCTCACAATAGTCTTTGAAAACAAGTAAGTTAGCCTCTCTTGTTTAATATCTAGATGGATATGTTTCCTGTCTTGTTTAATATCTAGATGGATATGTTTCCTGTCTTGTTTAATATCTAGATGGATATGTTTCCTGTCTTGTTTAATATCTAGATGGATATGTTGATAACATCTGGCTTCCAACCAAAGCAAGATGCTGAGGCTTTTGAGCCCGTTTTAACTCCTGTGTCATTAAACAGGACATAATGGTCGCCCATGCATCTTAATTTAACTGGTGCATCCATTTCCAGTCTTTTTTCCTGACCTTCCTCAATCTTTCTATGTCTCAGCACCTGTGATGGTCTCCAAACAGCTGTCATAAACTCGTTTATAGTTCCACAACTTTTTCCTAACTCATTTTCCCTCTGGTCCCTCTGTCTGCTGCCAAGCTCTAATGGTGAAGAGTGAGATGGACAACAGAGATTTATATACAGATATTTTTCCCTTTTTGTACCCGTTTCAACCACTGTCATCTCTCTGCCTCTCTAAACCACCCCCTAGTCTGTCCTTTTCCTTCTTTTTCTGTGTCTATCTCTCTGTGTGAGGTTGGGCCAGAAATAGCCCTATGAGGTATGTGGATCAGGGGTGTGTGCGACACCCCTGCCATTCTTGGGAGTGATTCTTTGACCTGCACCAGCCGTCACCGCTGTCGTCAGTTGGCTGTGCCCTTGTATTGGTTTCTGTCTGTGGGAGCTTAGGGTTTTCTTTAACTAGTATTTCTACTACCCAGCATTTTTAAGTATCATACCATACATCAAAGGTTTTTTTTTGTCTTGGTGCAATCTCAGACGCCCCCTGTTTTTTGAAACATCTATCAAATATCCTCAGAAAACATCTCATCAGAAATTACTGTTGTATTATGATAAATTTCTTTTCAGAGTATGTTATGAGTATTGTCAGTACTTATAGAACACTAAACAACTGGATGCATCATCAAGACCATCATAAAAACAGATTGACCCATTAGAGAGCCAGTAAACAACCAGTAAATAAAAGGCCTGAGGAAAAGATTCAATTCTGTTTGTAGTATTCATGGAAATCATACGCTAAATAATTAAGCAACCTAAATTTGGCCCTTTTTCAATCAAGTATTAAAACACAACTGTAGAAGAGTTTCTTACTAGATTTCAGGGATTTTTATTTCGTTTGTACCCATTTGCCCCTTTTTTTACGTGGTTCATTTTGTACAAAGTTTTTCATAGCCCTTTCTAATGGCCACTGCAGTTTTGTTGTGCATTTTTTTGCATTAGAAAAACAGATACAGTGGTATGTAGTGTGTCAAGAAAATGTCTAAGTATTGGAGAATTTTTGTTTTTTGCCACATTGTCAACCCTATGGAGTTTCAGTAACGTACTTGAAAGGTGACCTGTTTCCTGGTTTTAATTTGTGTATGTGTTCTCTCTAATAGCTGGCAGCCAGAGAGACAGCTGCCGTTTAGCGATGTGCGATTGCCGCCGCCGACCGACTACAACAAGGACATTGGCGAGGGAGAGGAAGTGGAGGTATGGCTGCTGTCACCCTTAACCCCACCACCCAAACCCTCTAGGTGACACTATAAACTTAACACCTGAGACCTGCAAGCAGAGACCACCTTCTCTTCAGTTTGTTCGATGCCTAAACAGCGGCTGTGAACTGCCAGCAAGAGAGGCTGTACTTTGAAAATGCTATTGTAATGACCATATGGCCTCCAACATGTGCTGCCTTTGCCTGAAACTGCAGTTGCTGTTTTGTTTCTGTCCAAACATGGGGGGAAATGTGCCAGACTTCAGTAATGCTGTTTGAACTCTCTCTCTGCACCGAGTTTCCACATAACATATGCTCCTCTGCTTGCTCTCTCTGTGCTGTTTGTCAGGTGTACTCTAGAGCGAATGAGCAGGAGCCGTGTGGCTGGTGGCTGGCGAGGGTGAGGATGATGAAGGGCGAGGTAAGTCAGAGACTGATGGGCAACGGCAGTGGGAGGAGGTATATTTGTTCAGCTGTGGAAGTCACAGCTGGTATCTTACAGCCAGATGTAGTTCTTTACACTGTTGTAGGAGAAAGCTGCATGTAATCTGGTATGGACAGCACCCACCTCCAGTGCACTCGAAGCCTTATGCTGCAAGTTTTCAAAGTATTAAGCCACATAACATTGAGTGTGTCGGTGCACTCAGAGGAGATCACTAAGCACTACATTTTGGCATGTATTCATCCAAACAGTTTCTTAGTAGTATAGCAACAGGGAAGCTTCCCACCACCTCTGCCGTCCGTAGCCGACTCTGATGCTGCATGATTTCTCAATCATTAATCCGATGCAGTATTCTCAATGCAGTGTGCAATTAGGGGGTGAGCCTTAAACCAGTCACTGAATGTTTAATTGTGTACTGTGAGTAATCTGACCTAAAACAGATGCTTTCTATGTGTGTAGATCAGGGCCGCCCAAAGTGTGTCCCACAGGTCAATGCTGCCCAATGAGGGCATACTACATACTAAGTCCACTTCCTCAACCAATGTAAGCATTTGTGTGACTGTAACTTTTTAAAATTTGTACTTGTTGAGGTATTTATCCTAACAATGTTTTATTATTAATGTAATGTGTATTGGTATTGACAACATTTGCCCATCTCTTGTTTAGATGACGCAAAGCATTTACATCAGACAGACATGAAATGATTTAAATGTGATATTTTCGTATTCTACAGGTCTAACAATAATTGTGCTGCTATTATTACCTCTTCAACCTTTCACTCGTTAAAGTTATAATTAAGCTTTCGTCTGGAATATTTTTTTTCCAGACATCTACGGGAAAAAATGCCATACTTCTTACAATGTTGTCCATATATTCCATATCTGTTCAGCCCACAGTACTTCTAGGTTTTAGCCTATATGCCTGCTGTAGGGCTCATGTCTACACTGCTGAGCTGTGTGTTTCTCAGATGCACCCCCAGGCCTGGGATATGAATATTGATTGACATCCCTTTTGAGGGAACATCTTAGCCTAATAGCACAGATACATCCAGCTTGACCCAATTACCCAAATAGTCACCATTTAAATGACAGAATTTCACATGCGATAACAGAATTATACATTCCCTATCTTATCGGTCCAAATGTGACTTCAAACCGTTGAATTCATCTTGGCTTATCACTTCAGATAATTGAAATTGACTTAAATCAGATTTCGGCATCCAGTGCTTATATCTTATTTCCCCACCCCCACTCCCTGAATTGACCATCTTGGCCTGGGGACCAGTGCAGTGCAGCACAAGTATAATCTATCACAGTAAGGGTGCTCTCTGGGACACAGACACAATGCTGCCTTGCTAGTGCTGCATTGTGCTGCTTGTCCAAAGAGGATTCGACATGTAAAAAGGCAGTGTGTATTCTGCCATATTTCTTAAAATCTTAGAGACTACTTGGCTTCATTTTATATCATCAGTCTCTGGTACCTTGGCCAACTTGCATCTTAATGAACACGTAGCCTGTCTTATTGGGTTAAGACCCAATGTCGACTTTATTAGTTTAACATGAAGCACATTCAGCTCTCCGCTCTGACCCACTCTCATTGCTGGGACAGAGGAGTATTGCTACATCTTTAGACTTGGACCTCTTTTTCTTCCAGTGGTCTGCATTGTGATTGTAGGGACTGTGGGAATGGACCTGTGTGTATTTAGCTTCTATGTCTGTAATCTAGATTGATCATGGCTTAGTCTAGTCAATGAAAAGGTTAGTAAAATGTAAACCCCTTTCCCTTGATGGTAGGTATTATTATTCCAGTCCTCTGCACATTAGGGGAACTTTATTAATCCAGTCACAGCTTGATCTGACTAGTAATGGCTGTTTGCCACACAAAAGAATCTTTGAGCTTCTCAAGTTGATTGAGTTGTTTATACTGTCTGTGTTTAAATGATTTGGTTAGCTCAGGGTCTGGCATACCTTTTGCAGAAATAGTCTTTCAGCTGAGTAGAATTTCTTTTCATAAGTGGCCTTTTTCTGTTACATACAACATTACACTCAGGATAGATCAAAGAAGTACAAGCGGATATTTATTTGAAGAAAGTAATTTTCACGAAGTGGATCAGTGTTACTGCAGGAAATATTGAGTATTAAGAACTGCTAAAACTAGTTAGGACTGGTTTGTGAGTATTATAAAGGGGTGTTAATGGGTGCCTTTTGCCTTCTCAGTTCTACGTGATTGAGTATGCTGCATGCGACGCCACATATAATGAAATAGTCACTTCTGAAAGAATCCGGCCAGTCAACCCCAACAGCCCTGCCACTCGCAACACGTTCTACAAAGTCAACGTCGCTGTGCCAGAGGATCTCAAAGAAATGTGAGTGTGATGTGAAATTCTTTTAAATTTAGCATACAGTGACTGCTTCTGATGGTAGCTTGGGACATTTGTGCTGATGTTAGGCTTAGAATAGAGATCCATTCACATTGTCAACACTTTTCCCAGCTGTTTAAATGACACCATCCACAAAGACTTCAGGAAAGCAATTGGATGCAACTGCATCTTCTACAATGCTTCCATAAACGAACTGGTCATACTGGTAAGTGTGTTTCTCTTTCTCTACCAGGTTAACAGTTTCATTCTTTAATCTTTGGAACTGTTTCTTTGCCTGTGCAAGCTGTGTTGTAACAGGATGTGCTCTTTCTTTACAGTCCACGAACGAGTCAACTGTAAAACGTGCAACCCTTCTGAGTGACATGCACTTCCGCAGCATTCGTACTAAGCTCATGCTCATGTCCCGTAATGAGGAAGCCACCAAACACCTAGAGGTACACACATTCACATAGAGCTGTTATAAATTCACACATGCTGTGTGCTACTGATATGCTGCTGTTTTTTTTTTTACAACCAGTAGCATTAGTCACTCCCAGCTTTGGAGCTGCTGTGTATAGTTTAGCATTTTCTAAGCTTCAAGATTCAACTAATAAAGGATTTGATTAATACTAGAAAACACTGTCTCTGTGACCATTACAACTTACGTTGGCTGCCTAAACATACAGAGGAACATCTTGTTTGTACCTTTTGTGTTGTGTCACAGACAAGTAAGCAGCTGGCATCAGCTTATCAGGAGGAGGTGCGGGTGCGGGAAGATTTGATGGGTTTGGCCATTGGCTCCCACGGTGCCAACATACAACAGGCCCGCAAGGTCCCTGGTGTCACTGCCATTGAGCTTGAGGAAGAGAGCTGTACCTTCAGGATCTATGGAGAGGTATGTGACAATGAGGGAAATTTGCCAAGCAGCATAGTTATCTGTGGTTATTAAACTAGCATCACATTACTACTGATGAACATTAATGTAGTGTTCAATCCATTGAGATTTTTTTTCTAGCCATAATCTTGAATGCCTGGCTAATGTACCCCTTCAGAATTCTGTTATTGGTTGGAGCATTAAGTGAGATGCTCCAGGTCTGTATTCTGACGTGTAGAATACAGGTTGGAGCTTAACATGACAGGAAAGTAGATCTCCAAGAAGAGTCATTGAACACTAACTCAGAATCTACATTTCTAGATGCAACAGTTTTATAACCGTGGACATGTTTACAGATTACAAAATCTGAATAAGCTATTTCCTCTGGGGTCATTGAAGTTTTCTGATTCTTATTCTGATCATTTTCTGATTGTAACTTTAGTCTGTTAAACAGTGTAGTAAACACTAGTATGTCAAAACCATATTATGTCGGTCACTTCCTTTGTCTGGACACCAGTTTACAAGAAAATCCTGTCTGTATTCATAAAATGAATATAATCATAAACTGTTTGCTACTTTAACCTGTTCTATATGTCCGTATTCTTAAAATAACTGAATGTTTACTGTTAATGAATTTTCATTCTCTATTGCTCTGTCAGACCCCGGAAGCTGTGAAGCAGGCTAGGGTGTATCTGGAGTTTAGGGAAGACTCATTCCAAGTGCCCAGGAATCTTGTAGGTGAGTCCCATGCAGATTTTCATTATAGTAAACTAATGTAGCAGCTGATGGACATCTTGGATTACAGAAGGGCATTGCACATGTAGGGTACAATAGCATTTTTTTTCTCTATAAATCTCACACCATACAGGCAAGGTTATTGGCAAAAGTGGTAAAATCATCCAAGAGATTGTGGACAAGTCGGGTGTGGTGCGAGTCCGGATTGAAGGGGACAATGACAAAAAGCTGCCCCGGGAGGAGGTAGGCAGGCAGGCGTCTAGCAGTGCAGACACTGTTGACAGCCAAGAGGTGAATGAACCGCCTACCTTATACTCCAATTCCCCCCTTCCCTCCCCACTTCAGTAGTTTTTAGAGAGAGCACATGCTATCTTTTTTTTTGTGTGCATCATTCTGTGTTGATTGTCCTAATGTATTTAAGACTGTAACTTATGATGGTTTTCTCTTCTCTCTTTTTCCCTTCTCTCTCAGGGTATGGTTCCTTTCATTTTTGTAGGAACCAAGGAAAACATCAGTAATGCCCAGGCCCTGCTGGAGTACCATGTGGCCTACCTGCAGGTAAGCCTGTGCTCTTTCATAATTGATACTTGTACTGCTTTCATACTGCTTACCTTTTAAATAGATTCTAATTAATGTTATTCAGTGTATATTTTTGTATAGAGATAACATTGGTCGCTCAAACATAGCTTTTACAGACTACACAGACAATGTATATTCAAAGATGTTGGACGGCCATGTTAAACTCACTGAGGCATAGATACTGTAGCAGTGAAAATGACCGATCTTTCTAGACCAGTCAGCTGACCTCCTGCCTCATGGAAAGCTGCTGATCACACCTCTCTCCTTTAACCATGCATTGCAGCTAATAATAGCCCTTGTGCCCCTACCATTGGGGTAGTTAGGAGGTGGGTAGTTTTAGGGGATGGATTTCAGCCTATGTGGGGCCCTTGCTTCTCAGAATAGCCCCTTAGTCCTCTCCGCTCTAGCCCTCACCACACCCGCCTTCAGCTGTTAGAACGAAGCAGCTGTTACATTCTGTAGTGACCTCCTCAGTCTCCCTTACTCTGGCACACATGCATTTCCCCTTACTAAAACCCACTTCACTAACTGCTGTCTGTATGCTTTAGGCTAGCTTAACAACACCACTCTCCCTGCCAATCATGTCTGTAGTCCTCTTATCCGTACAACAATGTCGTTATGTTTTAATGTGAAACGGATATGCACAGCAATCTGCATATTAACCTCGTACACCGGGATTACTTTAATATGTTCTCTGTCTGTTAGAGGCCCTGTTTCCATATAGTTCGTCATGACCAAGATCTGTTTTTGTTTTCTCCATTTTCTCTCCCCCATTTATAGGAGGTGGAGCAATTGCGTCTGGAGCGGTTGCAGATCGATGAGCAGCTTCGTCAGATTGGTGTGGGTTACCGTGCACCCCCAAGCCGCACCGGAGCAGCTGGGACCGGAGATCGTGAGAGAGGCTACCTGACTGATGAGAGCAGCAATTCTCTCCAGACATCACGCACGTATGGAGGACGGGGGCGGGGACGCAAGGCCAATGCATACTCTGGCTATGGTGAGGTTTAAATCCTAAAGGCACATTTTAGAATTGCATATATGTCTTGCCATGTCATGGGTTAGGATATGGTGTTTTGAACCAAATTCATTTGCAGCTCAAAAGGTGTAATTTGTTTGTGCATTTTATTTGTTTGTCAAAAGGAACAAATTCTGAGATGTCCAACGCATCTGAGACAGAGGAGATGGGGGAGCGAGAGCCAAGGCCCCGTGGAGTTGGCGCGGAGGAGAGGGGCTCCAGGAGAGGAGGTCGTGGCCGTGGATCCAGCACAAGCAGAGGCCGTGGAGGCCCAGGCCCCCGCACCTCCAACACCATCAGTTCAGGTGCCAGCTTTAATTTGAGTGTATGTTTGATAAGTGACCCACTATTTTCTGCTGATCACCCCGTTAATGATAATTTGGTATCAGATTAGTTCCCTAACTTCTCAGCAGAGTGGGGGAAGGGATCAGTTCGATCTGTAATAAACCTGGCCTGAAACAGCACACTCGCATTGATGGCCTACTTTTTTAAATGCTCATGTTTAGTGAAGGGCTTTAATTTTAAAAAGCTTAGTATTTTCTAAATAAAAAAATATATATATCCGATTGGGTTCTGCTTGTACTCAAGGTATTGAGATCTGTATAAATGAAGTGGCAATGCGCCATCTCAAAATAGATTTGGCTACAGATTTGTGTAAGACGCTGAGGAGCTTGACAGTTAAACATTTTTGCGTTAGCTTGAATAAACAGACAGCGTCTATGAAAATGTGAGTCTCTAACTTTCTCACTCTGTCCATCAGTGCTGAGGGACCCGGACAGTAATCCTTACTCACTGTTGGAGGGTGAGGGAGATCTGGGTGGAGATACAGATGCCAGTGAGAGCATGGGTGGCAATGAACGCCGGAGACGCTCCCGCCGTCGCCGCAATGACCAAGAGCCCAGTGTGATAGATGCAGCTGCTAATGAATCAGATGGCCAGGCAGCTACTAGTGAGAATGGATTGGGTAAGGATGATTTTTACAGTGCTCTGTTCAGCTTATAGTCACTTTCTTTCACTTTTGCTTCTTTTTAGAAAAATGTTTTAGGTAAATGTTCTCTCTTTACTGTTTTCAGATGATGATGGTAAGCCCCAGCGACGCAATAGAAGCCGGCGCCGTCGTAACCGTGGCAACCGTCCCGAGGGTGGTTCTGTCAGCCGTGACAGGCAGCCAGGTGAGAGGCCAGGTTTCCTTACTGAAGCTTTTACATTTTCTGTGGGAGTGCTGGGTGCAAATAATACCAATTTGAATGTAAATTCAGCATTAAACAAAAAAATTGCGCATAAAAACACATTTATCTTCATCTAGCTGGATCAGCTTTTGCTTTTAATTGCCCTGGAGCTGCAAGTCCGATGTAGCAAACAAATAATGAAAGCTTGTACCCCACCAAAACTGGATGTCTAAATAATCAAAATTCGTCAAGAAGCAGAGAAATCTAAAGTACGCTCTAAGGTTTTTGACACTGTTTTGACATACTTTTGTACATTTTTTGGATAAATCTGTGCCCAATATTCAAGGTTTATTTTAAGTTAAGTTTGTCTGCATGTGAGCATTAGATACCTCTTTTATAGTCCAGTCTACTTCATTTGGGATTTTTTTGTTTTAATCAATTTGCAGTTACCGTAGCAGACTTCATCTCTCGAGCAGAATCTCAGAGCCGACAGAACCTTCCAGCGAAGAAAGAAGAAATACCGCATCCTAAGGTACAGAACAAACAGTTGACAAGAATGTGATTTGTTTCAGTCCTATGTTGCTTGGTATAGTCCTGTTTGCACTGTACACATTTCTGTAGTTGCTTTATTTACCCATCCATAAACTGGATACTGTGTTGGTCAAGAAAGCGATAGAAGCTGTGCACTACTCAGGCTTCACAGTGCAAAATAGACTTGAGGGTAATATTTAATCCAACAACTCATTGATTCCTTCAACAGGAGAATGGGACTACTGTAAAGAAGGAAGAATGTGTCCCCTCTAAGCGTTCCCCCAGCAACAGCAATGGTGTGGCATCACCTGGGGAGGCTCTGACCCTGGTGAACGGCGTTTCGTAAATTGAAAAATACAAAACGTCGTCTCACCCCTCAAGACCCACGTCTAGAGCAAGACACTATGGCGATCTGTCCCTGCTTGCATTTACGTAAACCTTTAAACAGACGAGTGAAAATCGACTAAAAATCTTGAATTCATACGAGATTACAAGGAGAAAAAGAAAAAGATACAAAAAAAATGACACACATCTACTTAAAAACACGTAATGGTGTATGTTTATCCTATCTATCAGTACTTAGTGCTTATTTAAGACAAGCTTGCCAAAAAAGAGCTGGTGGATATGATTCGAAACTGACATAACTGAACACAGGACGTGACTCTTTGTTTTTCTTTTGAAGAAACTGGTTTTGTTTGTTGTCACTGTTGTTGTCGATGTCTGTATTTGTTTGTTTGTTTTTGTTTTGTTTTTTCTTCACTGGTGTGGGATTGTAATCACTCTCCCAAGCAGATGCATCTCTGAAACAGTGTTAGCAGCAAGGGGAGGAGCTATCCGAGAGGCAGGAATGTAGGCGGAGCCTCTCATGTGACTGACAGCTAAGGCTATTGGTACTCTGAGATTAAGGGCATGTGAGGAAAAGGAGAGACATTGTGCCTTGAATTTGAAAAAAAAAAAACTTGAGTATTCTCTGTTTGTTTTCGTTCATAAGACGAAAGATGTTGCTTAAATTCTTTTGTTTTGTTGTTGGTTTGTTTTTTTTTTGTTGAAAAGAAGAAAATAATTGCAGGGTTAGGCTTGGAGAGGAAAGGAAGAATAGAAAATTGAATACTAATGCCAAACATGAAATTAAGAACGCTCATCCATAGTAGGAGTCATGAGTTGGACGGCGTTTATTGTGTGCATGTGTGCGTGTGTACGAGTGTATTTGTACATGTTTAGTTGTTAGCGGTACAAACATAGAATATCAATTGGGAGAAGCATTACATGGTCTCTGAGCAAGGAGGATGAAGGGATGCAGCCACTCCAGTAAGACAAGTAGAGAGAGGGAGGAGTGTCCGCCTCTATCTGTTCCACAATGGAGGGGGCAGAAGGGCATGACTGCATCAGGAACAGACTGAGCCAGACAGACGGACAGTTGCAGACCCAGAGTGCTAATTTCAGCCTGTTCTGAAATCCACACAAACTTCAGTGCCTCAAATCCTACCACCCTCCCCTCATCCACCAAAATCCACCGCCGTTTCTGGGAGCAGAATGAAAGTGTGGAACGTGATGAGTATTGCACCCATCTGCAGCTTCACTACCACAGTAGATTGTGGTGTGTGCTCTCTGTGCCCATTGAGAGATTAGAAAGAAGAAGTCTTCTGTGTGGTGCCCCCTACTGGACAGGGTTAGTTCTTACACATTAGTGGTCAAGCAGGCAGGGGGGAGGGGGGGGATGGCACAGCCTCAGAAAAGTTGAGAGCCATGTGCGCGCGCACACACACACATACACAGTGTATGTGAATATACAGTACACTCCAGTGTTATCACTACATAGTTTAGACCTCCTGCATCTCTTGTTGAAGAGGTTTAAACACAAAGTATCAGCCATGTGGCCTGGAGGCCAGGTGACCATGCTGTTTAAACGGAACAAGATGTCTGTCCTGATTGTCGCGGCCGTAAAAGAAGCAGCTGGGAGACTTGTGTCTCCATGTTGGCTCTTGTTGTTACTCTCATCTCGGTTTCTGCTCTCAAACATTTTTTGGTTGTTCTTTTCACATCATAGAAACAAATGAATAAAATTGAAGTGAAATAAATTATTTCTGGAATGAGACTTTTTTTGTTTGTTTTTATTAAGCTTTGAATGCATGACATGATTAGTTTCCCAAACAGAACTTTAAGGGCAGGTCCTCCAGACATGCACCAAGCCTAGTTTACACTGGGTTTTGGATTTTCATTTGAAACCAAACTACAATCCATGACTAGGTCTAATCCCTGTCTGGGAGACTTGCCCAGAAAGTTTAGCCTAGGAAACCGGTCTTTAATGTCCCAAAGTGGGTCAGACTTGATCATTACAGGAGGCACGATAAATGTGCAGTGTGCTGTGGTGTGTTCACGTATGGCAGAATGGTCACTTTCACATGAAGCATTTTAGAAGGGTTTTGTTGTAACAATAAAATGGCTTGCATAACTAATAGTTGAAACATTCATGTCCTCATCCATTTCAGAAAGATAACGAAATGGTTCTGCTTCACCAGAAGTGAATGTAGTTTAAAATATACTCCCAATAGTTTTTTTAAAAAACGACAGATTAAAAGTAATACCACCCTCCTGAAATTTTCGTTGCGAAAACTTTCTCTGTTAAAACCTTGATGAAACAAACCGTTTTACTGTTGAAACTGTGTTTCACTGTTGAAATGCTTGTACTGCTGAAACTGAATAAAACTAAACGCATGAGTTTCAGAATACATGGGGTCCTGTGGGCAGGGTTGCCAGATCTGAGCGGCAGTTTCCAGCCCAAACTCAACGTAAAACCCGCCCACTTCAATAAAAACCAGCCCAAATCTCCACCTAGCAAAAAAAATATGTTGAACGTAAAAAATTAAACACAGAAAAGTGCACAAACAAGCTTCATTGTCAGCAAAAAAATAGAACTATTTAGTCAGTCACAAGCAGTTTTTATAGAACGGATCTTACCTCGAAGTTTATTACTCTTTTCTGAAGAATGGTGAACACAAATAACTGTAGTCCATTAAAGCCAAACATGAGGCGAATACAGGGAGGAATCAAATCCCCCCAACAATTGCTGGGGAGGTTTGAAACTGGCTGATGTCCACCCGTTCCTGCAGCAGACCC
>JBBPDC010000011.1:1231314-1250719 GCA_037974485.1 Hemigrammopetersius urotaenia | reverse complement strand
GTGTGTGTGTGTGTGTGTGTGTGTGTGTGTGTGTGTGTGTGTGTGTGTGTGTGTGTGTGTGTGTGTGTGTATGCAAGCCCAGGGTGAGTCCCTGCCTCGCACCGGTAGACTCTGGGATAGGCTCCGGGTACCCTAGTGAGGAATTAGTGATTACAGAAAATGAATGAAAGATTAATTTAAATGCACTAATGGAAAAAAAACGTCATATTCTCATGGAACACAAACAAAAAGGAATACATTAAGCTTTTTCAGGTTTATTTAGTCAAAGTCTGGGAAATGTTATTGAATATTATTATGACTTCAACAAACAATCAAAATCAGTGCACTATTTGTACATGTTTTAAGAAGTGGCTGTGTAGGTAGACTTAACTAACGTGTTTTTTTCAGACAATATAATGTTCAGATTCAGGCGGTGTTTAATTCAGACAACAGGCTCCCTTACAAAAGTGCTGTCTGCGCAGGCTGCTTTGGGTTCTGGTGCCCCTGCTGCTTGATGTGTACGACCAGCGAAAATTTTGGAGAATGTCTCTGCCTCCCCCTGGTGGAAATGTTCTTCGGAGGATTGGTGCCGCCTCTCACCTACGCCATGAGGAGCTCTATGAGAGAGAGATACCGCATTCAGGTACTCAGACCTCTTCAGTTATGCTGTACTGTTAATTCACACACTCGGATGGAAACATGACTTTCTAAATTCTTAATGCATTATTTGCTCGTATTACAAAATTATTCCGGGTTAAGGTTTGGACACGTTTGAGAAACTGTGTAACTGTATGCTAGACATGAAATTTATTCTAAATGCAGTTATAAATATTCTATATTATAAATTTGTTATAATTATAAATAGTTTCATTATAAATAGTTTATGTGTGAATTTACTTCTCACATTTTTAAAAAAAAATCTCCCTCACTCCCTTTTATTTAAACAGTACACAATCATGTAATTATCATTTGTGGATCTGAATAATGTTCTGTGAGGCTCAATCAATGGTGTAAGTCTGTCCTCAGTAATGTGTTTGAGGTCCTGTGGGTCTGAACACCCTTCAGACTGAGTAAGAGGATGTCATTGCCAGCTGTACCTCACTTTGCTGGAACAATCTGTGAAATACTAAAATAGGTAAATAGTAAATTCTGTTTGATCAGGGTTCATCTGAGAACAGTGAATGTGCTCTTAAATACTATCACACGTTCCAAAATAGTTGAATAAATGTAACAGTAGCATGTTCACCACTGCATTACTTATTCTTTCCTTTTACAACACTCAACATTTCTTTGGGGATCCAGTTTTGAAGGTGGCATTTCCTGCCATCATTCTGTTAAAAATGCGTTTCAACATTCATATTTTGTCATATTTTGTGCTTAATAAGGCAGCACACATTTGTTTCTGTGCAGGATGTTGCTCTGCATTGATAGATAAGCATGAGTCTCTGAAAGGACGTCACCAGGAAGGCCGATGTATAGATGACCCCTGCCATAGTCACTAATTCATCCCTGAAGCCTGGCTTCTTTACAGTGCTGACAATCTGCATGGTCTTTTTCTTCTTTGGGCTGGAGAACACAATGTCCATTATGCTCATTAAAAAAACTAAAGACATTGACCAGGCAGACCACAATCCACATTTCCATTGTGAACCAGTCCATTTCAGATGAGCTTAATGATGCTGACATATGGATTCCATTGTTCCTCACTCTATTTTAGCTGAGCTCATATGGCTTCCGCTGTGTATTGTCCTAACTTGCATTTGAGGATGTGATTGTGGGTGACGAATCGTGTTCATTGAACTGTTTTCTGTGTTTCTGAGCTCATGTGGGGATATCCAGTAGAGTACTGTCTGAGGAATCCAAGGTCACAGGCACTCGGCCTTGCCTTTTACCCACAGAGACTCCTCAGCACTCACAGACCTATTATGAAGCCTAACATCTTTACAGACCCTCACTGAGGGATGCAGTTTTTAACTGCTGGATTACAAAGCCTTTCCTGGATGCCGATTTTATATCCAGATCTGTGTCATCTCTAACTGCTTCTATCAAACTTTTTTGTAGTGCGTTGCCTTACAGAATGTTTACATTTTACCAAAACTTTAATGACCTTAACACCTTAAATATCTTGTATTTAAATATACATTGAAGTAGATTGCTGCTTTCAGATATTGTTGCAACTTTCTCAAATGTTTGTTATTATTAAGCACTAATAGCATAGGTCATCATAGTGAAATACAATAAAAATGAAGGAGCTTTTCTATGAGTAGGTGTAGCCAGACTGGTTTAACTGATCATATATGCTTGCTTCTGTCTTGTATTGTCACAAGATAACCCTTTATTTGTCCCATGGGTGGGAAAATTGCATTGTTACAGCAGTAAACAGAACAAAAGAAGAAATTAGAAGCAACATAATCAATAGACAATAAAAATCTAATTTAACTAAAATATTTAATGAGATATATATATATACGCACACACACACACACACACACACACACAGACACACACAAACAGTGGTTATATACTTAGTAGCAATGTTGGCCTCAGTCTCTCTCAGATGTTGTATTGAAGTGATTTCTGTTCTACTCTGTTTCTGTTCTCCTGCTGTCATTTCCACTCTTAGGGCACGATGTGTAATGACTGCTGTGTATCGACCTGCTGTAGAATCTGCGTGTGGTGCCAGATAGCCAGAGAACTGAAGTATCGCCGGCAGCCCCAAGTGTTCATAAACCCACCCGTAAACCCGTCTTACCAACCTCCCATGGTCAACGCTCCACAACAGGCTCAGCCTATGAGACACTGACGGCAGTCTCTGTGTGCTCAGTGCTTCTGCTAAACATCACTAAATGCCTGTGATTGTTGATTAATACTCAAATGACTGATATGTAATGTCAGATTTAAATAACTCTATAATATTACTGGGTAAAACGACTTGATGAAACTTTTTGTGTGTTTTTGTAGCACCTTAGCAATGCAAGACATTTTAAATTCATAGTTCTTGAAATTGTATATTAAATGTTATCTATTATATTTTAAATGATATACTACAATCTTTATTTTTATTTCAGCCTGTTGAAAGGGGTTGGCAGAATGATATGAAAGACTCCACATGTCGATGAATAAATCACGTACTTATACAGTGTGTACATGCCTGATTTATTAAATGTTTATGAAGGTGATGGTATATTGTGACATCAAAGGAAATGATCACAATAAATAAAAACTATTGTCATATTAGAGCAGAGGAGAGAAAATAAGAAAACTTTGTAAAGGTACCTGCAGGGCTTATGACAAGATCATGTGGAGAGCTGGTATGTTTGCTGTGGGTTGTTTCGGCTCAATCTAAAATCTGCTTGTTGACACTTACTAGTTTGAACCTGCTTCTCTGAATAATTCATCATGACATTTTCTCATATAAAAGGATACAGAGAAATAATAGGAAATTGTGAATTTAAGGATTCCTGAGGTTTCTGATGGGGTCACTGAATGGTCTGATAATTATTATATAATGTTTTGTAAAGTTGGGAAAATAGGCACGAAAGTATGATTTTAGGGTGAACTCCAGTAGGAAATAAGAGTGAAATAATAAATATTTAATACATTATTGCTTTTTTTTTATGTGGTAAAGTATTACACAATTTTGACGTCATATAAATAATAGGACTGAACTCCCCAGCCGTGATAATAAAAGTACAAAAGAACAATAACAATTAAATATTTATAACAAACAAACAACAAAAAGCCCAATAAACAAGATGACCACGCTATTATTTTGAAAGTTTTTTTGTGCTCGACCATAACACCTCACTCTAACAGGGACTCTTGCTAAAGGGGTAGGTCTTGGTTGTCTTCCGGGAGGGAAAAAGTGAGGGGGACATGTCCCCCCTGCTATAATGGTTCTGCCCGATGCTCTAGACTCTAGACTTAATTTTCTATAACAAACTAGATAAAACGTGAATGCCCTGCAGTGGCAAATAGCTTTGGTTTTATATTTGATTCGATTACATTAATATTGAAGTTGAGATTTACAGAAATATTTGAACTGCAGCTGTGTGACTGTGTTAAAGGGAACACTGCTGTTAAAAAGCTCCTTATTTGTTTCAAGTGTTTGCAAACCAAATGTTATTGCGCTTTTGTTCATACAGCAGAACTTTTAAAATAAAAGTGCACAATACAGTATTTTTTAATTCTTTACTGAATTTTGTGTATAATCATGCAATTAATTGCAATTAATCATAGGAAACTGTGCGATTAATTGTTGCCCAGCATTAATAAATAAAAATGATTATTTTTAAATGATATTACAAGCACGGGTTCTGGTACTCTAATGTCAGGACGTGTTGAATGTCAGAGGACTATGGCACTGACACTCTGAAAAGTCTGGAAAGCTTCAGCCATTGTCAAGAGCAGGATTACAGAAATAGAAGAGGGCAAGAGGCTGGAAAGAAAGGTGGGTGGGTTTTTATCTTTATTGAAATGTGATAGTCACAATGAAGCATTGCTGTGTCCTAGAAACCAGCAACTATTTAGGTCTGAACAGCAAACAAACACAGCACAGCTACACTCCTTAAAAGAAACCCCATTGTAAAGTAAAAATGTCCTTATGTCAAACATATCAAAGTAATAAATTCAAAATTTCTAGATAATTTGATACAGCATGTAAGCAGGGGCACCTGGAAGCATTGGGGATGCAGGGCTCCATGTCTCGGTTGTTGTCTGGGTTGGAAAAGTCGGGGGAGGCGCGCTGTTCTCTATGTATCTGTTTTCCTGGAGGGGAAAAGTGGGGGGATGGGGGATGGGGGATGGGGGATGGGGGATGGGGGATGGGGCAAATATTTTTGTGCTATAATGGTTCCAGCACCACGCATGGAAGTTACGGCTCTGAGTATACAAATCTTATTAGTGATCAACAATGATACTGGATTACTTTTAAAATGATTGGATGCACCAGTATATTTGGATTTGACTGAACATGATGTATTTATTATAAGAGCATGTTTGTATGATGCTACTAAAAACACAGTTGATTCATTTTTCTGCCATGTTTTGTATTGCTACAATACAGAAATACACTACTGTTCAAGAAGTTTGGAATCATCTGCTTTAATGTTGCAACCATTCTATACACTTGTATACAACCCAATTGGTTTTATACTTATTCTCTCTATTGTTATTCTAGGGGGCCCATGTTAGTGCAGTGGGTAGCACTGTTGCCGGGTCCTGATGCAAATGATGTCTGTATATCTACTTCGGTTTTCATTTCATTTCATTCCATTCGTTTTTTATTCAGTTTAGATTTAATAGAGATTTAATCTCTTCATCTTAGTTCTTGTTTTTCAGGTGTTTTCCGGTGTTTCCAGTTATTGTAAAAACACTCATGCTCAGACTACTCGGAATGTAGCAGCTGTCACTGATTTTATCTTACTATGATTGTCTTAAATCATCTGCTGGGTGTTTTGTTCACTCAGAGAGTACAGCGCTGTTTCCAGCATCCACTGTGACCATGGATTTGAGGCGTACCACAAAGGCTCTAAAAAGGAGAAGAACCATTGCTCTAAAGTTACCCATGTCACATTACTAGCACTTTATGAGAGGAAGGACAGGGAGGGCCAGTTCAGAAAGTTTTTTACATCATGGTCTCTATGCACACTGCACATAGCTCTTAGCTTCTTTCAATTAAAAATACGACTTTGTGGGATTTTATGTCTGTAAACCCACCCAGCAGGATAACCGCCTTCCTTAGGCATGAATTACACACCAGACAGACCAAAAGTAGCAATTTCTGTTTTGATTGCAATCAGCAGAATAACACCACTCACTACAGTCTGCTCAATGACCTCGCATGCTTGTCTGACTTGCCTGGAATTTATCACTATGTACGAATAAAAGACAATCTAGAAGCTGCTTGTGGGTTGATGAGTACAATAAAATCCCAGGCTTGACCCTCAGGAGATTCAGTGCATTGCTAACCTATGAGAGTTCAGCTGAGAGTTCATTTCTGCTTCTGCTTGCTGTTATCATATATTCATATCAGCATAACCAGTTCAGAATGCGAGGAACGCATTCTCCACCATGAAGGCATTGACAGGCCTGAAATACTTGAGAAAGCAAAAGAACAAGAACCTTGCATTGCACAACACCTTTCGATGTTTTGGCTGGTGCATGGATAAGTTATCTCTTATTGGATTTTTTGAATGCTTTTGCATTTGTCAAAGCTCCCTTGCACAACCCTCCTCCTGTCACTTGTTTCATGTACAGTGACTTATTAACTACTGAAAAGGTAGATTTCCAGTATGTATAAAAAAATGCAAACCATGTTACCGTTTTCATATTTCACATTTATTTTTCAAAGGTTTATAAGCCATTATATACTTGTAAAACACTCAACAAATGCTACAAAAGGTACTTCATTATAATACTGTACCGTAGATCTTAGGGATTTTAGGTCAAATGCTACAAATGCTATAAACACTACTTTAAATACTTCGGATATAAATATTTATCACAGAAAAAAAGATAACCTGGCTCAGTGTTCAGAAAAATACAGTTATCTGACAATTCCAGTCAAAATGTTAGACAAGGTTTTGTTGAATTGGTTATTTACATACATAAAAACAGGGTTCAACAGTGCAAGATATTAAAATATAGCTAAATAAACAAGAAATGGCTCTATGTAGACACGCCTGTTTTCTCAATCTGCAAAATGTAGAAATTGTCTTTATTTTGCTGATTCATCACCAGCCCTCCTCTATTCAGACACCAAAAATAACCACAAAAGCAAGGCTTGGTGATGTCATCTTCGGACCTGTGGGGATCAGCAGGTTCTTTCCAACAGTTACTCATACAGAGTCTCGTCAGACTCCAGCGGCTCCTGACTAACAGGTCCTCCGTTGTGATAGATGCTCACACCTGTATCAATCACTGGAAATCTGCAGGGTACATCTATGGCCATTTCTTGTGAAGGGGGGATGTTCTGCTTCTCAAACAGAACCTCGAAAGCATCCTTAGCTTCACCAGGCTCAGTATAAATCAGCAGCTCGTACTTGCCGAATCTTAGCAGGGCCTTGTCCTCAAGGTCGGCCCGCTCGAGGTGTCCCAGTTCACACCCGTTGACCATAACCTTGCCTTTCTGACTCATGTTCTGCACAGTGAAGCACATGTCTGTGCTACCAGCCTTGCGATAGGGATGAAAAGAAATCTGCTTTCTGGAGACACGGCAGTCGTTCAGGACAAAAGGGCAGAACTGGCTGTCTCGCCCGAGCCTGACCGAGTCTTCAGCGCTCATCTTGTGAGGGTGGTCCAGCCGCAGAAGGCTGTAGAGAGGCTGGATGGCTTGGTCAGGGTTGTACAGACGAATGTGGAGACATGTGGGAGCCTCCTCCGTCGGCATTGTCTGTGACACGCTCATAGTGCTGGGTCCTAGGACTTAAAGTCTTCAGCTTGAGTTGATTTCTCCACTGATCCTTATATAAACCAACAAAACCAAAGAAAGCATGTTATAAACTACACTAACCCAACTACTTGTTATCAGCATTCCTACCAAAAATGGTTCTGTATAAAATCAAAAAGGTTTCTTTGACTTGTGTGGCATCAAAAACAAATTCTTGTAACAATAGTTTTAAATGCTTTGTATATTTATATTCTTTAAAGAACACATTGTCCAACATAGAGAAAGAACCATTTAAGAACATGTAAGTATTAAAATGTTTAATTTACAGGATAACTATAATACACACAAAATGAGCCAGTGAGGTTGTGTGATCTACAAACTGAAAGCATGTGGGCAGTAAATACAGTGTGTTTTCTTTAAGTAATACTTTTGCAAAGAACACACAAACGAAAGTAAATGTACTGACTTGGAAATGTATTCCAAAATAAATCTGATTCCAGTGAACGATGAATAAATTTCCCTGAAATGTTTCACTTCTGCTCCATTAACACTGGTGTAAGAAAGTGCTAAGTCTACTCTATTTGACTAGAAATGAGAGGCCTAACTGACGAACGCTTACAACAGTCTAACACTATCGTAAATTATCTATAGTATTTATACCCAGCTTTTGTCTATACAGCATAGTGTATTTTATATCGAGTTTTTCTTCTACACATTTTTATGATTTATTTTGGATATGTTTTACTGCCTCTGTGTGTCTTTAAAGTTTTCTGATTCTAATTCAGTCTATAACTGCAGTTAACTAAAGAACCCCTATTGGAAACTGTCTTTAGACTGTGCTGGAGGAATATCATACAGCACTACAGCAATGCTGACGTACGCTACAGTCTTTTGTATTTTAGCAAGAGAACAAACCCAGCATCTAAGATCTGTAACCGACGATTGAGGCAGGACTGTAGTGCTGAATCTGCAGCTGCTGTTTTTTTTAACATGGAAGCACACACTGGGTTTCCTACCTTTCTCCCACACCGTTCTCTCCCACAGCCACTCCACACTAGCCCGGACACACTTTCTCTGCACCTCTCACCACAGTGCTCCTCCTCACTCCCGCAGATCCAGGCTGTTTACACTCCATGCACTCCAGGGGAAGGGGATTTCGTCACTTGCAGGAAGGAAACTTTCCAACAGAGCTGAGAAATGCGCCGCTTAGTGCGGAAAGTCCGGTATTGCGCAATACCCCTGCCCATTTCTATCAAATGATGAAACTTGGTTCAGAGAAGTGAAATAGATTTTAAAAAAAATTTGATTCTCGGTGGATCTACACTATGTGGGGACACCTGATCTTTACACCAATATCAGAATCAATTTTAATGGCCAAGCATACTTACATTTACAAGGAATTTGACTTCGGTAGGTGCTAACTCTCTATACATACAACGATAGACATAGAGTAGTATCCATTCAGTGGGTAAAGATACTAGGAACATACTGAATGTATACTACTATATGTCTATTGTTGTATGTATAGAATAAGGAATTGAATGACATTGCATTCAAATACTTTAATGTGGAGTGGCTGTTACAACATCTTCCACTCTTCTTGGAAAGCTTTCCACAAGATTTTTGAGTTTCTGTGGGCAGATTTATGCCCATCTATTCACACTGATGTTGGACGAGAAGGCCCGGCTCACAATCTCCATTCCAGTTTATCCCAGAGGTGTTGGATGGGGTTGAGGTCAGGCCAGTCAAGTTCTTCTACACTGAACACATCCAGCCTTGTCTTTATGGAGCTTGCTTTGGGCCCCGGAGCACAGTCATGCTGAAATAAAAAAAGATTCTTCCTCAAACTGGAAGCATGGTGTTCCAAAGTTGGAAGCATGTTGTTGTCTTGTCTGAAGAAGCATTCAGACAGCCTTTCAGTGGAAGTAAGGGGCCCCTGAATTTGACAAGTAAGAGGTGTCCCAATACCTTTGTCCATATAGGTTATATTACGCTTGGCTACACACATGGCTATAGGCTACATCATCGGTCAAATAAAGCTCAGCTTAGCCTACTTGGACCTGGCACAAAGTATCAAAATAATAAAGTGGTTTTATGGTTGTAGCCTATAAAAAAAAGCCCTTATCAGTGGTTTCTGTCTGCCAGTAAGGCCATGCGTTTAGTGGGGAAGTGGCTTTAGTAAGTGGGTTTTATTGTTGGCCGGACCCGTTCATACCCTTTGGGGCCTAAAGCGAATAATCCCATAAACAACACAGCACTGCTGCCACTGGCCTCCTGTATTCACTACTGCACACAGGGGCACGTGGTTCCACAGTAAGGAGGAGACGATATGATCATATTATTGTAGTTTTTTATGATCTGATGTAGCTTCCCATAAAAGGTTGAGATTTGGTGTTTTAGCTTGGAAATTTAGCTTGGAGATTTGGTGTGTTTACTCCTGCAGATATAATGCTAATGCTCAAGACGCATGAAATGACCCAGTCCATACAAATCTGCCATAGCTTTAACACTCAGATGTGTTCATCCATTTTTTCCATAATCACATTTCCTTTTTTATGTTCCTGTAATTGCGATAAAGCATATTTTTAGTGTAATTGTGCAATTTTTCTGTTTAAATGTGGATATTTTTAAACATCAGTCTATCTTCAAGTCAGAATTGTTCACAGTGGTGCTAATAGGAGCCAGTGTTTAACGTCAACAGAATTTAATGCCACAGAACATTATTACAATGGTTATGGAAAGATTTTCTTATGGCTGAGACGTTTTGGGTTTGGCCTAAAATGTATTTTTCAAAACCATTCAATCCAATTCAGTAAAGAGGTTCCCAAAGAAAACATATTTTTGTCACGTCTGGCACCTCAGTCATGCCCCCAGCAGAGCCCTTCCCCTGAGTATTAGTCGTCGTGTGTGTGGTTATCAGGACCCTAGTCAACCAAGGTGAGAGATATGAGCATAGTTAGCTTATTAGCAGAATTGCTAGGCACCTGAAGACATGTCCACCTGTTTAGAGTTTAAGTGATTCTCGTCTGTGTTGTGTGATTGGTTGTATGGCTCTATGTGTGAGTTTAAAGCCCAGCCGATCCGACAGGTTCATTGTGTGGTCACCAAGAGTCGGGTTTGTGTGCTTTTGTGAAACTGTGTATGGGAGATAACTCTATGCTTGTGCTCTCAAGAAGGCATTGTGTTCATCTGCATGAGGGGGACTTTCCCTGGGTGTCCAGAGTGCTCTCCAAGTGGCAGTGGAACTGTGTAACTCCAAGTGGATGGAGTAGTTGCACTGGCCCCTGAAGAAAGAGGACTTGCTAAAGCTTCCTGAAAGTTGGCTCGGCAGCCCTTCCTCCACTAAGCCGGAGTTTCTCTCGAAGTGAAAGTCATCTGAGATCTACCTTGTATTCGTTGAAGCTTGTTTTTGTTTGGGGCTCTACAAGCTCAAGAACTTGGTCTTTGTTCATTAAAGACCCTTTTACTAGCTAAAGGTGTTCCCTTTAAGTTTGTCCGCTCGTACCCCAAACATGACAATTTTTTAAATTAACTAGTTTAACACTAACATTATAGATAACACTCAAAAGACAAGTTCATGTAAACTGTTCATTTTGGATGGTAATTAAAATATTTGTGTTGTAGACATCATGAGCCCTGGTTCCATTCACCACCACTGTAAAGAATATGAGTCAGTAGGCTCTCTACAGTGAACCAGAATCAGATGCCATCAGATGGCATCCTAATAATTGTTTCCTAACAGATACTTTATTTTCATTTCCTCACACAATCTTTGCTACATTTTCTCACATGTTCATTACAATGTTCAGAGTTACTAGCTTCACCAGAATTAGGCTGCATAAATATTTTGCTCATTTTTAAACTGCTGATACACAAGACAGTCTGTGTGTGTGTGTGTGTGTGTGTGTGTGTGTGTGTGTGTGTGTGTGTGAAGTTAGTTTGTGACATGAACATGTAGTTATTATGAGAGCTCAGTAAAGAGTTGGGTCATAAGTCTCTGTTTGAAGTTACAGCTTTGGCATCCTGTTACACAATTCTTTGGCTGTTTGTTTACAGTTTGTAATCGTTTTATTCTCTGCTTTGTTTTCAACCCAAGGGCACACTGAGTTTGTGGAGCAGCAAATTTTATGCTATTTTGTATAGCGTAGAGCAGGGGCGTCAAACTGCAGACCTGGAGGGCCGTGGTCCAGCACGGTTTTGTGATTTCCATGCTCAGAAACACCTGGTTTACATCGCCAGTTAATTGCCAGGTTAAGTGAATGTGTTTGAGTAGGAGAACCATCAAACTGGGCCCTCCAGGATTGCATTAAAGACCCTTTTACTAGCTAAAGGTGTTTGCTGCAAGTTTGTCCCCAAACATGACAAGTTTTAAAATGAACTAGTTTAACACTAACATTATAGATAAACCCAAAAGACAAGTTTATGTCAACTGTTCATTTTGAATGGTAATGAAAATATTTGTGTTGTTGAGCTGTTTGATACCCCTGGAGTTCTTATACTATACTGTTGTGTATAGTTTTTATTCTATAAGTTATGCTGGTTTTACTTTTTTCTTTTTTTGCTGTTGCAATAAGATTTCAACCTGTGGGACTAATAATATCTTATCTTATCTTATCTTAGTCAGTGAGGAGAAGCTGCTGAAGGTTTGTCATCTCCGGCATCTACTCTAAGCCTTCCTGCATGAAACGTGCAGTCTCTACTTTGGCCAATGTTGCTGAGATCAATACACAGTGCAGCCCCACATGTGGTCCAGTCTTCCACTTGTTCAACCACCTGACCAGCTTCAGTTCTTGTTATTGTCCCTCTCCCTGTGTCACAGTGTGAACAATGTGAAATTCTTTTTCTGCATTTAACCCATTCACTAAGTGAAGCAGTAGGCTGCCACCAATGGGGGGTGGGGCGTTTCCGGTGGCCAAAATAATCATGTTAGAAGATGCATGTGTTGTCTGCCAAATAATATGCAGTAATATTCTCAAAAATACTCAAACTGATAGGACATTCATGCATGTGTACATTCAGGAGCTCCGATGCTCTTGGGACAAATAACAAGATATCTGGCAACCATGTGTAATTCCCCATATTCTTCTAAAATAAACTGGTCCAAAACACAGTGTGAGGAAATGTGCCAGAAGTTGAAAACTGACACACAAAATAATTTAATTCTTATAATTAACTAGTAATTATAAGATATTTGTAAATGATCCTGCCTTTAACAGGTCTTAGGAGATTTTATTTGGATAAAGTCTGTACCTAATCACAAATGTATTTCCTTGGGATAAGTAAAGTTATTTCTTTTCTTATCTTATCTTATTCAACACCCTGCATTAACATGTATTGGGTGGTGCAGTAAGTAGACAGCACTAAGTACAGGTGTGAACAGGGCCAAATCATTGAAACCAGTCAAAATGGGCACATAGCATTTGAAATGTAAAGTGTTTCAGTGCACCCCCACAGCAATCAGGGAACACATTAATCACAGCAGAGAGCTTCTTTCATGAAGTCTTGTTCCAGCTGTGTTAGCAAACCATGCTGTTTAGACTGTAAATGTGCACCAGTAAGGATAAGAACAGTGCAACACAATTACAGAACATTCTTGTAACAAGATGAGCTGTAACACTGTAACACTGCTGTGTGTGAGACTAGTGTACTATACCAGCAGATCAGAAGTGCAAATGGTTAAGAAAGTGACATAGTGCAATAAAAAGTATATTGCATGAGGGACTTGCAGGACCAAAATTCAGCAAGTGACTGGAATAGTAAATGTACAAAGCATCCATCCTCAAATCACAAAATGAGGAACTCTCAGATGTTCACTGAAGAGACATTCAAGATGGATGGAACTGCCAGGTGCGAATGGCTCTGCTGAAGTAGATACATCTATATTTCAAAATCTTGCTTTATTTAACCAGACATTTTCATTTAATGTCTAAGAGTTGTAAAAAGATCCCTAAATTAGTAATAAAATATGCTTTAAAGTGATATATTTAGCCAAAAAGTTTTTAATAACTTGAATATACATTTGAATTAATGTAAGTGTTTATATGTGTAAAAGCAACAACAAAAATAAAATATCTGACTTTTCATTACATTTCCATTATTTATTTATGGGTTAGGTTGGTTGTTGAATTAGCACAAACATACTTAGATTGGGCAGTTTAGTATGAAATATGTTTATATTTATACTTTTATGTATTATTTGTTTACATTTTTATTTGTTATCTATTATTTAGTGATAGTGCAAGGACTTATGTTTATATTTATATATTTTTGTTAGCATTTTTATGTGCCCATTATTATATAACAATACTAACACTAATATATTGATATATATTTGTATCGATTAAATCTTTATTTTTTAGTAAATGGTATATTTAAACAAAAAATACTTCATGCGAAATATAATTGGCTGTTTTTTGTGTCACTCAAATACAAAAACGACAGGTTTAGCCAACCAGAAGCTCAAAAGAAAGCGCTCGGTCTCTCGATATGCTCTCATTGATTGGTTAAACTTGTAGATGGGCGGGATCAGAACAGTCTGGTTTCATACAGACGACACCCGTAGCTTTTTTCCCCAGCTCGGGTGAAGGAGGAGGTGAGTGTCTCTTAAGTGTTTTGACCTTTTGAAGCTTAACTTTAGGGCTTACTGGGTGAGAACAAATTTTTTTTTCAGTTTATATGTGGCCGGGTTAAAAAATTAGTCACAGTTTAAGCGAAACATGGTAGTTTTACTAGCTAATCCCGTTAACTGTGCTAGCTCGGTTGCTAGGCAGCCATCCGTTAGCATTAGCTTAGTTTTCTGTTTTTACCAAAAAGCCGATTACTTACATCACTTTAGTTCACCAGGTGCGTTATTCCTGAAAAAAAGATTTTTTTGTAGTTTGTGTGGCTTTGAGTAAACATCAAGTATTCAAAATAATCGAGATATGCCAACTTCCTGACCCTTTGTGGCCTGTAATCAGGCTAATATTGACTAGCCATTCGTTCCCACCTAGCCTAACCTTTAATTTCTATTCAAAATAAAGACTGGCTGTGGTCAACCAGGCATTTCTATGAAGGTAATGTAATGTTTAGGAACTAGAATATCTGTTTAACTCACTTTATTTCGATTTCTATCCGTCCGTGTTGGCTTTAGCGTGCACTGCGTTTTAGCAACTTAGCATTAGCAACCCAGTGTAGCAAATGAACGGTCAAACTGTTAAGCCAGTTTAGTAAATTAATTTATAACCAGAACGGTTCTTAAGAGTCTACCATGTGTTGCTGGTTTCAAATCACAAGAAAAGCGTAGTGTGAGCACTTTATTGTTGATGGTCCTTATTACGTAGGCAACTGGTTAGGTAAGTGTTGGCCCAGAAGGAAGTGCGACTATCAGGAATCTAAAAGTAGTTTCGATTTCACAGAGCTTTTTGTATACAGTATGTTTCACAGATATCATGCTAATGGATTTTGCGTTGACTGTAAAGAAAGAAATTGAAATAGTTTCCATTTCCATCTGTCTTCCTCTCGCACACCAACTGCCTGCATGTCCTCCCTCACCACATACATAAACCTCCAAAAGTTCAAACTCGAGCTAATGATCTTGTACGTCCTGGTCACTCCCAATGCAAATCTTAACATTTTCAAACCTGCCACCTCCAGCTCTGCTTCCTGTCTTTTTGTCAATGCCTCTCATCTCACTACAGTTAAGAAATGTAAGTAATGTTTCAAAACCTTCTGGAGGATTTCCTTTGTAACACATCATTTGCTTTTTGTTCATTGTGTTCCAGATCTGGTTTCTGTACACACCAACAATGGTGAAGATCTTCGTTGGAAACCTGCCTGCACAGGCTCAGACTGATGAGATTCAGTCGCTGTTCTCTCAGTATGGAACAGTCACAGAGTGTGCCATCATTAAAAATTTTGCCTTTGTCCATATGGATGACCGCAAGAGCGCCACAAAGGCCATCCGGAATCTTCACCTGTATAAGCTGCACGGAACACCTATTAATGTAGAGGCAAGTCGTGGCAAGAACCAGGGCCCGGTCAAGCTGCATGTAGCCAATGTTGAGAAGGGTGCAGAGGAAGAGCTCAGGGCATTGTTTGAAGAATATGGTACAGTGACCGAGTGTGCCATTATAAAAAATTTTGCCTTTGTACACATGAGCAACTCTGATGAGGCCATGGATGCAATTAAGGGGTTGGACAACTGTGACTTTCAAGGTAAAATAATTTCATATAGCTGTTATGTGCTACAGAATGTTTTTTTTTAATAAAGTGTGCTGTTTTAAACTTGCAATTCTTTAATTTCTAGGTAAAAGGATTCACGTTCAGATCTCAAAGAGCCGACCACGAGGAGAGGACGATGGGTATGGCCCCCCAGAGAGTGGAGGCTATTGGGCACCCCGTTTCCCTGGGGAACGACCCGAGCCGGGGCCCCCTGCATATCCTAGAGGCCGTTTTGGTCACCCCCCTGGGTCCCATGGTTACCCTCCTGCCCCCCCTCCACCACCACCCCCTCCTCCTAGACGCCCCCCTTATGCAGAACGTAGCTATCCGTCATACGATCGCGAACGTGACGGTAATGGGGTGGTAGATTATTATGAGAAATATCGCGCTCGCCCTTATGGCATTGCCTCGTACGAGGACCGCCGAATGAGCTCTGTGCCCCCACCCCCGCCTCCCCCTTCATCTGGCATCATGAGAGACCGTATGGCTGCTTCCAGTCTTGACCCCTACGAGCGTCGTCCTCTCCCACCTCCACCGTCTTCATATTATGCCCGAGATCGTAGTCCCATCACAAGGGCACCACCAGCCCCCGCAGCACCAGCGGGAAATGGCTATTCATATGAGCGCTCCCGTCTCTCCCCTCTTTCCATGTCCCGGACCCCAATGTACAGCGCACCCCGTTCCAGGGACCCCTACTCTGACAGGGCGCCTCCACCGCCGCCTGCACGCTTTTCATACTAAAGTGAATGTCTGCACTTGTGTACCCAAGGTGAGGATAGGCTCTTAGCGCAAGAGCTTTCTAAATGGCAGTATGCAGTACAAAGGCGTTTTCCTAAAGCCCAGTCTTTTTTTTTACTCGTGTTGCGCCTTGTCCGCTGGTTCGTAAAATAAAGGGAATGCGTAATTTGAAGCAGCATCGACTGACGGCAGTAAAAACTGCTCAAATGCAGTCATCCTGTAGTCTGGCATACAGGCGACCTAAATCACGCGTCAATATAATTGTAAGCTCTATAATTATAAGACACAGTGGACTTAACAGTGCAGTTGAACAAATGGCTCTGCTAGGCTCCTGACTTATGTGGTTTGCTCTCTTTTCAGGTGTAAATTATTCGACAAGATCGCCATTGTCGTCTCCAGGTGCACATGACGCGATACACCCCTCGTCTGACGGAACGCGTTTCGTTTGCCTGCGCCTCTCATATTGGAAGAGTACAATTGCGGACTTCACGCTTTAAACTTAAACGCTTTTACCCGACTCGGTTTCGTTCTCTTGCTTTAAACTGTAATCTTTTGCCTAATCTCTGTTCTGCTTGTTTTTACTCTGTAGACATCAGCAGGTTATTGAACTATTGAACAAGAAGCAGACAGGCTAAACCTTTTAGATTCTGTTGAACTTTAATTATAGCTGTTCCTGCTTCTCAGTGTGGCAGTTCAGATCTTATGTACGTTGTGTGGTATTTCTGTAAAATCAAAACATTTTTGTTTAATTTGAAATCTTGTGTAAGTTAAACTCTGTAAATCTTCATGACATGTTCACTGGAACATATTCCACTGTCCTAGAGTAGAATGAATGGGTACACACGTGCAACTTGCGATTAAATTATTTAGATCAGCAATAAAAGCGGCAACTGATGAGTAATATTTTTTTTTTTGAGATTTAGTTACAGAGATTGGCTCTCCCTCGAACACAATGTTTTCTCTTTTGTTTTTAATAAAAGGTCTGACACATGCGTCGATTTGTTTACTTTTTTCTGAGCGGAAAAGTTAATGGAAATACTAATTAAATGTGTAGTGACTGAGGCTGAAGCCAAACACCGTCACGCAAACGTTTACGTAATGGAAAGTGTGTAGCACTGCTAATATTTTAATCCATCGTAAGATGACGCAGAAAAAACATGATCTCTGCGACGACGTAAAGCGTCATGCTCGATGTTGCATTGACCGCACCATGTCCCCTTTCTGAATTAAAGCCGCACATTTCTGTGTGTTTCAGCAGCCACCATGTTTTAACCTTCCCCTTTGGAGTTCAGTAAGCTTGAACTGTGTGCTTTGTCCCACACAAATATAATCTTATGTCCTTTTTGAATCTCAATCAGCCTTTCACTTAATTGTGAGTTTTGGGAAGGATGACGAGTTCAGGTAAGTTGGCTACAGTCATAACCTTGCATGTCTTTGATTGTGGATGCAAGTGAAGTGAAGGTATGATGAATGAGGTTGTAGATGTTTTTTCATTCTGAGATATTATTTTAAATTAAAATTATTTTGGGTTGTATGTCTGATTTGAAACTGCAATTTGCAAAAAGGAGAATTGGCATTCCGATAAACCCAACAAATGCCTGATGTATGATAAATTATTTCTTTAATTATAGTTGAATGTGTTGTAGATGAATTGGTAGTTTTGATTTTCTAGTATTTAGAAGTGGAATACCTTTCAAATGTAGATTTTAAGAAGAGCTTACGGGGGCGACATTTTACAATAAAAAAATGATTTCCTGAAAAGTTGTTGGTGTTTTTTTTTTGTTTTTTTTAATCACTTTCCTCTTCTCTCCTGTTGCAGAAAGACCAGACAGCAAAAATGAAATTGTTTAATAAACAGGATTATGATATCAGCAGACAGGCAGATTATATAACGAAAATCCCACCGTTTGTTGTCAAGATTTTCGCTTTCAGCTATTAAAACAGTCTTTATATGGAAATGCCATTGACCTGATTTTCGACGAGGAAAGCCTACAGGTGCTGCTATTTAAAGCAGTTTAATGTGAAATTGTTTAGTGTAGAGCAACTTGTTGCTATCTTTAAAGCTAATTTATTTACTAAAAGTGGTGAGTAAACGTGCCTTTTTAAGTTTTGTATTTGATTGTCAAAGTGATACTGGTACAATAGTATGAAAGGTTGTCTTTGGGTCCTAATTTTCTAGGTTTAGGGAGACGTAAGGATTTTTCCGCCACATTTTGAGGCAATTAAACACTTTTCAGTAGCAAAAACTTTAGTGAGTATTGTCACTCTGAGTGGTTGAATGGTCACTCAGATATGGATGAAAATAGCATTTAGGCGACACGTTCCTTTATAAAATAATCGTAGGTCTCAAATATGAGAAACACAAATAACAGGCCTGTTTCTTCTTAAGGGTACTTAAAGTGAGTTGTGTACACTTTTAGACGTGCCGGAAGAGGTTCCTTTGGTTTACTGACGACGCCATTTCGTGTTTCCATTCATTTCCTCTGGCGGCCGCTTTGGTATCTGTTTTCACGGTAAGAGCCGCCTGGCTTTCTATAAATACACTCTCATTCCTGTTCATTAAAGAGATCGAGAATTGGTTTCGTACATTAGACAGGTGTGCGGTGCATATTCGGTCTCGTTTTCGTGCTCCGGGGTGTTTTGTGAGCTGTTTTCTGTTCAGAGGAGGCCCCGCAGGCCACTGGCTAACTCCCACACGGCTACTTCTCTCTCAATCCCAGCCTAAAACTTCTCTCTAATACGTCGGCACGCAATACTTTTAACGCAAAAGAAACGTCCTCGAACCATCCGAGCCCGTTTCGGACCCGATAAATCTCGAAAAGTAAGTTTTCAGACCGAGAAGCACCTTTAGCAGCACAGCTAACAGCTGCTGCCCTGTAAAATGGTAGACCTGAGCATGATCACAGAGGGGGGCAGGAGACACATACAGTGTTGGTAGTTTTTGCATTTCTCTATAATTTCACATTTAATTCTCCATGAGCTGCTGACATGCTGAAAGTGCCAACATGCATGCATATATTATTATATATGTATATATATATATATATATATACACACACACACACACACACACACACAGTACAAAAGTGCTACGCA
>JBBPDC010000011.1:1201266-1230919 GCA_037974485.1 Hemigrammopetersius urotaenia | reverse complement strand
TATATATATATTAGTGTGTGTGTGTGTGCTGCTGTACTGTAACTACATTTGTTTTTGTTTTTTGAAAAGGGTGCTTTTACTCAAGTTATCATTGCACCACAGCATTTAGGCTTCTCTGCCCACCTCTGTGTGTATACAGTCTATACATACAAAAACATGTGGCTGATACAAACTGATTTTAAGCTATTAGCTTGTTTTATTGGCCCAATGCTGTAGACATCAACACCTACTGAGATACTAGACTCTCTTCAAATACCTTACTGTCTTAATCGGCATGGTCAAGTTTGTTAAATCCGTATGATTCAGAGAACCTTCTATAATGTGCATTTCGCAACTATACTCTCTACCCAGGAGCAAAATATATCGGCGGTAAAGATGGTTAAGATCTTTGTTGGCAACCTTTCCTCAAGTACAACTAGGGAGGATCTGCACAGTCTTTTCTCACAATATGGCAATGTCAAGGAGTGTGATGTCCTGCGAAATTTCGGCTTTGTGCACATGGATGATAAAGAGGCAGCAACGGAGGCTGTTCGCAAGCTCCACCATCATATGCTGAACGGTCAGGCCATTAATGTGGAGTTGAGTCGAGGCAAGCCCAGGGGAACTACCAAACTGCATGTGAGCAACATCAGCAGTGGCTGCACTAATCAAGAGCTGCGGGCAAAATTTGAAGAGTTTGGACCTGTGGTCGAGTGCGACATTGTGAAAGACTATGCCTTCGTACACATGGAGCAAAGGGAAGATGCATTGGAGGCCATCAGCACGCTGGACAACGCTACCTATCAAGGTGAACTCTCATAGACTGCGAAGAAAGAAAGCCCTATCCAGAGTTTAAAGCTTTTCTGTTTAGTAGCTCTAGCTTATTCAGTTATAAAGTCTTCACTTTACATAAGGAGCATTAGTATATCCTAAGCAGTTATCGAGCCTTCTGTGTTCTGTATTTAATGTTATTGCTACATTAATGTAACATTTTCCGTACGTGAATGAAATTTCTACACTAATTCTGTGCCAGGCGATTCCCTATCCGCAGTGCGTTTTGTGCTTTGTTCATTCTCTTGAATACGATGGCGTGAGCGAAACGTTTACACTGTCTTGCGTGTCTTCTCTTCCTCTCATAAGGCAAGGTGATAAATGTACGCCTGTCCACCAGTCGCCTCCGCACGGTGCCCGGCATGGGAGACATAACCGGCTGTTACGTCTGCGGGGAACCGGGTCACTGGTCCAAAGACTGCAGGCGTGGTCAGAACGGTAGCTATGGGGGTGGTCCAGGATTCCACGGTGGCAGGGATGTCTCTGGAGGAGGTCCTGGTTATGGCAGGGGAGGCCCAGGAATGTTTCCTGTTAGGAGCTATCAGACAGGAATACAATCTGGTCCGCAAGTGAGCCACCAGCCCAACTACGGGTTTTCACGTGATTACAGTGCTGAGACTCAAGATAGATACCTGAAGCCAGTGAGCACCTACCCAGAGAGGTCATCCACTTATGACCACTACAGTTCCTATGATTACTATGAGAAGTTTCGTGCTCAGCCTTTTGGCTCTAGCTATTTCGAGGATAGACGTCTCTCCATTCCTCCTCCTCCCCCTCCTCCTCCTCCTCCTCCTTCTTCCTCTTTCTCAAGGATCTACCCATATGACCACCGCGCTCTGCATCCGCCCCTGCCATCCGCCGCCTCATCGTACTACTCGCGGGACCGTAGTCCAATCAGAAGAGTCGGCACTGGCTCTGACGGCTACTCGTACGAGCGCTCGCGTCTTTCCCCGGTCTCGAGGAGCACCTCGTATGCCGTGTCGCGGGCCAGGGACCCTTCCACCGAGCGGGCACGATATGCTTACTAAGCCACATACATGCCAAGGTGAGCGATTTAGCGTGGTTTTAATTCTGATCCCGAGGATGTGATCTGACACGCATTTCACTGAGTGTGTTTTAGAGCAGAGAAATATAATCAGTCACACCAAATGCTCAGCGATGAAAGTCGCTTCTCTCTGATTGTGTGAGGGGTGCTTTAAGAAAGGTCTCAGAATACTAATGTTCGTTCTGTTATTTTTCCAGGTGCGTTGAAACAGTCGGACATTCCCTCCTTGCTTGGTTCACGAAAAAAGTTTGAGATGCTGGACTCGATTTGAAAGTTGTAGGACTAAAAAGGCACATGGTTCCTTTAACATTTATCATCTCTCAGCTTATACATGTCTAATGTGATCAAATTATCAGTTGTTAACATTTTTTTCCTTCTGTATAACACGTTTATCATACAAGTTCTTAATGATCAGTTCATTTTCAGCACATTAAAACATTACCTGTGTAAGGATGTAAAATGTTAAGCAGGTTCTTAAAGGTTCTTCATGAGGTCTTGAATGTTTGCCTTTCACTTTACAGAGTATGCCCGGCTCAAGATTGAGCTTTTCCGTGCATATTCAGAAGCTTAGCCACCCAAGTAAGGTTTGCAGTTTACCATTTTGTTTACTCAGCCCTCATATGATCTGTCATGTGAACTTTTCCTTTCTGTTTTGGGATCCCAATGCTCTAAGTTTACGATTTCTTGATTTATTTTAGCAAGTCTTGTGAGGACAATCTGCTTTAGTTTCTCGACATAAAAGTATGTAATGGGGTAAGCACGTCTTTCAAAAGCTTTTGGGAGAAAACGAAACCTAAAATCAACATTCCTGTTACCTTAATTCTGCCCCACCCACTCTTTTCACACATTTCAACCCTGTTTATTGATTTGCATTGCATATTGCAGGGAACTCTTTTCTGACTTTTCTGTTTGTTCATTTCTGATGTTACTAAAGGTGCACTTAGGTGAATATCTAGTTTTCCCTGTCAGTTTAAGTGACATTTTCAAATATGCAGCAAGACGATATGGACACGTTCCAGACTAGTTTAGCATATATTAGACCCAGATTAGAATATAAAAGTCACACATTTGAAAGAGAGTGATTATTTTTTGTATGCGTGCACTTTGTGTGACTTTGTACACAACTTGTTCCCTACAATCCGGTGGCATGAGGACATTTGGTAAGGTTGTATTGTTGCAAGTCAGTGCTTACTTGTTCCATGAAAAAACAGTATTCACCAAAGGTTTGCCAGAAGTCATGCCACTGTTTGGGGAATGGAGGAGAATTTATAGCTGTACATAAGCAATAGAAATGTGATGACCAACTATCACTCAGGGCTCAGTTCACCTTTGAGATTGCTGGTGTGTAACTTCTTTATGGGTGCCTTGGTTAAGTCGGTGAAACTGTTTATAAATTTGATTTCCCTCAGAGGTTGTGTTTTATGATAACTTTTGTAATAAACCAAATTATTTTGGGGGTGAAAGTGTCTGGTGTGCTGTTATTCTTTTCAGCGACAATGTACTTTGGAGTGGTAGTTTCATTAGATGTATGAGGATATATATGTTCTATAATCAGGGACGGACACAAGTGGTATGCAAAATGAGCACCAGTTCACAGCACGAATGCGTACCTAGCTCAAATATTCAAGCAATATTCTAAGACAGGATTGATAAAAAAACTATAATCTAAAAAGTGGCATGTGTTTAATTTAATATACAATTTAACACACAAGCTAACCAGTCAAAATTCATGGCCATTTAAAACAATTAAAAAGAACAAGAATGATGTTACCACAATGAAAAGACACAATGTGTTAAACACACACATACTCCTCCCTCTGCCTGCACTTCAGGAGATCCTCGCAGATGAGTGCTGAGTTTCTTAATTTGTAGCTTCTTAAACGACGAAGGGACTCCCTAAACTAAGAAGTCGTTGTTGACCATGTGAAGGAGAGTCAGGAACAATTAAGCAATTTCCCTTTCACTTGCATAAACTGTGTAATAATCTTTGTCCAAAGATAATTTGATTTATTCATAGAATGCAAAACAAGCTTTTGCTGCTAGTTATTAACAGTTCTGAAATTCAGTTGAAGAGCCCATTCCATAAGAAGTCACATTTTCTCCACTACTTTTTTTTTTCCAAAACAGGTTAAGTGGTCTTTTCCTTAATTAAACTTGTATACGTTAGGATGGAATGTCATACTTTAGGCTAATTAGGCCACAGCAGCAGTACTTTACACAGAACTACATACAGCACAGATACACAGTGATGAATACAAATATTGTAAATGCATCAAGGAATATATACATATAATACAAGTACTGACTACAATATATACAAGAAGTAAAAAGCAACAAACTTGTTAAAGGAAATACTCGTAGTAGAAGCAAACAACTGGTAGTTACAACCTAATCACTCATTACCACAAACACTGAGAAGGCCAGCATCTACTTCCTCCAAGTCACATGCCACTGCATTTTACCGCTAACGGCACTTCACTGGACAGCACGACTCATTTGGAAGAGAACGATTGTTATGTTGTTTAACAGGCCCCTGCACTGCACTGTGCTTAGAGAGAGCAAAGCAGATCATACTGTATTGGACTCCTGGTTGCAGATAGCTGTGGTATCACTGGGAATCAGTGGATATTCACAAGCAGTTTCATGCAGCATGTAAACACTATTATAATTTCAAAACATTGTGGTCGGTGGTGGTGGCCTAGTGGGTAGGGTACTTTCCTCTGGACCAAGAGGTCATAGGTTTGAATCCTAATCCTAGCATATCACCATTGGGTTCCCTCGCAAGACCCTTAATCCCAAGTTGCTCCAGACAGAGCCCCCTGTAGTTAGAGAATGGAAGTCACTTTGGATAAAAGTGTCTGCTAAACGCAGTAAATGTAAACTGTTCACACCTCCTTTCCAAAAGGAGCAAACATGCGAAAGCGAGCTGCAAAAGCAGGCAATTCGCTGGGTCCAGTCATTTTATTGGACTTGCACTTGGCAGATTATGGTGAAGCTGCTTCAGAGCTTTTGAAGATCACAGTAGCCTTTGTAATAATATCCGTAAACAAAGTAAGCTGGAGGTGCTGCAGGTCTTTGGCCTGGATTTGTTTTATATTGTTTTGTATTGAAAGTAAATAAATAGAAAATGTTACTTAAACTTGGCTGAAAAATCCCATGTTTGGTTTTGTACCCTGTGTAGAATTTGCTTACTTCACTTTAGTCAGATTTGATCAGATAACACATTTTAATCTTTTAAACTTCGTATCTATGTGCGTAGCCATGTTTTGCACAGTAAACAACACTATAAATGACATTAGACAGTGAAATTGTCCTGAAATCCTGTCAATTTTACTACTGTAAGTTTAGCCTTTAGCACAAACGCTACAGTGAGGTGAAGATTCAAACTCCAGCAAGACAGCAAAGACAGATCAGTTTGGCCATTTATAATTTCATTTTAGGTATTTATTTTGCAAAGTGTGAGATTTATTAAATATTTATGTGAATTTACATTAGTTTATCTCCAGTACACTTCAACAAAGTAATATGGCAGCTTCAGCCTGAGTATATTTATCTGCATTTCCAGTAAAACTGAATGATTTACAGCTGTGCATAATACAGGGCACTGGTGGTTAGGCAGTTGCCCAAGAGATCAGAAGGTTGTGGGTTTGAATCCCAGGACTACTAGTGGCACCACTGATGTGCCCTTGAGCAAGGAACTGTCCCCACACACTGCTCCCCAGTGGCCACTTCCTCACCTTAGTGGATGAGTTAAATGCAGAGAAAGAATTTCAACTGTGTGCTGCCCTGTGGTGTATTCATGCGTGACTAGAACGGGCCACTTTACAGAAACAATGGGCACACATTCCCCACAGAAACTCTCCAAAATGTTGTGCAAAGTCGTCTAAGAGGAGTGGAAGCTGTTGTAGCAGCAGTGGGGTCGACCAATTCCATTTTAAACTACACATTTGAATGCAACGTCATAAAAATTCCTGTTAGTGTAATGGTTAGATGTCTCAATACTTTTGGCCAGTGCGTATGTGTGTGTAAGTACTAGACTACTATTGTGTGTCTGTGTATGGGCTTGTGTCCCAACACCTTTGGCCACATAGTGTGTGTGCATGTGTGTAAATGGGCTGGTGTCCCAATACCTTTGTCCCTTATAGGCTGTGCGTAATAAGCGTGTGTCCCAATACTTTTGTCCGTATAGTGTGTGTGTAATAGGCTGAATGTGGAGGGTTCTGGTGGGCGTGGCTTTCTTTTGGCTCCTTCGCCATTTCAGTTGAGACCGGCAACTTCTCCAGGACGCCCTATAAGGTACGTTTATAAACCCGTATTTCTGTGTGTATATATATCAAGACATGGCCCTGCGTGTAATTACTGCACTGTTTTATGTTCATTAGTCCTGTAGCTGTGAGATTCTTCGTGTCATTTGATGCCGTTTGCTCGCGGTTTACTATCAGTAGCTTTGATGTCAGTGTGGCTAGAGGGGCTATTGCTGTTTCTTCAGCTGGTAACAATTAATATTCTGTGATTTTCGTAATATTAATGCATGTCCTGTACGTTTAATCCTCTCAATGTTTTCTGCGTCTGATTGTCTTGAAGCCTGATCCTCCTGCATCGTGCTCCTCCAGCAGAACGTGCTAATCTATTGTCCTCGCCATGAGGCCTAGCTTGCCTGATTCACACACACACTACATGGACAAAAGTATTTGGACGCGTGATCGTTACAACATAGAATTTAAAGACACTGCATTCAAATACATAGACTTTAATATGGTGTTGGTCCCCCTTTGCAGCTATAACAGCTTTGGAAGGTTTTCCACAAGATTTCGAAGTGTTTTTGTGGGAATTTGTGCCCATTCATTCTGTAGCGCATTTATGAGGTTAGACAGATGTTGGATGAGGAGGCCTCGCTCACAACCTCTGTTCCAGTTCATCTACACGAAACTTGCTTTGTGCACTGGGTCACAGTCATGCTGGAATAGAAAAGGTTGTTTACCAAACTCTCTGCAAAGTTGGAAGCATGGCGTTGTCCAGAATGCTTTGGTGTGCTGAAGCTATAAGATTGTCCTTCACTGGAAGTGAGGGGCCTAACACAGACCCTGAAAAAGGGGTGTACCAGTGCTTTTGTCCTTATAGTGTATTTTTCAGTTTCAGCTTGAATCCAAAACTTTCCTAACTAAGTGCACATATAACAAGGATTATTCGTTTGTTAAGCATTTAAAATGCTACTCTTACAGTTTACATTTTATTATAATTTAACAGCATACATCTACAGCAAAACTAAGACTGAAGCACGTTGCACACCTGACATGTCCCGGAGGATCAACTACAAATTTGAGTTTATTTCTGTTACCATTTCATATGGGTTCCAAACACTAAGATAAGATGGATCTTTATTGTCACTGTTGCAGGAACAATGAAACAATGTTTAGCAGCTCTCTGCTAAGAAAACCAACATAATGCAAAAGGAAACAGTAAAGTTAAAATGGAATACGGTATAAATATAAAAATATGAGCATAATATGGGCAAGTCACTATGTGGCCCCTTACTTAATGAAGGGCAATCTTATTGTTTCAGCAGTGTTTTTCATAAAGGTCGCTGGGACCCACCCAGACAAGCCACATTTTCTGTGTTCTCTTGTGTTGGGTCATTGAGGAGAAGTATATGAGAGACTGTTATAGAAGTGCCAGTGTGTTTCTAACCCTATTTGTGTGTTTGTCTTTTTTTTTTTTTTTTTTTTTTAGGAGCTTGAAGTGAGTATCGACTGCCAAAATGGTTAAAATCTTTGTTGGGAATCTTTCCCCAAACACGACAACAGAGGAGCTTCGCTCTCTGTTTTCTCAGTATGGTAAAATATCAGAGTGTGATATCGTGAAGAACTTTGGCTTCGTCCACATGGACGACAAATCGGAGGCAGAGGAAGCCATCCGTAACCTTCACCACTACATGCTCAATGGCCTCGCCATGAACGTGGAAATGAGCCGAGGAAAACCGAAGGCCTCCACTAAGCTGCATGTGGGGAATATCAGTAGTAGTTGTACCAACCAGGAGCTGCGGGCCAAGTTTGAAGAGTATGGCCCTGTGGTTGAGTGTGATATTGTGAAGGATTATGCCTTTGTGCACATGGAGCGAGTGGAGGATGCAATGGAGGCCATCAGTGGGCTGGACAACACAGCCTTTCAAGGTGAACCAGCATGCAGAGCTAACGTTTGTTTGAACATTGTAGAGAATGAAAATATGTATGTTTATCTTTTGAAAATAATTTCAACTTTGCCATTTTTGTAGCAAATATGATCAGTAAAGCATATGGGTAAGTAAGAGTGGTAAGCAAAATTAGTGCCGATTTTAATAATAGACATATTTCAATAAATGCTAACTAACCCCTATTTAATTAGATGTAATCAGCTCAGTGGAGCATTGCCTACCTAATTTTTGAATCAATCATGATTTAAATCCCATGACCAGATAGTTGTTTAAAGTTGTATGCTTTAAAGTTATCTTGAAAATATGAAATATTTTTCGATGCATGTCCTGGAGACTTTTGCCTGTCTCTATTAAGTTGCTCCAACATTTTTTAGGGAAGTCCTTCAAAGCGTGGACTCTCTCTAATGTACATATTGCGTTCTGTATAGTCAGTAAATCTCAAATATTAATTCAGAGCATGGAGCATACAAACCTTTTAACCTTCGACTTTTTGTGTAGTACTTACAAAGAAACATCGTGGCAAACTGTCTTGCGTCTTTCTTTCTCCCAAGGGAAACTGATGAGCGTGAAGCTTTCGACTAGCCGCCTGCGTACTGCGCCGGGAATGGGAGAGAGGACGGGTTGTTATCGGTGCGGGCAGGAGGGCCACTGGTCCAAAGAGTGCCCGCTGGACCAAAATGGCTCCTACAGAGAGGGCCCGGGCTCAGAAGGATACGGTCCACCCAGGTTTGGTGGGGGTGGTGGTCGCGGTGGTCGCGGTTTCCATCGTGGTGGCTTCAGTGGCGAGCAAGCCTATGGCGGTAACTACGCGCCCGCGCAAACCTTCTCTCGGGGAGCTGGTTACGCCAGCGGTCCTGGGTTTGGACGGGGGACGGGCTATGAAGGCGCAGTGAGTTACGGTGTGCCGCCAGGCTACGGCATTGGCACGGTGTATGGCAGCGAGGCGGCGTATGGCAGCAGCGGCGCGAACTACGGCAGCGCGGTGCCCGGTTACCCCGTGCGGCGAGGGCCCTATGACGAAAGGGATCCGTACAGCGTGGTGGACTACTATGAAAAGTATCGGGCGCGTCCGTATGGAAGCGGTTATTTCGAAGACAGACGCGCAGTCCCACTTACTGCCCCTCCTCCCCCTGCGTCCACAGCCATCGCGAGAGACCGCCTGTCCTCCTCTAGCCTCGACCCATACGAGCGGCGCCCCGTCCCCCCTCCACCGGCTCCCATCACCTCATACTATACCCGCGATCGGAGCCCAATCCGACGACTACCCGTAGAGGCGGATGGATATTCGTATGATCGGTCGCGCATCTCTCCTGTTTCTTCGCTCAACCGGAATTCTGCGTATGACATGTCGCGGGATCCTTACGCCGATCGGGCTCGCTATGCGTTCTAACCTAACACCTGCCTATGATTAGTAAAGGTCTACACACAGACTGTATAGTGCAACTGATAGTTCTATAAAGTTTAGTGTTGTTTCTGGACTGGGATGTATAGCTTTTTTGGAATAGAAACCATGCTAATAAGTGAAATGTTATAATGGTCCAGATTGTTGGTAAGGCTTATTCACACAATACATATTCTAATGATTAACTGGCCATGTTTTGTACAGAACAGAGTGGTACCAAGCATTCACCAAAAGGCTTAAAAAGAATAGTAAGGGATGCTAAAAGCTGATCCTTCAAAGAGGTGAGCATGAATAACTGCTAACTTGATTGATTTAGGTTAGATGGAAACAGCAAGAACTTTATCACTGGAGTTTGGAAGAACATCAGGTTGCTGGTCTCCTTTGTGGCCATGTTTGTATTCTTGTGGTTTTAAAAGATGGGATAGTGCTGTAAGAGTCTCGTAAACAACATTTCATGATTTTGAATTTCACCAGGACTAGAAAACCATGACTAAAACCCTTTAGTGTATGCTTGAACCACTCTTGAGCCTGGAATGGTCCCACATTGAACTCTTCCACAGCTCTCTGGGTGAGAAAGATAGCTTAGTTCCACTCTGCAGTCATTCATCATGAGTTCTAGCTAAAGGCATCTACACAAAACTAGCCAGTTCTCCCTCTTCAAGTGCCCTGCGCCCCTCCATGAACGCCAGTTCAAAACATGTGGTGGCAACTTGAAGTCTCTGCGGAAGCACACTGCCACCATACTCCCAGATGTGTGCTGTATATTCAAGAAGACTCAGACAGCGTGTGAGAACGACTAACAGTAGGAATGTAATTGGATAAAGATTCCAAAAGAAAAACTGATTGATTTTCTCTTCACAGGTGTCCCTTGATTGCACCTTCACACACTTAGTTATGAAGTCAGTCGTTACAGTGAATACGTTCTAGCTTGATTGTGATATTCCAGACGATATGCATTTGTTACAGTTGTGTTCTTCATATGCTCATTACTTACTCAGTGTTAGTCTTTTGTTAGATCTATAGAATTAAGCAAGCTGTTCCTTAGGTTCCCTCACAATAGTATTTCGTTAATCCTCTAGGATCCTTTGGCTTTTTTTTTTTAATTTTGTGCTCACGTTGGTACTGGCACCGTTTATCTCAGGAGACACACTGCCTAGGTTTATACTGAATCCTTCACTGATGTGTTTTTTATGAATTTTAGGGGATGGTCCATCATTGTTCCTAAAAATAAATACATGAATACAAGTTAATACAGTGCTTTTATACATACATACATACATACATACATACACATATATATATTTTTTTTATGAACTGCATGTTTCTAAACTACGGTCTGTTGCATGTTCTCCCATTAGCCTCCATAGAACTGCCTCCAGTGCAGAGTTCAAAACAGTACAATTCCAAGTGTAAAACATCCTTGGGTTACAGTGTGAATTATTAATGAATATTTTAGTGTTTAGACTGTTTTCCATTACCTCGTAGCTTCATGACTGCTTTCCTGTCAGCAACAGTTCGCCTGCCTGTACAGAGAGGAAGGAAATGTAATTAAGGGCATTTTGATAGGGATCGAAATGAGCTCAAAGCTGTGAACTAATCGAAGGTGAGTTATGTCATTTCAGAACGCACCAGGGGCTAAATTACATAATTTTTCATATTGATCTAGTTTAGAGGCATGCATTTCAATTAAAGAATCACCAATCATTTAAAGTCTTGAAACTGATAAAAAAAAAAGTCATTTGACTGTCACAGTTGTGTGCAAAAGTTTTAACACCCCGTGTCAAATTACATGTGTTGAATTTTTGCATGAAAATAAGGCAGCACATCATCTTCAGGGATCACAAACTGCCGATTTGGTGCACAAAATGTCCATGAGCCAATGTGAAGTTTTGCACATAAAAAGTGATTTTTTTAAATTTTTTTTTTTGGCAGAAGTGTGTTCTCTGTAGACGATGTCCTTATGTTCATGTAATTTGACCACTTTTGCCTGTGACTGTGCATGGGATTTTTAAGCTTTTTTTTTTTTTTTTAATCTAAATATGGTCAAATATCCATATTATTTTAATTCTGTGATCTGTAATCACAGTTAGATGAAGTCCAGTGTACCAGTGAATTACAGCTATGATCTACAAGTTTGTGGTCATGAATAGCCCAGTTAATCCAAATATGTGACCAGCGGTGATTAATTCTGCTTTTGGATTTTAAATATATACTGTGATGAACGAGGGGATTGTGTGGCTTACTGTGTTGTTTTAGATTGTGTGTCTTTCAGAGGAGCAAACTAACCACCCTTTAGTTTGCTCTTTTATTTGCAGTCTTTCTTCTTTTGCTTCACTACATGCTGTCCAGAAAATTGTTTGTGTCACTCCAGGTTTTTTAACCTAAGGTACTTAAATTCATGTTTTGGGCTTTTTTTTTTTGCTTTATTCTTCTGTATTGAATACCTTGCACGTTCAGTTCAATTTAGTTCAAAGTATATTAACAACTTCATAATGAAGACTGAAGCAGATGTTCAGTTTCTACGATGATGAAATTCACCCAGAATGACATTTTAGCTGAAGGGGGCAGGTTAGGGGGTCATAATGAAGTAATTGACACCCGGCTCATTGTGCAAGATGGCTTGTATTTGATCATGATTTTCTACAGGTTCTGTCTAGCGTCAAAATCTTATTTCTTTACTGAGGTGAACTGCTTTGTATTAAAATTACCACATGGCAAAAAGTAGGCCCGACTCTGCAGTTTCAGCCGAAACTGGACTTTAGCAGTGTTATGGATATGTAGTGACATGGTGTTTCATTAATGTGTTCAATAAAACTACTGTATTTCCATGTGTGTCCTTGTGTTTGTGTTTAACTATTTACATTGATTTACATATTTACAAGCAGATGAAAAATCTGAGACTAGCCTAAGCAAGCATGTCCAGGTCCTGCTGCAGGATAGCATCATAGAGTCCACCACAAATTCTACAGATCATCTATAAGAAAATTAAAGCTGAAGTGGAACTGGAACCTGCAGCATCACAAATACCCAAACATACCAGTAAATTCTCCAAGGACTGGCTGAAAATTGAGAGTCTTGGAATGGCGGAGTCAAAGCCCAGATCTTAAAAACAAGTTTAGACATCAATATGTGAACATTTCTTAAAGAACTGCAAGTTTCTAAACTATGGGGTTGTGGATGATCTCCCATTAGCTTCCATAGAAGTGCATCCAGGGCTAAGTGCTAAGTTCAAAATTGTACAATTCCAAGTGAAAACCCTGTTCCAGAGCACCGTGTCCTTGGCTTCCTGTGTGAATTATTTATAGGAATTTTAATGTGTATACTTTTGCATCATTTTGTGATATACCTCTTAGCTTCATAGCTGCTTTTCTGCCAGCATTAGTTTCGCCTGCCTGTGCTGAGAGCGTTGAAATGTAATAATGGAAATTTTTTCATAAGGATTTAAATAAGCTCAAAGCTGTGAAATATGTGAGTTATGTCATTTAGACAATTACAGCAAATACAGACATTTTGAAAGCAAATTTGAATACACACTCATGCCCAAAATTATCACTTGAATTGGTTGTTTGAAGTGAGCCGTTCAAAAGAACAGATTTGCTAAAAATGAAACAGACTTGCCATTCCTTTACATAAAAAACATCCATAGACACCTGAACTTCTCCATGTTACAATCATCAGATATATCTGACTCAAGTCCACGCCGTCGAGTTCATAAGAAAGATAAATTATTACCTTTATTGTCACATTACAAATACAAATGTTTGGAACAAAGCTGTAAGTGCGTAGTTGAAACAATAAACAATATACAAAGGTGAAAAATGAAACAAGGTGATCACACACACACACCACATACACTATAAGGACAAAAGTTTTGGGACGCCTGACCGTTAACACCAGTAGTGAGTTCTATGACATTGCATTGAAAAGGGTAATAAGGAGTGGCTATAACATCTACTCTTCACGAAAGGCTTTGGACAAGATTTTGGAGCTTCTGTGGGAATTTGTCAATTCTGTAGAGCATTAATGATGTCAGACGCTGATGTTGGATGAGAAGTCCTGACTCGCAATCTCTGTTCCCAGTTTATCCCAAAGGTGTTGAATGGGGTTGAGGCCAGAGCTCTGTGCCGGCCAGTCATCAAGTTCTTCCACACCGAACTATGTCTTTATGGAGCTTGTTGTGTACACTGGGTTAGTGCTGGACTGGCCATAGGGCAAACCAGTCTCGGTTCAAAATGCCCGGTAAGATTTTTTGTCCCAGTCCAGCCCTGCACTGGGTCACAGGAACTAAAAGGAACATCATCCTGGAACTAAAAGGGCCTTCCATAAACTGTGTCCACAAAGTTGGAAACATGACATTGTCTAAAATGTCTTGCTGAAGCATTAAGGTTTCCATTTCCCTTAATGCAATAAGTGTGTATATATATATACACACACACTAGTAAGGTTATTTAGTTTGGTTTAACCTTCACTAATAAGCGATATCTTGCCACATTTGGCCATCGCATGATATCAGTTGATGCGGTCGAAGGGTTGAATGAAACTTGCTGGCCCGTTTTCATCTGATCTGTAAGCTCACGCCGTCGCTACATGAGTTGGCAGAGCAGATTCACATGCGAATCCACATTGATTTACGTACCAGGCAAAATCAAGAAGGCGCCTTTTCACCGAGTGGCGGTTATAGATCGCTGGGACATCCAATCATAGATCAGTAAAGTCTCACGAAAGCGCGTGTTTGTCCAATGCCATTTGCGAGCTTTGTGATTGACACCATAGACCACCAATTAAAACACGCGTACGGAGCCACCGAACCTCCTTTGTCTACCTCAACGGACGCCATCTTGACCGACTGTCGGGTTCCTGGGAGAGGTTGTAAGGTTGTGTGTCGTCGTCGTGCTCGAATTAATTTTGTCGAGCATTCATAAAAAAGAATTTGTCTGAGGATTGGCAAGGGATAGATAAGTAGATAAACGTTTGGAAATGGCAACAGGAGCGAATGCCACCCCTTTGGGGAAGCTGCACCCAAGTATTGGAGCTAAACGTGGCTTCGACGCGGGGCCCGTTGCGGGGCTAGGTCCAGGCCTCGGTCCAGGCCTCGGCCCGGGGCTAGGTCCGGGGCTAGGTCCGGGGCTCGGTCCGGGGCTCGGTCCGGGGCTCGGTCCAGGGCTTGGTCCGGGGCTCGGTCCAGGGCTCGGTCCAGGGCTCATGACGCCCCCAGGGCCTCCGGTGTCCTTCCCGCTGCAGAACTTCCAACCGCCCATGCCGGCTGTGTCTTTTCCACAGTTTGCTGGGTCTTCGTTTCCAAATCCCGCAGTCGGAGTGGCGTCCCAAGGAGGTAAGATAAGATCCAGAATTTTCTGACACAACCAGACCCTCACCTGAGACTGATCTCCAGTCAGTACACTTTTAATCACTGAGCCAGGCTGTTAGGACACTGAGACTTCTTAGGACTGAATTCAGCACTGTTCTTTCTAAAAGCATGGTTTGACTTGGCTTGCAGAAGGCCCCATGGTGCACGTTTTTTCGTGGCTACATAGTATCGGGTATCGAACAATTTCCTCCGGGATAAATAAAGTTCTCTGATTCTGATGGCCTAAGATAAAGTGTGAACAAATAACAGCACTCGGTGTGAACAATGCGATTCTTTGGTTGCCACAAGCTTCCCACATGTTAACAGAATAAGGGAATGGAAAAAGAAAGATTGATGCAGTAACCTCAAGGCTACCTCAGTGGTGCCGTAGCAGTCCTGGAATTCGAACCCACGCTCTTCCGCTCGCAGGAACAACTCCCTAACTGCCAGGCCGCCGGCTTCACCCCAAGAAAAGATGTTGGGGTAAGAGAATGAAAAAGGAAGATTAATGCTTTACTGAACATAATGATGAAAATGATACAAGTGCATGATTTTTGCAAGCATGTTTTATCTGGTTGCTGGGTGATGAAACAAGATATTCTTGTGTCTTTAGTATTTTCTGTGCAACGAAAGAATAAAAGATAAGACAATAGGGAGGGGGCATAGACAAGAAACAATGGTGCAACATGGGGACAATAACATTCAGGCAGCTGGTGGCCTGATGGTTAGGGAGTTTCTCCCGTGATTAGAAGGTTGTAAGTTTGAGTCCCAGGACTATCAATGACAAGTGAGGCACTCTTAAGCAAGGTACTGTCCCCACACGCTGCTTCCCAGACGTTGTGTTCCTGGCTGCCCGCTGCTTAACTTGGTCAGTGGGTTAAATGCAGAGAGTTTTACTGTTCACACTGTGCTGTGGTGGGGTTTAGTCACGTGTGACAAATGGTGTGTAAATATTGTGTGCAAAAGAAGTGGCCTTTGGGCTTAAGAGTTTTGCCAGGCCTGTTTGTGCTCTTGAATGCATAAGCTCTAATGTTTGTTGTAATTTAATGGCAGGGCTGTAGAGATCTATACTACATGAACATATATCGTTTATTATTGTGCTTCAACATAATGACAAGCTGTTGCAAATTAACACCGATAATAGTGAAGAGCAGGATTCATCTGAGTAAATGTTTCAGGTAAAAACTTAACTCTACTGAAAATGACCGTCTCCACAGATGGCATTGAAAGACTTGTGTATCTGATGTGTCCATGCACACACACTTATATAGGTTGATATACATTTACATACACATGTCTATTTATATTTTTGTTTTATATGTGTAGTGTATGTTTTAGATCATGCTGTTTTGTGTAGGCTTTATTCTGTTGGGGTTTTATTCTATTTTATTTTGTTATTCTGTTTATTTTATTCTAATTTCCCACCTGTATGACTAATCAAGTGTTATCATATCTCTTAATCTTCCCTCTCTGATCTGGAGTCAAAACCACCTCCAGTAGTTGTAACGGCCCATCACTATTTTGTGCTTTATAGGCCAGAAGAAAGAATATTGTCTGGTTAATGTTAATCTGCCTTTATTGCTTTTGAGGCAGGAAACTGACTAAATTAACAAAAGCCATTTATGCTATGAAAGGCCAGAGTTCAGTGACTTTATCTTGATTTTCTGCTGTGATCTAATGTGTTTCCTGCTGTGGCTAGGGAGAGCAGGGTTTGAAATAACTGTTTAAAGACATTTTGTATTTTGAAACATCAAGGATGCGGTAGCTGATATTACACTGTGACCAGCCATGATCCTGTAAAAAAAAAAAAAAAAAGGATGTATTCATATATTGATGTAAATCATGTCATAATCTCTGATAGATGGAGGGAAGAAAAGGAAAAAGAGCCGTTGGAGCAGTGAGACCCCTGATCAGAAGACTGTGATCCCAGGCATGCCCACAGTCATCCCCCCAGGGCTTACCCGTGAACAAGAGCGAGCTTATATAGGTAATTTTGAATCATGTTTTGTCTCTTGACTATATCTTTTGTGTTGGGTATTTTTTGGAGGAAAAGGGTTTATACCCATCCTTCACATCAAAACAGCTCCCTTTCCGTTTTTCAGTCCAACAAGTTATGTACCCATTGCTTCATAACAACTTGCACATCATACAGAGGACGTGGATGCCGAACTTCGTTTATTAAGATGTTTGCTGAGTTGCTCAGACATTACTGAATATGCATGCTTAAACACTGTCAACAAAAACAAGATCTTTAGATATGTGGATTTGCAGTTCTTTATGTCTGATCATACTTGGCATGCTTGGTACACTAATACAAGGTGCCTTATTTCAGTTATCTTATAAGTTTGTTAAATAAAACCCCAATATTTTGTGGGTGTGTTCTAGTTGCATGAAAACTGCAATGTTGGGCACTGGTTCTCATAGTTGTGAGTTGTTTGCACTCTTGTCAAGGCTTGTGTTCCATCAGACACCTCTGAACAAGTACCCACAGTCTCTCTGATGTTGCTGCTTGTTGTGAATTGTCTTCTGGCTGCAGGATATCATCACTGCTCATGTTAACCATGTAAAATGTCTTAATCAGATTGGGCAAAGAACAGGCAACGCAGGCCTAACATGAACTGCAGTCATCTTCATCACCGATGTTTGAGTGTGCTGTGTAATGAGATCAGTGCCCCCATTCCTGCCAGGTGCTTGCTTTGAAGTAGCATGTGGTTTAGTTGTACTCCAAACCTCATGTGACTAATGCATCTTGTACACTGGTGTCCTGTATATCCTTAGTCACTTAATCAACACTCCTTCAGCTAGGGCCACTGGACTAAATTGATGCATGGGTGCGGTGCTGCGAATACTTTTAATTTACAGAAAACATGATGTTCCCAAAGTGCTCTAATGACTATACCAGAGGATCTTTGACCAGTACTATTTGTTTAGTATCTTGGTGTACATTTATAGATGCTGAAATGGAAATTGAGTCCTTGTAGCCTAAAGGTTTCTTTCAGAAAGAATGGAAAAAAGGGGGTGCATGATATAGGAATCATTTTAATCAGCAGTTAATTGTTTTTTAAAAATTCGCTGGTGTCAGACTGGTGCTTTTTTTTTTTTTGCACTGATACTTCAAGCTCGTGTGCTTATGCATTTTATCTTGTTGAGAAAAGAGCAAAACACGTGAACACTGGTCGAAAACATTGATATGTTTGCATTTAATTGATTTTGCTGCACCTAACCCTATACTGCCCTCCATTCAATCGCTTGTGCAAATAAATGAGGCAGTGATGCCCATCCAGGTGCACATAGTTTTTTCCTCACATTTTATAAATGTGTGCATCTGTGAGCATCATAAGAGCATAAGCATCTGCAAAGAATTCCCATATTGGTGCATCCCTAAAATTTCACTTTGAGTGGCCTGTCAATAACATTGTGTTATTGACGAGTGTTGAAGTTTGTTGTTAAGAATGAAATCTCCCTGATGTCTACTTGTGGCACTGACATACTTCTTGATCTTCATTTGTTACTTTGTTTTTGCATCTTTTTTTGCTTGTTCTTCACAGAAGACACTGTTTTACAGAACAGAAATTCATTCCTTTAAGACTGTCAGGCCTGTAGGTTATCACTTGCAGTCTGTCAATCATCCTCAGTTTCCATTAATGTCATCAGCAGTGTTTGCATTATGTAGACCAAGTCTTATTCTCAGCCTAACGTTCCTCCTGTGCTTCCTTCTTAGTGAAGATGCAAATCTGGTGCATTCATATTTAAGCTGGCATGCTCTATGTGACTCCCTCAGTTCAGAGTGAAACGGAGCTTTTAGGAATTATGCCCTTATCTCATTTGAAAACTGTTTTACTCTGGCAGACTTCCTTTTTATGACACAACTGTCTTACATCCAGAATACCAGAATGCCTCACATCACAAACATGTAATAGCATTTGCTGATAAAGGTGCATGAGGTAAAACCCCATTTGAAGGATTTTAAATACAGTCAGATTGTCCGAATTGGTGGCATTTAATGGAAGTCTGCTTCGGTGAACTTCTGTTCACTGTTTTGTGAAATTTTGTGCAATGTCTATGAATTTGCTTATTTGAAACCCTTCCCACATTTGTTTTCTATTATTTTAGCTTTATGTAATATTTGGTTTCTCTGTTGGTTTCTAATTAATCTTTTTTTTAGATGCCTGCTCCTTAGGAGCATAAAACATGTGGCTCATAGAACATGTGTGTAGCACTGAAGGTCCTAATATTGACCATGATTCTTGACCTCTCCTTGATTTTGTTAATCATATTTTTGTTATTTGTAACCTTAATAATGTGTGCCACAATGAAGTGAAATGCTCTTTGTTTCGGGGTGTTTTTTTCTGCTAACTACATTTTTCTCCATCCTTGTTTTTTTCTTTTCTTTTTTTTCTTTCCTAACCTGATTTCTTCCAGTCCAACTGCAGATCGAAGACCTGACTCGTAAACTGCGTACAGGAGACCTGGGAATCCCTGTTAATCCTGAGGACAGGTCGGAATAACCATTTAAACCCAGCAACAGTAACACTTTCTTTACCAATTTCTTTCATCAATTATGAAGTCAAAGTTTAAAAAAAAAACTGCCTGTTCATACACAGTATATGTACATATAGAAGAATATAAACCTCAGTTAATTGTGTTCATAGAAATTAAGCTATGTAGATTTCAGATTTTAGACATATATTTGGATACTGTGTGCTAAATCAGGGATAATCATATCTTTGCTTCTCCAGTTTTCACATTAACATGTTTTAAATTACAGTAATATTATTCCATACCTGTTACTGTGGTTTGATTTTGAAATGTGTTACAGATCTTGGTAATACGTAATTTTTTTTCCCCGTTAATGTTAATGGCAACTTAGACATGTTATCTGGAGAATCAAAGGCATGACCAAATGATGGCTCTTAAAGGAGAATTCCACCCAAAGTAATTTTCATAATTGTCTATCATTTAGGTACACATACAAAAGTCTAGAGCAAACCCATGCTTTCCAGTGTATAGAATGCATGATGCAGGTTTCTGAATCACCACCAATAACTAGATTATTCATTTAGTGAGACAATGAGAAAATGGATCTATGTCAGCCACTTCTCTATCTTGGAAAGCATGTTTCTTCTCTCGTTCTTCATATTAGTAAAAAGAAAAGGGAGGCAAATATGAAAATACAAGACATTTGGTTGTAATTCACCTGAAAACTAAGATGTTGGTATTAAAGTAAAGGAAGCATTTTAGACTTAACAGTGCCACATCAAGATAAATAAACTACTTCGAGCAATTATTAAGCTACATTATCTTCGCCACCACTGCAGTTTTTGTTTGCTGTGGCTGCCAGATACCATGCAATTTACGGGGCCATGATATTTATGCTGGTTTATTTAAGTATTTATACTGAATTTGTCAATTTGAAATCTAGTGTTGAATGCAGTAGACTAAACTAAGCATTTCCTCAGCTGCATTGCTAGTTCAGGAACACGTGTGTGTGCTTCCTTTACTTTATTTCCCTAAAATTAATAAAAATAGAATATATCATCTAGTCAGATCACATTACTTTAATGAATAGGAGATCATTTAGATTTTTTGGATAATTTAGATGTTTTGGACTTTTTAGCATTTTAATTAATTTCAGTACATCTAACTTACGATGGGTTGATGTTTTGGTTTTGATGTGCTAAAATGGAGAATAGATTTTTTGTAATGTTTACCAAATGCTGGTGGTGGGTGTTTCATACTTTGCTCAAGGAATTGTTTCAAGCCGTGCAAGTTTTGGCTACTTTTCCCCCAATTATCTCCCTAACAGTATATGCCATTTATATGATTAATCTCCCAAGTAATTTATAGAACTGTTGTGTAATTGCATGCATGTCAAATATTGCATGCGGACTAAGGAACAGTTGACAGACTTTAAAAAGAAATGTAAGATTATTTTAGTGTTTTTTAAGCCTTAGGATTTAAGTAGCTGGTTTAAGACACCTTTTTAAAGAAATACTTATTTCCTATTAAGTTTGAAAGCTTTCACATACTTTTTTTTTTTTTTAACACAGATTGACCCTTTATTGCCCCTGCTTGCTAAAATCGCAATTCAGCATTACAAATTCAAAATCTCTTTAGCTTTGAACTGTTGGTTGTTCTGAAGGTCACTAATGATTTTCCATAAAGGGACTTCCATGATTTTGTCCAGGAATTCTAACAGTATTCCAGATTTCCACACTGGAAGACCTTTCTTGGAGGAGAACCCTCAGACGCTGTCTTTCTTGGAGTAACCATAACCCTAATAAGGATGGCTTGCGCATAGTTTGCATAAGCCTCTAACCTTAAAGCAGGAATTTAAATGTTGCACAAGTGAGAGTATCTCTTTGCTAGCCAGAAGCCCAGCTCTCTCTTCCTGCCGTAGTCTCTTCAGCATAATCTTAATTCAAAGTTTTCACAGCACGCCAAATACAAGGTTCTTTCTGAAGATCCATTCACTCCAGGATTTAGGAATGATCGATTTCCCACTTCCAATCCGCAAAACAAACTCTGGGGGTGTTTCAGGTTGTCGGCGGTGGAGTTTGCAAGCCAAAAGAGAGACTTTCCTCTATTCTTTTTTTATTTTTAATAATTCACTTTTCTCCTCTGAGTTGTCTCTCATGAACCTGTTAACATCAATGCCGCTCTCTTTTTTTATGAGAGTTTTAAAAAAAGGTTGACTTTCTAATAATTCATTTTCTCTAACCCAAATTCCCCCTCGTAACCCTTTTCAAGCGCAGAGCTTCGTAATGCAGCATAACAGCAGCGTCCAAGGGTAAGGTAATGATTGGAGCCAGTTCTAGAATGCCCTTCTCAGGAGTGTGAAACCTGCCACAGGCATCCAAAGATGATGTTTCCTGTGCCAGATGTCTGCCTGCTCCGGTGTGAAGAAATAGCTCAGTTTCCACAGAAAGGCACTGTTGCTCAAGTGTGTTGGGTTGACCCACTTCTCCGAAAGTGAACTACTCAGTTTTTGTCCTCCTATGAATTCAACTGATTAAAAATTAAACTTCAGACAGGTATCATATGCTGCCATCTCAAGTTCTCTTAGGGGACTCACACACTGTCACTTTTCCTTGGCAATTTAGGGTTTTCCTAATGAAAGTCCTCCATTCTTTCACCTCTCAGCCAAAGTTAATCTTTTTCCCCCGCTCTTTTTTTTTCTCTGCTCCGCTGTGATATGACTTTGGGGTGTGCTGTGCACTTTACAAGTGACGCCCAAAAAATAAAAGATAAGTAGGTATCTGTAGGGTAGGGATGTGAGTTGCTCTGGTATTTGCCTGTCCTTAAACGAAGCCAATCAAAGGCAATTTTTATTTTAATGTTTCTATCTTCCTGTCTATATTTCTCCTTACACTAACAGGTCCCCTTCTCCTGAGCCAATTTATAACAGTGAGGGGAAGAGGCTGAATACACGTGAGTACCGTACTCGCAAAAAACTGGAGGAGGAGAGACATTCACTCATCACTGAGATGGTTGGGCTGAACCCAGAGTTTAAGCCCCCTGCAGACTATAAGTAAGTACTTGTCGTTTTTATTAGTGTAAGTTCTTTTTTTTTTTGATTGGCCTAGAAACCTAGAATGCAGTGTGATTACACTGACTGGCTTTGCTTTTGGACTCTACCTAATTTTGGGGGTTTCTTGTTTTTTAGGCCACCAGCCACCAGAGTCAGTGATAAGGTGATGATCCCACAGGACGAGTATCCAGAAATTAACTTTGTTGGACTGTTGATTGGGCCACGGTATGTATTATATCACCAGTGCTGTAAGCTGCTGTAAGATTTCCATGTTAGGGTTTAAAAATGGTTTAAACATATTCATTGCGCTTTTTTTTTTTTTTTACACTGAACGGAGTGTCAGTGTATTAATGTCAATGCAATAATACTGTATTGAAAGACGACTGCCTTTGTTCCTTGTTTCAAAGTGGGAACACGCTGAAAAACATTGAGAAGGAATGTTGTGCTAAGATCATGATCCGTGGGAAGGGCTCAGTGAAGGAAGGTAAAGTGGGCCGTAAGGACGGACAGATGCTGCCTGGGGAGGATGAGCCTCTACATGCTCTAGTCACTGCAAACACCATGGAGAATGTCAAGAAGGCTGTAGAGCAGGTGAAAGGGCTTCTCTGCATCAGATCGTAATGTCACCTTGTATAGTTTAATCATTAGAGATTTTTTTTTGTCCTTTTACAAATTCTAACTCTTTGGTTTCTCTGTAGATTCGCAATATTCTGAAGCAGGGCATTGAGACACCAGAGGATCAAAATGATCTTAGAAAGATGCAGCTGAGAGAGCTGGCCCGACTCAATGGCACTCTGAGAGAGGATGACAACAGGTGAGAATTGGCAGCCTATTTATTGAAAGCAGCTACGTCCCCTCATTACGTTTCGCTTGCCAGTTTCCCCTGTTCAGCAATGAGTAAGCTACCCTCTGTGGAGGTGCAGAGGTCCACAAAGTGCCATTATATAAAGGTTGGTCGTTTTTAGTGTGTGTTTATGTGGTGTAAATTTTCCCTATCCAGGATTCTGCGCCCATGGCAAAGTACTGAGCCTCGCAGCATCACCAACACCACGCTGTGCACAAAATGCGGAGGAGCTGGGCACATCGCCTCTGACTGCAAATTCACCAGGTGAATGTTTGAATGTGACAATGAGTGGTCTCCTGTGTAGCATCAGAGTATAACAAATATTTAATTTGAATGGTCTAAAAACTGCTACCAACCCCTTTTACAGTTCTTATGCACCGAGGCAAGGTGAGCCACCCCAGTCAGCTCAGGATAAGGCTCGTATGGATAAAGAGTATCTCTCTCTAATGGCTGAGCTTGGAGAGGCTCCAATTTCTGCCTCCAGTGGTGGGCACAACTCCACTCCACCTAGTGGCCCCCGAGCAACTGGGCCCAGCAACAACCAACCTCCTCCAGTGAGTACAGGAATATACTTGGATTTTGCACAGTGGAAGTGTTTTAGCTGCTCAAATCAATTAATTTATTTGGCATGCTCATGGTTGTAGTTTGTAAGGTATTTGTAACTACTAATGTTTTATTTCTTTTCAAATTGAGATCAGAATCAACATTGGTCACTCTAATTATTTACAAAAATGAATGCTTCCGAAATACAGTGCAGGCTGGTGTTGGCTCACGTGCTGTTGCTTACCTTATACTCTTTACATTCTGCCTTCCCTCTCTTAGACTCGTCCTCCCTGGATGAACTCAGGCCCTTCTGATAACAGGAACTTCCATAACATGCATGGCCCAGGTGGCCCCCACAACTTTCCTCCTCCCATGCCAAATATGGGAGGGCCACCAATGCCTCCAAACCCCAATGGCATGCCTCCTCCCTGGATGCAGCCTCCACCTCCACCCATGGGTCAGGGCCCAGCTCCTCCTGGACATCCAATGGGTGAGAGAAACTGAATCATGATTTTATGATTGGTTACACGATTTGTTCTTCATTAAACACTTCCAGATTTATGACTGATAAGATTAAAACTGTAGTGTGAAGGATGTAAAGGCATCATTGACAAAGAGGGGGGAGCTGTCCTGACACAACATTTATTGTGAAAATAAATTCTCCCTTCAGGATTGCTGCCGCCGCCTATGGGTATGATGCCACCTCCTCCACCTCCACCTAACAGTCAGCCACCTCCACCCCCATCGGGCCCTCTGCCACCATGGCAACAGCAGGCCCCACCACCTCCACCAACCAGCAGCATGGCCACCAGTGCCCCACTGCCATGGCAACAAAGCAAGTACATTATAATGGATGCAGTACCCATTTGAGTATACTGTGTCTTCCCATTACAGCCTATTTCCCATTACGGCCTGTTTGTTTAGTTTCATGGTTTTTTTTTTGTGTCTCAGATACCACTACAACCTCCACAGCCACAGGTAACCTGCCTCCCTGGCAGCAGCCCCAACCGTCAGCAGCATCGGCCACCCAGCCCCCACCTCCTATGGGCACCCCTTCAATGGTGCCCCCTCCCCCAGGTGTTCAACCCCCTCTGCCTCCTGGAGCACCGCCTCCTCCCCCTCCCCCACCTCCAGGCTCAGCAGGCATGATGTATGCCCCACCGCCGCCTCCTCCACCCATGGACCCCAACTTTGTCACCATGATGGGGATCCCAGGAATGCCCCCATTCGGAATGCCCCCAGCCCCTCCACCCCCTCCACCCCAAAATTAAATACCCTGCATCACCGTGGTGGCTGAGATCGACCACAGAAGATTGACGATGTTTGGACAACAGGACTGTAACTGCTTGATGTATTGCTAATGCAACTGGCCTTTGACCAGCTCTTGATTGTGTTCAAAATGTCCCCTTTCTTGGGGAATAAAGTAAATGGGGAAAGGTTGGTGTGGTTGAAAGCTGTAAACTTAACTTAATTTGTTTGATTTTAAAATTGTAGTGTTTGATCAGTTAGTAGACTCTTTGTGTTTGTACTTTAATGGTATGTGTATGTTTGCGAGGGTCATCATTTCATGCTTGGCCCAAACGTCAGTGCAAATTGACATTCCAGCCACAGTAATTGAACCCATGTAATTTGAAGCAAAAATTCTTTCATGAATACAAAACCATGTGTTTTCTTTGGCAATATAACACATTAATTGTACTCAACATTTTATTTTCATCATATCCAAAACCTCAAGAGCTTTTGTTGAAGATGTTGCCTTCCTTGAATATTTTTGTAATGCAACATTCAGCTAAATAAAGTTGAAATGGCTTCAAATTTAGGTAGTAAGAGATGTTCAGATATCCAGCTTCTTTGTTTGTTGTGCTTTGGCAATTCCAAACTTACCTGATTTTATTTTTATTCAAGGCAGTAGCATTGGTCTGTTTGGAATGCATTTTGCCTAAGTGTGCAGGAAAGACCAAGTGAGTCACTTCAGTCTACTGGTGGTGGTGAAAAGGACTTCAGCCCCATTTATATTCTTACCTTCCCTCTCCAGGCTTTCCCTCACTTGTGCCCTACTTTGCTTAGTGAGGGTTATAATTGTTTTTGTGGAACTCCATAGAAACCCCCTGAATAATTCCATCGAGCTTTTTGCTTTGCTAAAAGCATTGCAAGCTCAGACATGGTGTGTTTTCAACTGGATAAATTAATGTATTGATCAGTAATGCTTTGATTTAATCTGCTAAACATGGGATGGCTAAGAGTGCAAGTTATGTTTTCTTTTCAGGAAACAATTGATCTTACTCATTTTGTAATTATTTTCATTAAAAATGACATTTTAGTAACTTTGTCATTGTACTTTATCTTAGGAAAATGGCAAGATAATTGTATTATGGCTAAAGCAATTAATACATTTTTGATTATAATGGACAAACATTCTCAAAGAGATTCCTCTGACTTGCCACCTTTTAGCTTGATGCGTTGAGCTTGATTTTATACGAGTTGGTCCCTTCACAGTACATTAATTATTTGGGTTGTGGGTAGAAATGAAGTGTACAGAAAGGGGTGGCCCAAGGATCACCAGTCTAACGTTTTTGAGTTGTTGGCTTTAGCACCAACACAAGTTATTTTAAAACCAGGGAAGGAAAGCTGAGATTGTTTTATGCTTGGCTGATGTGATGTCCGTTCTTTATAGCCAGTCTGAAGATTTTGTCTTTCTTGCTCTCTGAGTGTGTCACTCAAGTCTTGCGTGCTTCACCGAATAGAAGTGAAGTTAGAAATGCTCATATTAGATAATGTATTCTTTCTTCAAGAAAATAAAGTTATAAATTTGTATGAAAAGTCAGTGGTTGCGAGTGCTGGTGTAGAGGTGCCGAGTTGACACAGCACGTTTTCCCAAGTTTGGATGTCCTTTCATTGTGTTTTTGTCACGTACAGTCACAGTTGGGGGTCTCTATAGTCACTACAAACAGGCTATACATAGCTTATGAGCTCAGCTGCCTCTCCTTCTGACCGACTATATCCAGCCTCTGCTGTACACAAGCCCGGCCCCTCTGCTAAAGAGATCATTTACACTGAACCTAGTTAGATGGTTTGTCTGAAGGTGGTCTGATCAAAGACAACAACTTCTTTTTATATAACCATGCCAAGAGACCCACTTCGCATAAGCGAGGGCAGTGATGGTACTTCGCTTCATTGAGGTTTCATGCTCAGAGCCATGTTCCCAAATAGGCTCTTAGCTGATTCACAGCAACTTATTAAATCGAAGAATTATTGGTCTTTTTAATGACCAATTGACTCTGTGGCCTTCACGCCCTTTGGACATTTCCTAAAGGACTTCTTACCGCTCTCATGTATCAGAACAGTTGGTGGGACTCGCCCATGTTAAGCAGCCAAACATTTTCCAAGCCACATTAATAGGAACTCCTCCTGAACTAGGATTGGTTAATATCTCGCCTCCTGCAATAGGATTGGTCAATAATGTATATCCTCCTGGACTATGATTCCGTAGTAATGTCTGTTCTCCTGGACTAGGATTGGTTAATAATATCTCTCCTCCTGGATTGTGATTGGTTAATAATACCTGTTTTCCTCGGTTTGATAGATTAATAATATTTCTTCTCCTGGATCATCACTGGTTAATGACCTCTTACCCTCTGGGTTGGGATTGATTCATAACATTTCTCTTCCTGGACTAGGACTGGTTAATATCTGTTCTCCTCGACTGGAATCGTGTATGTCTGGCCTTCAGGGACAGTAATGGCTAATCTCTTCCGCGAGGCCAACATGGGCCAACCTTGTGCGCTCTGATTGGACAAGACCGTCCCACTCGTGCGGTCTGATTCGACAAAGAAGTCTCACTCGTGCGCTCTAATTGGACAAAGCAGTCCCATTCGTGCGGTCTGATTGGACAGTATTTTTTTTCCTGGCGCAGAAGGCAGGCCTTACGGAATATGGTGTGGTGACGGGAGGGGAGGGGATGGGTGCTCTGCATCTGCATCGGACGTCCTCGCTGTCACGTAGCCCGGCATCCTCTCGCAGCGCAGCAGCAACTCTCCTCGGTTCAAAAACTCGCAGCCATGCCCAAGCCACTGACGGACCAGGAGAAGAGGAAGCAGATCTCGGTGCGCGGCCTCGCCGGGGTGGAGAACGTCGCGGACCTCAAGACAAACTTCAACCGACACTTGCACTTCACCCTGGTGAAGGACCGCAATGTGGCCACCAAGCGAGACTACTACTTCGCCCTGGCGCACACGGTGCGCGACCACCTGGTGGGCAGATGGATCAGGACGCAGCAGCACTACTACGAGACCGACCCTAAAGTACGAGCTCAGCTGCGGCACGTATACAGAGGACTGGGGGGATGAGAGGGGCGGAGGGGGAGGGGGACAGAGCAACAAGATGCCTAATGACATTATTGTGGCGCAGTGTATTTGTTTATCTGTGTCTGTGTGTGGTCTAGAATAAGCAAAAGCGTCTTGCGTTTTGGCGCAAAAGCGTTCCATCAGCTGGAGGTGATCTGATAATGTGATGGAGGAGCTGAAATAGCCCCTCCAGCCTGTTACATAAGCCTAATGTCAGGATGTCAGTGGAGGACATTCCTTTGCTTTGCTCCAAAACAACATGGAGAGGTTTGGTAAAGAGCTGGATGTGCTTTGGGAGGTTTGTGAGGTTGAATGTAGCTCCAGTATCGCTGCAGGTTTTATTTAAAGCACGGGGGGATCCATCACAGAGAGCAGGCCCTGTGTTACATAACCGTCTGAGGGCTCAGTTTGTTGTATACAGTGCTGGAGTGGAGACAGACGCACACTAGTATTAGGGGTTGCATGTTATTTTTTTTATTTTCCCCTATGTTGGTAGGCATACAAGTTTACAGTAGATGTAATTGGATTTAGAAACTACCATCTCCAGGAGGAGAACCAAAGCCTATTAGAGCTGTTTCTGTTGTAGTGTTGCCATTTAAGATGAATGTCTGGAATCCTCACAGATGGTCTAACCTTTTTACAGAGTTCACCAATGCAGCTATATATACACACACCCCCACACACACATACACAGTCACAAATGTCAGATCACACTCATACACATTTTTATTCTCGCATCTGGCTTCATCCTGCTCGTGAAATCTCATGCAACACCATGTTAAGCAATATAGGATGACTCTACAGAGCGCTGTGCAAAAGTCTTCGACTCCTATTTGAGATATTTAATGAAAACTATGATCTAATACTGGGAATGATTAAGCATCTAATGCTGGGAATGATTAAGCAAACAGAGACATACATAAAATCACTGTGTTCATATTATTTATATATACTGTAATAGTAGCTTTTAAAACGTACTGCTCAGCCAAACATATTTTAAATATAATTTGCCCAGGTGTCCTAGACTTTTGCACAGTGGTGTAGAATGTGTGACTGAAAAGAATGAGCACTGACCTTCTGTACTCATTGTCCACCTGAAAGGTGACCATATCTCTTGCAGCTGAGCTCAACAGCAGCAGCTCTGCATAGCAACAGGAACCTCTCCACATGGGCATTGAGTTACTGCCTCCGCTCCTGGAGTCACGCTGCACTCAGAACAGTGTGACTCTGAAGGCTCTGAAGGCACACATGAAGCCGTTCATTTGATGTGTTTTTTTCCTGCAGCAGAACAGAGGATGACCTCTAGGAATGGTGAGTTGACTCTCTGTCTCCCCCTGTCTCTAGCGTGTGTACTACCTCTCTCTGGAGTTCTACATGGGTCGTACTCTGCAGAACACCATGGTGAATCTGGCTCTGGAGAACGCCTGCGATGAAGCCACATACCAGGTAAGAGAGATACACCCATCCCTAAAATATCAGTTAAAATATCATAAACATCATTTTCGCAGCTCTTGCAGGTAATCAAGCGTCGCCTGAAGACCCACCTCTTCAAGGAGCACTTTGGCAACTAACTATGTCTCTTTCCTACTACTTACTTA
>JBBPDC010000011.1:1158129-1187120 GCA_037974485.1 Hemigrammopetersius urotaenia | reverse complement strand
TGTTTACAGTCTTTTTTTACAGTGTTATTCCACTTTTGTCATTAATAAAGATAAATCTGCACAAAGCAAACATATTTAGTACAGACTTAAAGGTGCGATTAATTGTGAGTTAACTATGGCAAACATGAGATTAATCGCGATTAAATACTTTAATCTACTGACGGCCCTAGTTATAATGTGAGATTGCTTCTCAACAGAAAGCGTTGGGACATTACTCAGGAAAAAACTATGAATGAGACGATGTACCGAGAGATATTAGAGGAGAATTTAATGACCGCTTTGATTATACTAGGAGAACTAGGATAAATCAAACCTGGTTTCCTAGTTAGTCTCTTTACTTTTGATATTGACCGTTCATTCATTTTGAGATTGTCCATCTATTCAAGGGACCCTTGTAACCTTGGAGAACTGCAGGATGTATGTCTAGAGGAATGGGCCAAAATTAAACCACAGTTCTGCAAAAAGTGAATTACTTCTTCTAATTGATGTTTAAAAGCTGTAATTGCTATCAGCTACTTTGCCGTCGAGTACTAATGTAAATCATTTTGATGACTGAATACTTTTCCCAATTAGTTTAATTTTTGAAAGCTCATTATAAAAAGACTTTGCACTTAAATAAAGTGTGTGTGTGCGTGTACATGTATTTCAGATAGTTTCTATTTTTATGCTTGCAGTGTGCAGCATGTGCTAAGGGAGGATTGGAGTGTGTAAATGTTACACTGATGCTGCTGTTGTGTGTGTGTGTCCACCAGGGGGCGAGTGCGTACGTGGTGAATTATCTGTTGTATGTGAGCTGGGCTCTAGTGTTCGCCTTCCTAGCTGTCATCCTGGTCAGAGCCTTTGCTCCATATGCCTGTGGCTCGGGAATCCCTGAGGTGTGTATGTGCTCTCTCTCACACATTAATTGTCATCTATGAGCAAGCAATTTATCTTTGTGAAAATAGGGCTTATGGAAAAGGACAATAAATAATACAGATAATGAACAATTAAATATACATAGCCACAAAGAATAGTAGTAATCTGGAGCTATTTTTGTGTGTTTGTGTACCGAGTGTGGACCTGAGCATTAGGGAAGCTCTTCTGCTTGTCTAATATACTTCTGTAATATTGTATATTCATACATATATTTATAAATAGTATAAACATATCTGTACAAAAGTACTTGTATACATTTGTTAACATTTATCTTATAGTTATAAATATAAATCCATATTACGTATTCATATTGTAGATTTATTATTCTATATTATATTTGCTCAGTATATTGTTTATTGTATCTTTTAATTATTGTTCTTTTTATTGTGTTGTACTTGAGAGACACCATCTACCGGAATCAAATTCCTTGTGTGTTCGCTCACATACTGCCAATAAACGCGATTCTGATTCTGATTCTAAAGCAGCTGTGACTCGTATCTCCAGCATGGGAGGGAAGGAAGACACCCGTTTGTGTGTGATTTATCACCTCTGCCACTCTAGCTCAGCCTAAGAAATATAAATAAACTACCTGTAGATGTTAAGCCACAATTATTTGTGTAAAACTGCGCGTATCAAAAAGCGCTGAGCATCACCTTTCTTATTAATTGCGCTGTCAGATTAAAAAGGCCTTAAAACAAAATAAACTGATAAAGCTTTAATTCTTTAAGCCTGAGGATATCTCTAAGCAAAAGTGCCCAAATGAGTGAAAAGGATCCATTTCCTCAAAGGGCTTTTAAGTGGAGGGTTGCTGCCAAGAACAAGACACTATCACACAAATGATGATCCAGGGAACGCTTCAGCTCCACTCTGTCCCTCCCTGAGACGGAGACAGCAGTGGATTAATGAATTAAGAGTTACTGATGATAATGTGTCTCTCAAGACACTTCTTCATTAGTCTCCTTTCTTCAAGGCTTTCTAGTTGTCTTTAACAAGTACACTCCCTTCTCTCGCTCTCTCTCTCTCTCTCTCTCTCTCTCTCTCTCTCTCTCTCTCTCTCTCAGATTAAGACCATCCTGAGTGGTTTTATTATCAGAGGTTACCTGGGGAAGTGGACGCTGATGATAAAGACCATCACTCTGGTTCTGGCCGTGTCTTCCGGCCTCAGTCTGGGTAAAGAGGGTCCGCTGGTGCACGTAGCCTGTTGCTGTGGCAACATCTTCTGCCACCTCTTCACCAAGTACCGCAAGAACGAGGCCAAGAGGAGGGAGGTAGGAGGCCAAAAGTGAGGTGTAGGGAGTGGGAAATGGAGGAGTAGCGATTGGGAGATAAGGAGGACGCGGTGGGAGATTGAAGTAATGTACAACAAAATAAGGGTAAAGTGGATGGGGAGAGATTTTATAGCGGGTGGGGAGGAAGAAGGAAGAGAGGTCTCTTTGTATTTTGGACTGAAGAACAGTAATATAATATGTAAAGATTTGCCTCCTACCGTTGCAGAGAACATGGCCAAGTTAATCAAGCTGGACAGATTGGTCAGCAGGCACGCAGCCATGCTCTAGATTTACAATCTTGCCCAGTTAAAACAGAAACGTTTGGACTGGAGCTGACATTAAAGAGCTGGTTCAGCCAAAGATCTAATTTAAACTATTTCCCCTTTACCCCACATGTAGTTGATCAACCATGACATATTTGGTGTTCGGTGAAGTGTGCCTACGTTTTTCGCTTTAGCTAGAAGGATAATTTGCCTAAAAATGTCATCAAGCAGCCTCATGCACCCTGCAGCCCTGAATCGGCCTAACCATCGCCTTCTGTGTTTGTTTGTGTCATTATGTGTTAGTTTATGTGGCGGTCTTGTTGTCCCTTTGTGTGTGTTTTGAATGGTTCTGTTGTCTCAGGTCCTGTCGGCAGCGTCTGCAGTGGGTGTGTCTGTAGCTTTCGGCGCTCCTATAGGAGGAGTACTTTTCAGTCTGGAGGAGGTATGGATTAGGACAGTGAGCATAAAGACACTCTTTTTAAAACATAAATTATAATAACAGCTGCTTATATTACACACACCATACATCTTGATCTCACATGACTGATGTCAAACTGGGAGGGTAACAGCTAACTTACAAAACAAAGCCATCTAACACTGTGCTTAAAGGAGACGACTAACTGACCGTTTATTTTGATAGACCCATTATTTCTATTATCTCGGAGTTGCTCGAATGATGGGGCAAATACTTAAGAGTCTTGCCAAATAGTTGTTTAAAAGATATACTACGACCCTTTAGGTAGCTTAAAAGGCAAGTACAACTCTTCAGACTTTATTTAGGCAAAGCCTAGCAAAAATGAAGCTGAGTTTTGCATAATACACCTTAAGTAATGGCAATTAGTAATTTCATCTTCATCTTTTTTGTTTACTTACATAATTGAAAGGTAACTGTAAATCAAACAGTACTGATGGCAGTGTGTCATTAAACTTTTAATGGGCTTTTATTGTGCAGATATTGATATGTATCCTGGAGTGTCAAAATTACAGTGTAAAATTCAGTTTTGTAATTGTTTGTACTGCTTTGTCCATCTGTCCAGGTCAGCTACTACTTCCCTCTGAAGACACTGTGGCGATCTTTCTTCGCTGCTCTGGTGGCAGCTTTCACTCTGCGCTCCATCAACCCATTTGGGAACAGCCGTCTGGTCCTGTTCTACGTGGAGTTCCACACTCCTTGGCACCTCCTGGAGCTTTTCCCCTTTGTCCTGCTTGGTATTTTCGGCGGCTTGTGGGGAGCACTCTTCATCCGGGCGAATATTGCTTGGTGCCGGCGGCGGAAGACCACGCGACTGGGCCACTATCCTGTGCTGGAGGTCCTGGTGGTGGCTCTGGTAACGGCACTCTTTGCCTTTCCCAACGAATACACCCGCATGAGCAGCAGCGAGCTGATCTCCGAGCTTTTTAATGACTGTGGCCTCCTGGACTCCTCAAAGCTTTGTAACTACACCTCTCTGGGCAAGGGCGGCGAAAAAGGCACCAACTTTAGCAGCAGCACTGATGGGCTAGCCGGCCGACAGGCAGGACCCGGGGTCTACATGGCCATCTGGCAGCTGGCGCTTGCACTGGTCTTTAAAATGTTCATCACTGTGGTCACCTTTGGCATGAAGGTAGGGTTAATTCCTCACCTCTGTTAGTTTTCCTTAAAAGGAACATATGCTTTATTTGTTGTAAATATAGAATGTTTTGTGTGCTGGCGCTTATGCAAGTCCAGGTTATGGACAATAACAGTGTAATAATCTTTGGAACAACATATACTACCATTCAAAAGTGTGCAATGCCTGTTTTCAATAAAAGAAAACAATGGTTCAGTCTTTTTGCAGTGCCATAGCCATGCATGGTCGGGAGTCCAAGAAAGCATAATTTGGCTTTACTCTCTCTGGGTGATGCCCCCAATCACTCATTAGTTAGCTGTTGTGACCGATTGTCTGTAAGTGAACTTCTCTAAGCCCACTGAGTTGTCCAATGATGTGTAACTTGTGGCTTCACTGTCCCAGTGTAGCGTGATGAAGCAGGTCTAGCTCATGGGTGGTAATTGGCAATGTCTAAATTGGGGAGAAAAACTGTGCAAAGCAAAATACTTTCATGCTAGTGCTGTGCAGTTTGGGTTTCTGATCAATCAAAAGCTGTAAAATGAAATATTTTAGAATCATGTCCAGAGTGACATGCAAAGCAGTGAAGCATCAATAAATAATTTTTAATAAAAATAGTTTCTGTACTGTCAAAAGTGGAGATCGAATATCATCAAAGATAACTTGATAAATATTTTTAAAAAAAACATTTTATTTAGAGTTTAATATCATCACTTATTGTTTTGAATTTCATATTTATGAAACGTTAAGTCAATAGTCTGATATTTACATCCACAAAAATTATTATTGTTCGTAATAAATGACACACTATTTATATGACAAGTAGTTTTGGGTCATTTTAAAGCTGGTGCCGTGTTTGAAACTAGTTTTTAGTCTTAATGATATTTGAACAGATTTTTTATGTATTACACAGTGAATGCTTCAAAGTTTGCCAGCCTGTTGATCATCTTATTGCACAATTTAGGGATTACAGCTGCCCCTGTATCTCACCTATCTCTGTTCTCTGCTGCAGGTACCCTCCGGTCTGTTCATCCCAAGCATGGCAGTGGGGGCGATAGCTGGTCGGCTGCTGGGTATTGGCATGGAGCAGCTGGCCTTTTACCACCACGACCTGCCCATGTTTAAAGGCTGGTGTTCTGCTGGAGCTAACTGCATCACACCGGGCCTTTATGCCATGCTCGGGGCTGCAGCGTGTCTGGGTAAGATACGTTTAACTGTACTAGGGCCACCATGCTGTATAAACCTCGAGACTTTTCACATTATTCTGATTCTTCTCTTTGAAATCTAGGGAGAAATTCAGTTTCTAACATTTCCATCAACACCACAGTTGAAGTGAGGAGAGTAGCCTGAACACATACTTGAGCAAATGAATTATTAGTGTGACTATAGTGTGACAATAGAAATAAAAATGCCTTTTAAAAGAACAGCTTGAGAAGTACCAAAGGAGCATGTCCCTATCAGAACTGAGTTTTTTTTTATGGGTGACAAATGACACATTTCTGTAGTGGAGCGAAAATAAAAAGCTTTTGTACTTACTGTCTTGTTTGCAGAAAAAAATACTTTATGGATGTTGAAACAAATGGAAAAACTTCAGAAGTCCAGACTTAAAAGTTACGATAAAGTTACAATTACATCTTAATGTAATTCATTATGTAACTACATCGACCAGCTTTAACATTCAAACTACTTGCCTTATAATGTGTAGGTGCCCCTCATGTGGCCAAAACAGGTCTGACCCATTAAACATGGACTCCACATGACCTCTGAAGGTGTGCTGTGGTATCTGGCACAAAGACATGAACAGCAGATCCCTTTAAGTGAGGCGAGGCCTCCATTGGATCAGACCCATTTGTCCAGCACATCCCACAGATACTTGTTCAGATTGAGATCTGGAGAGATTGGAGGTCAAGCCAGTATCTTGATCTCTTTGTCAGATTCTTAAAACCATTCCTGAACAGTTTCTGCAGTGTGGCATTATCCTGCTGAGGGCTCTGAACCTTTAGGGAATACCGTTACCATGAAGGGGTGAACTTGATCTGCAGCAATATTTAGATAGGTGCTGTGTGTCAAAGTAACATGAATGTCTGGATCCAAGCTTTCCCAGCAGAATGTTTGCCCTTAGCATCGCACTGCTTCTGCTGGCTTGCCTTTTTCCCATAGTACATCGTGGTGCCATTTTTTCCAAAGGTTAGCGACACGCACACATGATTTAAAACAATACATGCTCCTCAAGAATCCGTCACTGGTCTACTTGTTGTCTCTCCTACTTTTGATAGACACTAACCACTGCATAATGGGAACATCCCACAAGATGTTCTGACTCATTTGTCTAGCCTTTGCAATCTGGCCCTTGGAAAAGTCAGTCGGATCCTTTTGTTTGCTCATTTTTCCTGCTTCCAACTTCAAGAACTGTCAACCTAATGAATCTCACTCCTCTGCAGGTGCCACTGTAATAATATAATCAATGTTCATCACTTTAGCTGTCTGTCGTTTCAATGTTTGTAATAAATAATTGGAGTTACTCTACATTACATACCGATTCATATGTATTTAGGCAATGTTTAGCTAAATGATAATAACTTCAGACCTTTAATGAAAGTTAAAACAGATGCTTCCATGTCCCACCTTTATCTGCTTTCCACTAAAGGTAATGTGCTCATTCACAGGTTTTAATGAATGTTTATTTAGCCACGGCCTTGATCTTTAGTGTCAATTGTTGTAGCCCATTTGTTGCCCAGAAGTTTCACAGTTCATGGAGCTGTAAGCTGGCACGCACATGTGCGCTGTAAGCCCTGCTGCAAGCCTGCCTGGCTGAGGGAAGTTAAATGGAGATCAGTGAGCTATGGAATCCCATCTGATGAGGAAAATGTGTGTTCGGCTGTTTGGATTTTCCAAATGGCGTGTTGTCATTATTGTGTAGCTCTGCTCTTTGATCTGTAATCCCAGCTAAATTCGCAGCACTGGTCTTCCGTGACAGCGCAGAAACAAACATTCTTGCATATCTAAAACTTTAGATCCCGACTGTGACTGCCTTGTTAATTTTGTATTAACAACAAAACGCTTGTGTGTGAAGTCATTTCGTGAGAGCGTTTGGCTGCCTTTGCACATTCATGTTTTTTTTTTATCATCTTCGTCTGTATTCCATAATTTATTCTCTTTTTCCTCCTCAGTTTCTTTTCGTCTCCTTTTCTTTGGTAATTTCTCTTCCTTTATTCTTTGATCATTCCTGCACACATCATATTTTTTTCTTCAGCTCTGTCCCTTTGTTTTCTTCTTTCTTTTGGGCGTCGGTGTCTTTTTAAATCATGTTACCTTCTCCCTTCACCATCCCTGTACATTCTAATCAAACAGTGTCTCCCTGCTCCTTTTTTCTCCTCCTTTCTTTTTTCTTTCCGTCATGCTTTAGCTCTCCATTAGGCTGTCTTGTCTTTTGTGTTTCTTTTTTTCTTCCTTTCTTTCTGTCCTTCTCTCTACTCCTTTCATCATCACTGCATGTGTCATCATGTTTTTGTTTTAAATGTGTTCCTCTCTGTTCGCCCTCTACCTTATTTCTTTCTGTCCTGGCCATCATGTATCCATCTTGTAAATTATCCAGTTTTTGCCCAATTTAGCCATTCTCTATTTTGTAATAGCTGTCGCCCCCCACTCTTCCCTCCGTCCAGGTGGTGTTACTCGAATGACCGTGTCTCTGGTGGTCATCATGTTCGAGCTGACTGGTGGGCTGGAGTACATTGTGCCTCTGATGGCGGCCACCATGACCAGTAAGTGGGTGGCGGATGCTCTGGGTCGAGATGGCATCTACGAGGCGCATATCCGCCTCAACGGTTACCCCTTCCTGGAACCCAAGGAAGAGTTTGAGCACAAGACTCTGGCCATGGATGTAATGCGGCCAAGGAGGAGCGACCCTCCGCTGTCGGTCCTAACGCAGGATGGGATGACCGTGGAGGAGGTGGAGGGGATGATCTCGGACACGTCGTACAGCGGCTTCCCTGTGGTCGTCTCACACCAGTCTCACAGGCTGGTGGGCTTTGTGCTGCGGAGGGACCTGGTGATATCTATAGGTGAGCAGGGTGGAAGTGTTTCTTTTTGCTCATCCAGAGCTACTGTACCATGGAACACTGTCTGTTTTGGAGTGACCAGTGGTGTATCCCAGTGGAGCAGTTTTTTTTTGTAAAATACTAAATGACAGACACTTTTGAGAGCCCTAAAGTAAATGAAAGTGTATTTATTTTAGCATACAACCTGTTCATGAATATGTTTGCAATATGTGTAGACACATGTTCCAAAAATCTCAGGGATAGTCATTTGGAGATTGCAGTTTTGTTCTCAGGTTTCTGGTCTGTTTCTTAATCCTCTTGATGATTTGTCTCTTTAAGATAATGCACGTCGTTGTCAGGACGGCATCGTTGGAGCGTCGCGTATACTCTTCACTGAACACACTCCATTGCAGCCGCAGGGCGGACCTCCTCCACTCAACTTGCGTGGCATCCTGGACCTCAGTCCACTGGCCATCACTGACCACACACCCATGGAGATCACTGTGGACATCTTCCGCAAGCTTGGCCTCCGCCAGTGCCTTGTCACACAGAATGGGTGTGTGTTTATTTCTGTCTTTGTCTTTGTCTCTGTGTGTGTGTCTGTCTGTCTGTCGGTCTGTCTGTCGGTCTGTGTGTTGCTGAATTTATTATATTGACAAATAATGGAAACTTTTTAGCCCTTTCATGCCGATTTTTTTTTTAGTGCTTGTGTGACCCATTAGGCCTTAAAACAAAGTCCGGTTCAGACAATTCCATTCAACATTCAGACCTCTCAGGGAGTCATTCATTCACTCAACATCCGTGGCCTTGTGCAAGGACCTGATCATAGATCTGAAACCAAGATAATTTACTTTTACACAGTAGTACAAAGTAATATAAAAACTTCTGCAAAAATGCTCTTGGTTAAATATCCAAAGGAAAATCCCCTCATCACTGCCAAGGACCTACGGGAATAGTGATGCACAGCCATTGGAGAAAAGAGGTTATTTAAACAAAACTAAGCTAAAACATACTGCTGTGATTAGATCTTAAACATGCTATGCATTCAAGACCACCTATAAATATTTCTGAACTAGAAGCATTCCACAAGGAAAAGTGGAAAAACTCAAGAAGAAAAGACTTTGCTATAAAGGGGGTGCCTGAACTTCTGCAAATAGCACAATTTATTTTTTCCAGTATGTTCAATTCAGATATATTCACTATATGCTGCTATATTCACAAATGTTTCTGGGGCTGGGAATCGAAAAGAGCCTATTTGATATTTATTTCTCTTTGGAGGGTGGGTTGCTATGGCCTCCTACCCACCCTCCCTCCATCCCACAGTAGGATTCTAATCTGTTAACTGTTGTAACAGAATTAGCTGTTAGTGTTCCCCTTCAAGCGTGTTGAGCTGTCATTGTGATAGTGGCAGTTTGAAAATATGCTTTGGCTGGTTTCGTGTTACATGTGCTGGTGATATTGTGGGACTAGGGTGGAATTGAACATGACAAAACAGTGGAGAAATATAGGAAAAACGAAAATAAACAGAATGTCTCATTTGACCAGAGGTGCCATCACTTTACAGCTGTAAAGTCTACAGTTGCTTACTGTGGTTCTAGACTTAAAAATTAATGACCATAAAAATGAATGCTAGACTGAGGTCTTCTGAAAAGCCCATCAGCTTATGCTTTTCTTTAAATGAAATTGGATTGATATGGCTGTGTGTGTCCAGCTGTGTGTGTGTGTGTGTGTGTGTGTGTGTGTGTGCACAGTGAAAGAAGAGCTGTCTGTTTATCTTTCATTGCCTCCCTCCAGACTTATTCCCAGCACAACAAATGGACATGACATCTCTGAGAGATTGAGGGATTGAGAAACTGTTTAAAACGCACACAAACATGCACACACACACACAAACAAACACATACACGTGGACTTGAATATTCGTTTGTGTGTGTAAGTGTGCACACATTCACATGCCTTGCCTAAAAGTACACTAATGAAGCCTTTCTGTCTTGTTTTCCAGTGTTTGTATTAAGCTGTCAGGACTGTTTTTGTTACTGCTCAAGTGAAACAAAATTTAATCAATTTCATCAATCTTCATTCCTTTTTCTCTCTCTCCCTCTCTCCATCTGCTCTTTTTACTTCTCTCTGTGAATAGATGCCTACTGGGTATCATCACTAAGAAGGACATTTTGAAGCACATGGCTCAGATGGCCAATAGAGACCCCGACTCCATCCTGTTCAACTGAGGAGAGTTTTCTCTGGACTTGGGCACGGAGAGACACACAGAAGCCCATTTCCTTCACATGAACACGTTTTGTGGCTGGATTGGATCTCTCCCCTGAACGTGTGTGTGTGTGTGGGGGGAGGTATTTAGAGGTTTATGTTACTGATACAGGCTGCAGGTATGAGAGTGGCTCCAGGCTGCTTTTACACCCATGGATCAGGGCATGCCTGAACACAGCGGCCCGCGTCTGCAGGCTTTGTTTTTTTCGCAACTAAGCTTGAACCTGGAGAACCTCATTGGGAAAGTTTATTAAATGCAATGACACTGCTGTTGACATTAAACACAACCTGCCTTTGAATACTGTATACTGTGTACTACATACACACACACACCACTGACAGCCCTGGAGTCGCAGTCGCTTCACACAAACCACTGCTGATCCAAATCTCTCTCTAGCACCTGTGATCTCACCATAACACACTTTTCGTATATGCACATACACACTCACGTGCACACTCATGCACCAGTGACACTATCCTGCTACCCTTTAATCCTCACAAACCAGTGCTGATCCAGATCTCTCCCTGAAGACTGTAGTACCACCAATACATGCCTGTTCTAATATAAGCACATATCACTGTCATATCAACTTTACAGTTCAGTTTTTACAGTATTTGAAACTGCCAGCTGTCCTTTATAATATGAGCATGCTTATTGACAACTGAGATTACACAGGTGGGTGGTGGGGGGTTGACAAAAGTATATTTAAAATGCAATTAGTCTTGGCTTTCAGTTTGGAAGGTCTGTTTTCTTTTCAGACATTTCCAAACATCATCTCAAGCCCAGTGATACTTGTATTTTATATATTATGCCTGTTTTGGCCAATGTTCTCTCTAACTAGCTCACAAGAATTTTGTCTTTTTTTCCGTTTTATTTATTTTTTGTCCCCAATTTAGCTCGAGTCCATTTTCTACTAGTTCTCCATCAGTCACACGGCCACCAAGCTGAACGGGTTGAGGCTAGCAGGTGCCACAAATGCATCACTGGTTAGAGTCATGCTGAGTGATCGGATGCGGGAGACAGAGAGCCATCCTAAACACCCAGGGAGAGCGATCTAAAGGCTTTTTTGGATTCACAGCAATGAATGGCTGGAGCTTCACTGAGGATCTTATGATGGGGCTTATGTTTGTGCACTCAGGAGCTCCAGGCTACTTTGGAAAACAAGAAATGCTTGTTTTTATCACTGAATGTTGGCTTTTTTCTTTTGTTACATAATGTGAGCGGTTGTATACCATATCTTAAGTGCCTAAGACATGCATCAATAGCATTTTACACTGAAGATTATTTTCTTCTGCTAGAGATGCACAAGCTTTTGTAATCGTGAAGATGCATTCAGATTTTTTCTTTCTGCATGTGTCTCTTAAAGACTCCCTGTTAGCACTGTGGGAAGTTCTGCAGGTGAGATTGTGAAAGTGGTCTGTTTGTGTTCGCAGTGGCGTGTCTGGACTGGCCCCGGTCAGGCAATCGCTGTGGGATATGGGCGCGAGATGAGACGAGGGTGTATCATGTTTAAAAGTCACACACTCTGTCTAACACTTGCTCACCGTCTCAGTCTTTCTCTCAGACACATGCACATGTATCCATGTAGATTAATTTTCCTCATCTGTCCTGTTGCTGTGGATCCCAGACGTGAGGCAGAGAGTTCAGTCCAAGCTCAGGTACATTGTGCAACTCGAGTGTAAAGTGGTGTCCTGTGCCAGGGGTGAACCTGAATTGGCAGTCAGCGCTGCTCTAAAAGCTAAAGGGATCTGTGTCTTAAGCCACAATTTAATCCACTGGAGCTCCTTCACCACCTCACTCCGTCCCTGTCCTTAGTGAGCTGTGGGCATCTATTATCCATTCATTCCTCATAGGACGACTCCAGTATGTTACACAGTGTTACACATTCATTCCTCCCAGGATGCTACGCAGTGCATAGAAAGTGTTACTAAAGTTTACTATAGGACAGTTTTTTTACCTTCAGTGAATCTGCAGACTGTCATCCACACCATGCCCACCAGAGGTCCCTCTCTCGCTCTTACTCTGTCATCCGTCACTCCGTCTCCATCTCACACACTTCCCTTATTTTTAATATGCGCATACTCCCGCACACCTTATGTTTAATTCTCTTTCTCGCTGTTGATCTCTCGTTAGATTTTTCATTTTCTCTCGCGGTCTATCTTGTTTTCTTTATCTCTCTTGCTCTCGCTCCCCCCCCCCCTTTCTGTCTTTCGTTCTCTTTCTCTTGCTTTCCCTCTTTCCTTCGCTCTCTCTCCCTCTGTATGGGTGTGTTATGAGACGGCCACATCGTTGCTTCACAGACTATTTCATTCCATCTTCTTCACGTCAGTGATTTTGATTAAAGATAATCAGATCTGTGGATGTGGGTGTGTGAACTTTTAAGCGCTCTCTTTTTTTCACATTATTTTATGCTTTGCTCCCGCTGAGCCTGGTGTTGTGCTGGGCGTAGCCTTTAATCCATCGCCTTCCTCGCCTGCTTTCACTGCGACCTCACACGACCTCGGCAGGTCATCTCCTCTGATCACTCGCCCCTTTTGTTTCACCACCGCTGACAATCCAATCATGACATTAGAGGAGCGCCTCTGAGAGGAAGCGCAGCGCCAAGTCTGGGAGAGGTCTCACCGTTTATTTACTGAAGTCCTCATCCTCCGCACGCTCTCTAAATCTATTGTCCTCGCATGTTTTTCAGACCTCCCCTCTCTCTTTAACTTCGATAAATTTCTTCCCCTCCGAGGGCATTTCAGCTCTGAGTGCGCTGTTAAAGACATTTCAGTCCTTTCACATCCAGCCTCTTCATTCACATCTCTTCGTCTTATTCTTTTCTTTTCTTTTTCTCTCTCTCTCTTACTTGTCCTTCCTGTCTCTCTCACACGCACACGCTCCATCTTCTCTTTTTTTCTCCCTCCTCCCCCCCCCCCGTTTTTCATTTTCTTTCTCGTTTTTCTACCATATCTCATTCCCTCTCTTTTTCTTTATTCTTCTCTCTTCTTTCCCTAACTCGTTCTCTCTCTCTCTCTCTCTCTCTCTCTCACACACACACACACACACACACACCTCTCTCTCATGCTCACTCTCTGTTTCTGGAGCAGGGAGGTCGGAGGCACTATTGTTCACCCTCGTCTGGGCTAGCGGTCGCCAGGATGTTCCCCGACTGTTTTAAACCCCCCTCACTAAAACCCAGCCCTCTTCCACTCTTAGAGAGCCAATTTCCGGGCCTGCTGTGCAACAACAGCCAATTCTGCATTATTATAATAGAACTGAGGACCCCCCCGCCCACACGGATAGAAAGTGTGTGTGAGGTGTGCTGGAGTGAGGGATTATTTTTTTTAATGACTCCCCTTATTTCCCCTTAAAGAAAACAGGAGAGTGTGGTGATAGAGGCCGGAGAGGAGGTTAATTAAACAGCGCTCGTTCACTGGTCAGCAGCCGGATCACTTTCACAAAGGTCCCTTCTGTGTGGCACAGGGGTTATGAGAGAGAGAAAGAGAGAACTTGGCTAGAAGGAGCCTCACTCATTTCTGCTGGCTTACTGAGTTGTACGAGCTTCTCTGCTGTAACCCAACCCTTGATTGGCTTAAAGGTCGTGGTCCAGGACTGAATGAAATGTTGACTGGAACAGGACATGCCACAGACCCACCCCCCCAACAGCCCCCTCACCACCACTTCTTATCTGCAGAATGCTTCCCACCACCCTGTGGAAGAATGTAGGAGTTAGTGCTTTATCCAGCTGTGGTTATTAACCACCTGCCAAAATGGGCTTTTGTATAACTAATATGCTGTTCAAACTCAGGAAGACAAACAAGCAAAAAGCCAAAGTGAATTGAATGCTGAATGCCGTTGGTGGAAAAGACGCCTGGGCTTTCTCACCATTCCATCACTGGGGAGCGACAGTGACTGGCTGAGCCGTAGCAAAGGGGCCGCTACTGGAAGAGCTAGCACATATTCTTCGCTCACATGAGGAACCGCCAACTGAGTGAAAGGTGCACCTTTGACATTCACTCTAGTGACGGGAGTGTTGGAGAGATGTCACTGATCTTAAAATACTGATCATGGAGACTTTCCTGCACTTCAGCTACAGGTCTTGTTACAGGAGCAGTTTGACAATCGAATAAACCGAACAGTGAATAGCTGCTGGGAGCCTCTGTCTGTGTTAGTGTTACAAAACAAACAATTATTTTATTCACCTGATCAGGAGTGAATAGAATGTGGAGGGAAGGTGAACTTCAGGGACAAGATTTGGGACCCACTGCTTTTGTTAACGCTTTTGGGTTTCCACTACTGATGCTTTGTTGATGCTCACGCTGTCTTTAAATTACACTGTAAACACTCAAATTGAACTTTTCCCTAAGACTCACCACCTCCCTAATCTGAGCCTAAACACATACCAAACAATGGACCTCTAATCCTAATGCTAATCAGCTGAATTTCAATGTTCATTTGTTTGAGCATGTGCAGACATGCTACATCAAGCCGGCGCATCTGCTTTAATTCCAGCTCCACTGTGCTGGGCCTGGGTTCCAGGCGAGTGCTGACATCCCCTTGACTTTGAGAGAGTGCGCACTGAAATGACTGTCATGGTACACGTTTAAGAAGCAGAATGTTTTGAAGGTTAATATGGGCACTGTTGATGAGGTTTCTGCAAAATGGGTTTATAACTATTTATTTTGTACAAAACTGACACTGTGCACCATTGAAGAATTTGGAATGGAATGCTTTTTGACTGCATGTATCATTTTGAAAATATCTTTGGTCATTTTGAATAAATCGAAAGCATTTCACATTGGAAGTGGTGGGTGTGTGTGTGCGGGAGCTCAAATATTTGAGGATTCAGGCGTGCCTCCTTTTGGTTTTACTCAATCAAAGACTAATTTAAGAGTAAAACAGATACAGACATCTGAATCATATTTCATGTCAAAATCCCCCAAACTGTCAGTTGCTCTAGGCTGATTGAAAGTTGGCCTAGTCGCTGGTGTGTAATATGCAGCATTTAAAGGAAATTGCCGGGCCCTTTCTGAACTGCAGAGGATTACTTCTAAGGCCTGAGCTCAAACGCTAGCCTATAGGTGCTTTATGCAAGGTTAATGCAAGGGGATTTACCTAAATACTTTCCTTAGTATACTCATTCTGAACACTGCGCCGCTGTTTTATCAGATCGTGTGATGGAGGTTCCTGTTTAGAAGGATTTAAGTAATACTGAGGAATGAAAAAAACTGCCCTCATACACATGTACAGATGTTTGCTCATAGTCCTTTACAGGAGTAGCTCTCATACAATTTCCCTCTCCCCAAATTGAATTTCTGATCAGTCTGGACATCAGTCAGTGTGATTTTTCTGGCGAGTTTCATTAACATTATCTAACCTTGTCTAATAAATTGCCTGAATGTTACATATAAATGTTTGTCATTTTTTGTTCCTTTTTTCACTTCTATGCCTTAAATTAGCAAGCTGGAATATTCCTAGTGTTGCTCATATAAACATGGTGACCTTCAGCGATTTTTGAAGAGTAACATTAGCGCATTCTGACATTGTGAGCTAGGCGCCCTCACTACTTCATTACATGCTCACTTAAGTACGCCCCACAGGTCAACTGCCCTCTTGAGGTGAAGCCATTAACTGCTTTGAAAATGTAAACGAATGATCGGCTATAAGCTCCTGATGCCAATTAGCATAGGCTAACTGTGTGTGTTAATCATCATACGCTTGGAGTTTTACAGACAAGACTCTACACTAATTTATATGGGAAACCAGGAACCACACGTGAGGCGCCTGAATATATCTGTGAATTGTTACCTCATTACGAGAGTGTCAGCTCCTTGAGGTCCTCATCCCAAGGGTTGTTAGCTGCTCCAAGAACAATACTGAAGAGAGGGGGGGGGGGCACTGCATTTGCTGCTCAAACATCTAAACATTGGAACAATTAAGTGATGTTAAGTAAGACAGCACCGTCACTCAGCCTTGGTTATACTGGCTGCTCTCGCTGCCCCATCTGCTCAGTTTGTTTGTCCTTGTTTGTTTGTGTTTACTCTTCCCCCAGCCTGCACAAACAGAGGCAAGGGAGACGGAGGTGGCTGCTTGCACGCTGGGATGCTGAGTGGTCTGGACTACGCATGGTTTCCAATGGCATTCCAGAGCATTCCGGTGGACAAGGACACATTTGTGGACAGCAGTGCCTCAGTGAACAGCACTCAAGGTTTAAGATGACATTTGTCCGACGGACTGGTGAATGGAACGGGCCAGAGGGGCCAGTGTGTGTGTGTGTGAGAATGAAGGAGCAGGGTCAGTGTATGAGAGGTCGGGCCCGAGCCGCCTCAGGGGTGTACATGTTTGTAGTTGGGGACAATGAGGGGAGTGTATATACATGTGTGTTTGTCTGATGGACAAAGAGGCAGAGTGTGTGTAATCAAAATGGAATGTGTGTGTGTGTGCGTGCATGTGTGGTCAGTCCTGAGGTGGTCAGATGTGTGTGTGTGGTCTGTCATTGTCTAAATGTCCATGTGGGCTGTAAGTGTGTGTGTGAGAGACTGGGGGTTTGCTACCTCCCGCAGGAGCGAGCCTGATGGTGCCTCATTGCTTGGGTTGTCGGGGTGACTTACGAGAGAGGAAGGGAGCACTCGCTGGATGAAGGGGGAAACTTTCAGACTGAAGCGTGTGTGGGCTTTAAATCCAACAAGAACATAATGTATGAACGAGTGGCATCTAGATAACTAAAGCCAACAAACAAACGCAAACCAGAAGTCTAGACGGCCAAATACTAAGTAGTGACTCGCGGCTGGAAGACAAGCACTTTAATTGTTAGAAATGACACTTAAAAACACACTTCCCTCAAAAATGCAAATCAAACAGGATCAAGGAAATTTATCTTTGTACACTTAAGGCCAACTGCCAGACATTTGTACATTTTTACAGTGAGAAAACAACAGTGGTAAACAGTGCACGTTATCTTTCATCAAAGGCAAACCCAGACCCACAGATTGGTGATTTTAAAGACTTTTTTTAAAAAAGGGTTACAAAAAAGCGCTTTCATAGCTCTGGGCAGAAAATGAGAAACAATAGCCCTTTTGTTCAGTATTGCTCACTGGGTTCTGACTACATTCGACTCTTCCAATGCTTTGCTGCAACACGGTCTGACCTCAGGAAAAAAACAGTCAGACAGCGTTTTTATTTCGACACTGGGCATCGTATGCATTACACCCATTGTTTGTACAATCATGTTTAAAGAAAGGCACACATACGCACGCATACACATTCGTGTGAAGACATCTTTTCTTCCATCTTTTTCACATTTGGCTCCCTGCTGTTCAGAGGGCAAGACCTTCTGGAATCCATTTAAGCCACTGGAATTCTGCTCAATATTCCCTAACCCTGCCTGTGCCTCTGTGTACCTGTCCCGCTAGTGTGGCCAGATTTCCACACGCAAATGTCTGAGGAGTCGCACTAAGATTTCAGAGCAGGAGGGATCATATGAGAAAATAAACTGGGGTTAGAGGCTGCTGTTCCGGTTTGTTGTAGTGGAATTATGGGTATGTTGACAGAACCTAGTTAGCGTATCATAGCTCTTCTCTGGAACGCAAGGCCTTCTCTCAGGGATTCATGCGCTCTTTGAAAACAGAGGTGTCAAAAAGGGTTCATGGGAGAGAAGCCATAGAAGAACTTCTTTAGGTTCCCTTAAGAGAACCTTTAATTGGACAGTTCTATACTATGTTTGTCAATGGGAAAATGTGAGGAACTCTTTAAAGCAAGTGTAGATAATATAGGTTTTACTTTATGTAAAGATCTGTATAAGGCAAGAACCCTTTTGAAACCTCTCAAAGTGGTGGTGCTCCTAAAGGCTCAATGAACTGAATCAGGAGGGTTAAATGAGCAGTTTGTAAAGGGGTTACCATTCAAGACTGTAGGTGCATTTGAATTGTCCTAGTGGTTCCCTGCAAATTGGACAACACAGGATATTCATACTTTTCAAGTGATTCCAAACCATTAAAAGCAAAGTGAAAACATTTAGTTTGAAGGCAACTTCAAAAAAGTCCTGGGAGTGAACAAAACCAGGCATAAAGGATTGCAGTTCTTGTAAAGCACTAGTGGTATCCATCATATTCTTCAAAAGCTGTGTGGTATCCTCCGAACTCTGCACACTTATTGTAACAGGCATGAACGCACTGCATTCATGCGAGACGCCGTAGTCCAGCGGCCTTGCTTGGTAACACAGTCATGCCAGCATAGCGATGGCGTCCGCGCTGAGTGCTGTTCTCCATCACACTGAGTCTAATCATTAATGCCTGTTGCACAATATGTCTTGCTGATGGCGCGCGTTTGCCCTTTCCAAGAAGTTGGGCCAGACTGGACTGCTGTGGCTGACGGATGGAGACAGTGATTTATAACAACGTCTAGCATGGCTCATAGCAGAGTCCACAGGAAAGGAAGGCAAATACCTCCAACTGGGTGCATTGTGTATTAGTTCGGGCCCCACTGGAATAGCTTTATCAGAGAAAGCTAAAAGGCCAGAGTCCGGTGAGGAGGGGGAGAAAAAGAACCCATTTACATTTTACAGTGAGGTCCAACCGGCCCTTTTGTTCAGCCACCATTGTGACTGGACTTAATGCTTTTGGCCAATCGAACTGAAGAGTTATTGCTGCTCTTTCGCTTGCTTGTACGTCAAACAGCATGTATTGGCAGGGACGTTGACTAGCTGTTCATTTATCTTCTCACTTGCACAATTTCTGCATTAACATTTCTCGTTTGAGCAGAAAACAAAACCGTCTATCCATGCTCCGCCCACAAATGCCTTTAAACAAAGCAAATGTCAATCGGCTGAGAAATTCAGATCTATGTGTAGGCATAGCCTCAGGTTGGGTTGTTAACATAGCAAAAAAAGAAAAACAAAAGAAAACCAAAAACACAGCACTAATCTGTTCTATTGGTGTGACCTGTCACACCCAGAGTGGCCCCAACAGTATCTGGACGCTAACCATTTAACCAATGGTAGATTTTGGGTAATTTGGGTTAGTTCATAAAGTGTTTAACAAAATGACATTTGTTTTTTTACAGACCAACACTTTAATACTAAACAGAAGGTAAACTGTGTGGAGAAAGTCTGGAGAATTTCAACCAGACAGGGTTTTTTAAAGCACTGAAGTGGAAACATCAGAGGAGATGTTTTCCTTACAGTGCTGACAGTAAGCATGTGTTCATTGATGGGAACCTGAACACAGAAGTATTTAGATGCAAACATGCAGAAGGAAACAACTCAAGCAACAATAGTCTGAAACACACCAGCCCACCTGTTGAACGAATCCCAACAACATTAATGTTCTCTGTAATAAATGCCATTATGATTTATGTTCCCTAGCATATTTAACTTTTACAACACATTTATAGGTATGACACAAATGTCCAAATACACAGGGGCCACCGCAGACAAAACAAAACTGAATGATAATATTAATTCTTTAAAGCTTGTCCCATCTAGCAACAGGTACTATGAAAGAAAGCATTTGTGGATGGAGCACATACTGGACAATTGTATACATACTCCTATACATTCACTCCAAATATATGAGGCACATTATAGAATTAAATAACCTGCCTATATATATATATATGTGTGTGTGTGTATATATATACACACACACACATATACATATATACACAGGTACAACCCAGAGAGAGAGAGGTTACATCAGTGTAATCCACCGACAATTGAGAGTTTGTGTGTGCGCTTGTGTGTAGCTGAAGAAAAAATAAACAACAAAGCATTAAAAGACAGTGGATGTGTGACATTTAAACCCAGCGACGCCTGGTTTGTTTAGCCTTTCATACAACTTTGACCGCATGGACCGAGGAGCGAGTGTTTTTTTCCCTCAGTTTACAGATGACCAAGAACCGGTTGTGTGAGGGCATGAGCGCGCATTTGTGCGAGTGAGGCGTGTCTGTTTTTAGAAAGTAGGCCTAGAGTGGGAGTACATGATTTGTGCTGAAGCATGAAAGTAAACACGATGGTGCGTTTGATTTATACAAGAGTCTGTGAGTACTTAATGGAAGGATCAACATATCCTGGCATGCACCTACATCTCTGCCTTTGAGTGTCCTAAAAGCACTGCAGAAAGTGATATCTTGACATGAGAAGGCATCACGAAGGGGAATCCTGCTGATTTGTCAAAAAATTCCGCAGAATTAAATGGTTAATATGTAAACAAAGTCATTCTGAGTGGTGAACTCTGGGAGGAACTTGCCAGGTCAGAACTGCCTTTAAAAGGTACTTCACAGGATGTTATTACATGAAATGGTTATGAAAACATTCTCTGATGCCTATTGTTTTGCAATAGTTTTGAGATAAAGCCTTGGCTCCAAACATATTTTTTAAGTCATTCATGATGGAGAGGTACACACAGGGTGTTGTAAGGCCAAACAGACTCAAAAGAAATGTTTGCCAGTACTTTCAGTACCACTTTCAAAATTATATATGAACACATGAAGGTCCACTAGACATTTGGACGATAAATAAAATGCCTATTTGTATGTAATATGTCTCTGTTTGCAATGGAGACAACACAATCCCTGGTTCCCATCGCCACCACGGAAGTTTCTCAACAATGCACCATTTCACACCAAACTGCACTGAATTACTTTGTTTACATCTCAACAACTGAACTGCACTTTTGAAAAACCTGTGGAATTAGTTTATTTGTCCTCAGGCATGTATCTGTGACAGCATGCTGCTCCACTGGTCGGACTGGCCAGGGAGAATTAATCCTCTGTAGCTGACTTCCAGAGCTGTGTGAGGCCGGTAAAGCTGAACTCCTCTCCTCCTCTCCTCTTTCCTCCACATTCCGCCTGTCGACCCCCTCTCGTTTCACATCTCTATCCTTTTAAAAAAATGTGTTAAATCCGATGTACCCAGACGGCGCACTTCAGCTGAAGATAAAAAAGACTCCGTCTTCACCCTGGAACATCAGACGTGTACACGATTGGCACAGATGCAGCCTTGCGAAGTCCTGGCCATGCTTGCTGTCCTTGCCGTTTTTGCTACCATTTCCAAGATCCACATCTTTGATGTGGTTTTAGAAATATACATACATTCTTCCGCCTTTAAAAAAAGAATAAACCATGTCCGAAAGTCTTCCAGACCACTTCCTTCACGCGCGCACGCCAAATATATAGAAGAAATCTTGATCAATCGAAGAAAAACAAACAAAGCCATGTTTAATCCATCTCACAGGGTCATGGGGCCCAGGAACTTAAAAAGAAAAGAATCCTCCCAGTGCTTTATGGGTAATGTAGTCTTGGTGTAGTCTTTATAATTTACTCCTCACAGGTCTAGACGGAAAGCGCCAAAGTAGCTGGAGGAGTCCTCCCCATGCACCATGGATGGAGAGGAAACGGAGACGAAAACCTCGTCCCCGGCGCGGAGCTCAAACAGACCCCCCTGGTACACGGAATGCAGGGCGTACTCAGCGTCCGGTGCCCAACATTTGGTGCCCACACCCTTAAGCAGCTGGATGGGCCTCAAGTAGGACGTCTTCTTGTAGATGCACTGGACCAGCTGGTGGCTGGTGCTCTGCTGCTCACCCTCGCTAGGTGACGGGTAGCGGAAGTACACCTGGGCGTACAGGTAGTAGCGGCCGTCCTGGGGGACGCGCAGACGCCCGTTAGACAGCGTCATGTTGTGGAGATGGGCCCCGAAACTCTGGTTGCCCCAGGAGCGCACAGGGTGCCGGCAGGACTGGTGTAGGTCTGGCTGGGGGTTGGGATACAGAGGGGCTGTACCTGAAGGGCCAGAGAGAAACAGAGAGAGATAAGTAGTTTACATTTAACTCAATCAGCCAAAAAAGGTTTGTTTTTGAAGTTTGAAGCTTCTGTAATTTAGCTCTGGATGTACAAGAACGCTGCCATACGTAATTAGCATCAAGTAACTCACCTAAATCATTCAGCGTCAAACGTCATGGAAATGACTTGCTTATGGGGTTTCCTAGCTACAGGACACAATCATCTATAAAAACTAATAAAAATGTGGACATAATTCAGTCTTTAAAAATAATCCATAAAAATAATGCTAACACAAAGATGTTACAGTAATGCTAACAAGGGTTGGACGATTTCACAGAAAACCTAATTTTGGTTCTCTAAAGAGTCTTCCTAAAGATGGTTCTTTAGTGAACCCTTTTTGTAAAGGAGATGTGTGAGTGTGAGGAACCTTTTTGAAATAAACAGGTCCTCAGATGGTCCAGGTTTTTGCTTTTTTCCTCCATTGGTTCAAAAACCGGCAGACCCTGAGGGCAGGTTTGAGAATTACTGTATGCACAATGCAAAGATTCTAGAAATGAGTCCTACATTTGTAAATGTAGACCATCTGGGGGCTGTTTTTTATAGACAATTGCTTAAAGGAACCAAACATGTTTATTCTACGCCCTATATAAATATATATATTATACACAGTGGAAGAAACCACATGAAGAAGTCCACTAGACAGCTTGATGGATTAGGCGTGCACAGTGCTATAGGCTTCCATTAATTGTTAGCTACATTAACCCCATAATTCCAGTGCCAAACTAAAAAAGCAAACTTTGAGGGGGTGGAATGTAGGTAGAAGTGAAAAAAAAACAGAAGCATGTCAGGCAGATAAGGAGAGCAGATTGGGATGAGAAAAGGAAGCTGTATGAATTACTGATGAGTGGCAGAGGGAAGGTATGGATCTGTCGGGAGTCAGAAAGAAAAATGCCCTGCACAAACGAGGAGAAGAGACAAGGAGTGGGGGGACAGAAGAGGGTCTGGTGGGAGGCTACACAAACATAAGGAGTCACATTCCTCAGTGAAGATCTATAGATCAGATAAGCTCTGCCCTTTTGATTAATATTCCTACACTCTAATGTGTCCGTTCTCCAGGCTGACATGGACGTAAAGAGAGGTCCACAGATGAGCTGCAGATGTGTAGATTTTTTTCAACCTCGACTCAGTGGTATAAACACTACGGACTGCGGCGTTTCAGCTCTTTGTACTTTGGCTGAATACACTAGTTTATGACATGTGAATGATCTGTCATTACACTGTATGGTATATAGCAATCTGCTGATACTCTGTAATCATGTTTTTGAATTATGGTGCATCTGTTCAAAATCAACCAGGAAAGTGCTGGAGGAGACAGAAAGCGTAGCTTGCTTTGGACTGCTCTGGTTTAATGATCGCACTTGTGACTCACAGTGTATAAACACAGCCAGTTTGGCTCACCTTTCTATTTTTTATGCTTTTCCTGGTTGCATAGGTCACCTATTACATCTTCTTTATTATATAAACTACCCGATTAGACTTCACTCTTGCATCATAGCTACATCGTTTAGATGTATTTCTATTTTATTTCCATTTAACCCTTTTATTATACACCTATTTATAAAGAGATGAAACCTACTGAGACAAAACGCTTGCCTCCTCCTCATTAGGGCACACAGAATTAGGCCTACACAATATGTTGCATGTTAAAAAGATTGCAATATTAGCTTTGAAAAATATGGATAAGGATATCAGAATCATATCGGCATCAAACAGATGTTTAGATTTAACTGATATTCCAATCTCTGAGGTCCAGTGGGGTCCACATATGATTTTGGTGCGGTTTTATGTCTCAAAACATTATTCATTCTTACAGGACCATTTCCCAACCTCTCTTATCCCCACATAACTTAATAGACTGTTTTTCCTACTGTACCTTTAAGACCGACATATGTAAATAATCTCTGTTGGGTCTGGCTTTCATTGTGCTTCATTCAAAAAGCAGTCCAGGCCAAAACACTGCTTAAAGCTTCGAAATGATCGGGCGAGACTAAACTGTGGAGGGCAGAACAGGTGGAAGTGCATTGTTTTTTTGTGACATTCCAAAACCCTGAAATCCAAACAGGCTGTTTTTGTAGCTTGTTTTCTATATGAGGACTGCATGGATGTTTCCACACCACATCAAACGCTTTTATTTATCTTAGTATTTTGTAAGTATGACACAACCCTTCACAGAAAATAAAAGATACTTAATAAATAGAGGTTAAAAAGCACAACTTACCTTGGAGGCTGCTGAGGGTAAGGTGGGCTGAAGGTCTCTGTGTTACAAACTTTGACCCTGTTGTGTTGTAAGTGCGAGGCATGGTTCTTGCTTCTGGGGAAGACAGAACAAAATCAGGACAGGGTTCAAACACTTTAACGTGATATCAGTACTTTAAAAATACAACTAGTAGGATCAGTTATTTTTTAAATTTAATTATTAACACTTTTTAAATCCATTAAGCCCACTTGCAAACTAATGCTGCTTGTGAAGTCAAGCTGAGAGCAAAGTTTCTCTCACTGGGGCTGTCACTGGTAGGAAAGGTTGGTAGTGTAATGGATAACCCCACTGCAACCGAGTCACATCATGGTATAAGTATTGCAGTAGTATTGTAACATGGGGCCTCTAATGTTCCCCCCTCCTAATGATCGCATGCAGTAGTTTGACACTTACCCTGTAATGTGTGTTTGGAGATTATATTCTCTGTGACCTGTGACAAGCAAAAAACCATCCTGTTAGAACTGAATGACTCATCAGATTCTCAGTAATCATAAACTTTCTGAAGATATTTTATCTGCACTCCTTGCGTTTCCATTATGGCAGGTGGTTTTATGTAACCTAATATAATATGTTTCAGTTCCCTGAGTGTTTTTTTATTCCTCTGTAACCTTCTGTCTCATGTCTCTCACACATGCTCCTTTATGGCTTATACTTGGGCTTTATCTCCGACAGCACAGAGTTGTATGTTGATGTCTTTTAGACAGTACGAATGATACTCCTCCTTATTTTTATATCCTAAGGGGCCTATATCATACATTTCACTCATACATTATTTACTCAAAAGTTTTCCAGACGTCCACTTAAATTTGGGTCATTTAAACCCGAAGATTTAAATATTCTGTTTTTGTTACTGCAACCTGTAATGTACCTGTATTTGAAAATGTAGAAAATGTGCTTCTTCGTGATACGGGCCCTTTAAACAATGCACATAAACCTCCACAGTATTTCTAAGGACCACCTGGCAGCTGGTTCTGGGAAACTGGGGCCTGATATAGTTTGGATTAGCTGGAAATAGTTTAGGGGGTTGGGCTGCCTTGCTTGGGGGCAAATTTGCAGTAACCTGTGACTGGCATATTTAAACCAGTCGCCCTCCAGCATCCACTTCATTTGTCCCTGTCACACTGACCGAGATTTGAACCAGCAACCCTCCACATAATGGGTTTCCTCTAGTGCCTTGAGGCCTGTCCAAGCCCAGACTTACTTTGTTGTAACTCTGACCTAAGACATCAGATTAAAGTAATCAAAAGCTTAATGACTTAAATATATGGCTGAATGGGAAATTTCACATTATGTTTGAACATAAATGTCCATTTCCAGTTATGAGTACAAGAAAGTATGAGAGTTACTTTTTTGTGGTTGTCAGTAAACGAGCTTACGGAACGAGAGTTCTGCCGGCCATGACGTATGACGTAATGCAGTGAAACATGTGTTTCTGAAACACGCACGGATCTGTGTGCGCTGGTGTCAAATGACTTGTCTTGACCGTCCACACAATGGTGGGAAAACAAAAAGGGAGTGCAACTAGAAAAGCAACATTCAAAAACACCATCCAAGATCTAAAGAATTTCCTCTCTGCCTATCGCATTTCAAGAAGATACTTAGTAGCTTGAGAACATGTAGTGCGGCAGTTCCCTCAAGGTGGACTGGAGACTCTTTTCTTTCCCGTCTCTCAGTCCCACAAGATGATTCACACTAACCACAGAGACAGGGTAGCAACTAGGGCTGTCACATTTACTTGATAAAATCTGGTTTAAAAACATAATTGTGTAAAATTTACCTTCCTAAAACTTAATTAGCAATGCATGATAAAACTTCCTATTGGCCTCCAGAACCTGGTGTAGACAACCAGACCATTTTTACAGAAATATCTTGTTATTTCATTTAAATAAAATCTTTTTAAAGGCTCATCTATTTCAATTGAAGTATTCTGGGCTCTTTGAAAGGCTATATAACAGAACAGTGACAGCCCTATAACTACCATTACTACTAACAGCTAATACAGTGATAAAGTGAATTCAACATTTCCGCATAATTAAATGGTTTAACTAATCCTAATTTAAATTGCGCAATTAAATATAAACAAAGTTTCCTAAGAGGTTTGATATGAAATGTTCCATTCAAGAGCAATTCTAGAAAGTCAGAAGTGGGTAGGAACAAAATATGCAAAGTATTTACTGCCTCTAAAAGTTATCGCACAGGTTATTACATAAAATGGCTGTAAATTTGCTGCTTGGCATCTGAGACATTGTTTTATGATTGTTTTAAGATAAAGTTTTCCCTAAAATGAATGAGCAATAGTCATTTATGGCAAAGAGTGTCAGTAAGGCACAGTCCCCTTGTTTACACAAACCATTATTTTACCATTATCCACATTTTTATCAATTATGCAGATATAGTTGGAATTTTGTATCATGCTACTCTAGCTATATTTTCTCTTTCGTTTCATCTCCGGCTCTCTGATGCGCATGTTTTCTGAGTTGCGGCATGTTTAGCTCTTTGTACCTTGGCAAAAGACGTCGGTTTATGACAGCTCTGAGAGATCCTTTATCATGTGTTTGGTATATACTAATCTTCTGATGCTCTGTAGCCACGAGTTTGACTTACGCAGCATCTGTTCACTACTGTAACTGCCGTTTTCCCCAGGATATATGGAAAGTCTGTAGATAGGCTTTATATAAATATTTCTTATTCCGCTCTGTTTCTAAGTGAGTTTGATAAAACGAATGCAATTTCCCTTAAGCAAAGTATAATCTCAGTTCTTCTTTATGGCTTCATCCTTCCCTTATCTGTTTATATTCCCTCTTCCAAATGCAGACCAACCCCCCCCCCCCTTCTTCCTTTCCTCCGTCTAGCCTACAGCCCACTGCGTGAGTCAGCTATGGAGACTCTGTTGATGTTGGCGCTTCGTGGCCTCTCCATTCGTCAGACTTCAGAGCGCCCACACACTCCGTAATGTGACATAATCTCTGAGACAACAGGGGAGATGGAGGACTGACCCCTGCTTGCCTCTCTGTAGCTGAAGGTGGGGGGTGCCCAACTGCAGTCCTGGACAATTGGTCTCCAGAAGACACCCTTGCTTTAAAGGAACATTCCTGACCTAGTAGCGTACAGTCGGTTATCATGGAACTGATGCCTTCAGAACTGAACAGAAAACATATATTAGAAGCTGCTGGACATGTGAACAGATCTTTATGAAATATGTGTATTTTATGAACTCCTTTGAAATGTGTACTTGTATATGGGAGTAGGTTTCCCAAAGGAAGAATTTATGGTAATCTTTGGCCAGTATAATAGCGTAGGCGGAGCCGCAAATAAAAACCTGAGGCAAAACAAATGTAATATTTATCTATTTTTTTTCTGTGCTGCTCCAGTAAACCTAAACTGGATAAAAGCGATATGCTCTCGTCTGTCTCATCCCAAGACCTGTCAGGGGTAACAGTTTTCAGAGAATATTTCACAGAATTCAGAAACTACCCAGAGGCTTCCAATATAAGTGGGTTTTAAGTCAAGAAGTTTTCAGTTGTTTTCATAGTACATAATTATTGCTGTGGGAATCGGCAGCCATATAAATGCAGCACAGTTTACAGTGAAAAATGCTGGCGTATCTGTTTAACACACTCACTATACCTGATCAGCAGAATCATGTATGCTGGAGTGGGGAAATCACCAACCCTCCCCATTCACCAGTGCTGGGCTTCCCTGCTATTCATGTCCACTGACTCATAAAGTCCTGTATTTATATAACACTAATAATAATATACTTGTATATTGCAGTCAATCAGATCAAAGAACACACCAGTCTGCTGTAATGCTGCTGTTTTAATTGCACTGCTGTTTTTCTCGTGTGTGTGTGTGTGAGAGAGAGAGAGAGAGAGAGAGAGAGAGAGAGAGAGAGGGAGAGAGAGAGCAAGAGAGACAAAATAAGGGAGAGAGATACAGAGAGTGTGTGTTTCTGTCTTAGGGGTTGACTATTGAGTATAATTTCCTTAAGCACGTGCTCAAGGTTCACTCTCCTGGCTTACTTCCCAAATGATTTCATAATGTTATACGGCACTGTGTAAATCACACAGTCAGTTGAATAATCTTGGCTTTCTCTATGTCTTAATACGACCAGCTTTTCCAAATGGCAGGACTTTCTGCACAATATATCCGTACTGCCTCGGTTGAAACTCATAGGACTTTTTAAAGCACCTCTTAGCTCAGGTTTTGTGGAGTCGGACTGAGCCAAGCTTTAGAGGAAATTACACAGACAACGGGGATTCACGATTTCTTTTGGTCTAGGGATGTGTGTGTGTGTGTGTGTGTGTGTGTGTTTGTGTGTGTGTGTGTGGAGAAAAAGGCCCTTACTGCAGAAGCTCCAAAGGATGAGGGCAGCAACTATAAGTGCACCTCAACAAGAACAGTTAACAAATACAGCATTAGACCTTTAACTCCAAAGTGAGAGAGAGCCAAGCGAGAGGCAGAAGCACAGGGCAGCATTTCTTCTACATAACAAACAGGTTGAGCGAGCACACACACACACACACACACACACACACACACACACACACACACACACACACACACACACACACACACA
>JBBPDC010000011.1:1110432-1157851 GCA_037974485.1 Hemigrammopetersius urotaenia | reverse complement strand
ACACACACACACACACACACACACACACACACACACACACACACACACACACACACACACACACACACACACTCCTGAGCCTTCGTGACACAAACCTGCTGAAATGACACACATTAGGATTTGAGTGCGACTCCTTTAGCTTGATTTGTGATGAGAGGTGTGTTGTCACCTGATCGTATGTAGAGAACCTCAGTGTTCCGTGTGCAGGAACTGGCCTCAGGGCTTCTGGGGACATTTGCATACGCTGCAGCCGGAGGGGAGGGAAGGAGTGTTTTTCAAAAGCTCCCTCATGTCAAACTGGTCAAACAGCCTCACACACACACACACACACACACACACACACACACACACACACACACACACACACACAAACATATACACACACACACACACACACACACACACACACACAAACAAACACACACACACGCACGCACACACGCACGCACACACAGACACACACACATCATTAGAAAAGCTATTAGCCTCTTCCCCAGCTGAGTCTAGCAGATATGGCTATCCAGTACTGTACTATGAGTGTGTGGTTGGGGGAGACAAAGTTTTTTTCTACAGCACTAAACCTTCTCCACAGAGCTTTACTCTTCTAGGAGGGGCATTAATAAGTCACCGTTGCTGTGCTTTAAGAAGACACTTAGTAAGTCAGAGATAAATCTTAAACAGCCAGACTTTGCACCGTACGATGAGCCGATGCACTGGCACATCTGAGACCGGTGACGCTTCCACGCTGCACAAACACACACATTAGCACGTGAGTTGCAAAGTTCACACACACATACACCCACACTAATGCACTACGTACACAAATAGAGATTAAAGCAGCTTGTCCTGGACATCCTTGTTTCTCACACACATATGCCTGTGTATACACATATTGTGTGTTTGGGTCGGTGCAGTTTCCTGGCATTCTTGGCTGCAGGCTGAGGCCCAATCCCTTCGTCCTGCTCTGTTTCACTTCAGCAGAGGCCCTCTGGTGCTGCTCTCACGCTGGATGCTGGGTATAAAAGGGGCAGAGTTGAGGAGCTGTGCTCTCTTTATTAAGGGCGACTTAACGACCAATGAGTTGAACCGGACTGTACATCTGATACTGTAAAAGTGAGGTTAAAATGATCTGACCTACTTTCCCTTATGCTCTTTTTCTTTGCTCCTCACACACAACAGTCACACAGATGCAGTGCAAAGCAAAGTTATTTTGTTATTTAATTCCACTACATGCAAACTACCCTACTCCAAACTACCCTTTGTGTCAGTAGACTTTCGCTCAACTGTGTTCCTTATATATAGAATTCATACCAAGCATTTCTGTATATAGCACTGGATTTTCATACTGAGCTTTTCTCTTCTTTATTTAGACGTTATATTGTTCGTCTCTGTGTCTTTGCTGTCATTACATAAACGCTTTTCCTGATTCTGATACATATTGGTGCTGGCACAACTAATTATTCCCATTAAAATGTTAATAATCTTTTATGGTTTGTTACAAGTCACTTTGGACCATTTGTATTGTTCATCATGAAAAGAGCAAAAAGGAAAAAAAACAAATAACAGGGCTTATATCAAGGAACCTATATCACTATTTATTAGGGGTGGGCAATTTGACAACACTTATTGACATATTATTGTGATCAGTGATGTGGCAGTATGTTTTTCTGAGCATACGGTTCACATCAGTCCTTGACGAACACTGAGCAAGTGCATGTTTCATTACAACAAGAGCATAATTAGTTCTGTCAGGTTTAGTGCAGAGCAGTTTGTTTCCACAGTTTTTATTTGTTCATAGGTTTTAGAGGTGGGCTCTATATTAACCCGAGACTCTTTAATCTGCCCCAATTTACCAAACCTCAGAAAAAACAAACACTGTGTGTCATCAAAATGATTTTACATTAAAATGTTATTCATATTTTTGCAATATCTCCCATTTCTAGTGCACACCCTTATTCACATGTTTGAACATCCCAAGACAAATGTTTTATTGATTGAAGAGTAACCCTCTCCAGAGAACACACTTAAATACGACTTTTTTCTGCAGATTTGACAGCACAGTTTCCACTTATTTGCTGAGATGAACACACTGGAAGCAAAACAAAACATAATATTAAATATGCCATAACTTTTTCCCAGACCACATTTTATGTTTCATTTTTTTCAAAATATGTTAAATTCAGTAAACAAACAGTAAATCAATTATGCATTAAAATGTGTAAAAGTGTGTTCTCTGCGGAGAATTAGTTACTTTTTTCACTTAGAAAATGAACAAAAACACGTCGTTTGACCTGTGGTGCTTAAGAGTGGGGGATCTACAAAAGGGTAATAATAATGAAAACTGGTGTAACATAAGTTGACACAAATGACACGTTTCCCTTTTATTTGTTTTTTAAAATGTCAGTACTGGGATCCTGGCTTTGGTAGTAAAGTACTTGGTACTGAACTGAAAAATAAATCAGTGGTGTGACCCACGCCTGCTCCTCATCTATTACCTGTTCACCCTGTTCCCTTAAACTTGCTGCTACTTGACTTTTCAGCACTGAATGAGGAGCATTACAGATGTGACAGTCTGGTCTTCAATCCTGGTAGCAGAGAAAACCACATTGCTCTCTCTCTGTCTGTCTCTCTCTCTCTCTCTCAGAGCCCTCTCTGTCTCTCTCTCTCTCTCTCTCAGAGCCCTCTCTGTCTCTCTCTCTCTCTCTCTCTCTCTGTCTCTCCATCTCTCTCAGAAGGTCACTGTGGTGGGCTGGTGAAATCTGACTCTAAGTAATACCAGCTCCGAGTCCTTTGCACATTTTTGGCAGGAGGTGAGCCATCATGCTCTGCAGCGGAGCAACATGAGACCGCTAGCCGGCCCAGGCTCCATCGCTTTATTAACTTCTGCTCTTTTTTCCTTATTTTCCCTTTTTTTCCATCTTTAACTTTGAACCCCCCCGCCAAGCGTCCCTTTTGTTTACATGTATTCAGGCCTCATGCACATTCTCCCTCGCTGTGAGCTCATTTCTTCCCCTTCATCATTTGAAACAAACAAGGAAAATAAACGTTTCCCTCTTATTTTCATTACATTGAATGCATGTTGTCTGAACCACCGCATCATTCTAACACAGCCTGTGGGGTACAGGGATGGAGGACAGACAGAGATATGCTTTGTGTTGCATTTGCACTGGACTAAGGCTGACAGATTTTGTGGTCGTGTATGAGTACACTACGTATGTCCTTATGTTGCTTAATATAACAGGAAAAATTAGCGCTTTTTATTTTACATTTTTCTGTGTACTGGCGTCAATCATGCTCATATACACATTACACATCACTGTCCACTAAAGGTGTTACACAACCAGTCAGAAGTTTAGCTTTATTCTCCTGACGTGTATCAATTAGTTCATTATCTACTTTCTTACATGTCCTTGCATCAACGCCACTGAAAAAACATTTTATTGTACATTAGGTTTCTTTCAACAAACTTATGATGGCAAAAGGTAATATCTCTGTAAAACAGTTTAAACAATTGTGGTCAGCTTTCTAGGTGATTAATGTGTTCAGGAGATTGTGATAGAACTGTAATAAATGCATAAAAAACTGCACACATTTATACAAAAACCTGTATTTTTTCATAAACGCAATTGTTTTTAAAATGTTTTTTTCAGATGAGGTTCTACACTTTTACTAGTGAATTTAGTCTCTTTTCCTTTTTGTGTTTATTGTTTTCATTAGAAAAACGAAATATTGTGGCACATCAGCTACCCTTACTTATGTAATAAATTAAAGACCGAATGTGCTGTTCTGGGTTTTATATCTGTGGCAGTCCTTCAATGTTGCTTCTAAGCTGGTCATGCCTGAGGACAAAATGCTTGCTCCCTGATTTAATGAGTCATTAGGCGAATCCGAGATGGACGTGGGACAGCGACAGGGGGACAAAAAGTCCCATTGAGAAGGGAAGGAAATTGAGCCTGGATTTAGGGATTTTGGGACGGCTTTGGCAGGTCCTCCTGTGCCCCGTCTCCCTCTCTCAGGTAGAGTTATTTCGTATGATATTTACTGGCGCTGGAATGCTGATGTTATCTCGGTTCCAGCCGCGCTGCAATTCGCCTCGCTCCTCTCTCCCTCCTGTCTGAAAGAGCGCTCACTTCCACTGGCCTATCGCTGCCCTTGCTTGTGTAAGTCTCCACAGACAGAGGCGTCTGTTAAACGTATAAACTGTGAACTGAACTCTCGCTGGATATGACTTTGGCTGACCAAATCTGATCTCGCTCTGCCTGGTCTTACATCAAAGACCCCCGAAGGCCACGGTAAGCAAGAGAGCAACAGTGGCCCAGTCCACCGTGAACACATGTATGTGTGTGTGTGTGTATGTGTGAGTTGGGTTTAAGGGACATTAGAACAGCACCTCCCTGCTGCCCCCTTTATATGTTCTCCAACCAGCTATAGTTAGTAATATGTAGGAGCAAGATTTTTTTCAAGGTTTTTTTCATTTTTCAGTAATAACTACCAGGTGTGCTGGCAATCTCAACATTCTGAATGCCTACACTTAATAAACTACTCTCTCTCCCTTTCTCTCCCTCACTTGTTTGCTCTCTCTCTCTCTCTTTCACTCTTTTGTTTTCTGTTTCCTGTGTTCCCCAAACTTGTTCTCTTTCTCTGGCTCTAACAGTTCTTTTTCTCTTTCATCACTCCTTTTCCTTCAACTTCTCTCTTCCCACCCTCCCTCGCTCCTTCCCTCCCTCTCTGTGTGTATGAGTGTGTTTGTGTATGTATGTGTGTATACATATATATATAGATATCCTCCTCTTTTTTTTCTTCCTGCATCTCATGGTCCTACTCTCTCTCTCTCTCTCTCTCTATCTGTTTGTGTGTGTGTATCCTCTTTGCCTTATTCTTCGTCTTCTCTTTCCACTTCTCACATGCTCTCTCTTGCTCCTTCGCTCTATCGTCACTCCCTCCCTCTCTAGCTCTCACCTTCACTTGAGCTCTCTCTCTCTCTCTCACTCAGTCACTTGCTCTCTCGATCTCTCTCGCTGCCACTCTCCTTGTCACTGCTGGCTGGACCTGCTTCTCGGTTCATGTGCGGCGTACAGTGTCTTCTTCTCTGTATCTAAATCCAGATATCACTCACTGACTCTCACAGACACGCAAACACAGCGCACTCTCACACAGTATATTATTCTATTTATCTCCTATATGGGGATCCATGCCTATATATGATCTGACCCATCTTCCTCTCCATGCTGGGACAACGACAGATCTGTGTCCTCATAGCTTTTTTTTTTCCAGTGACTGACCCCAACTCGATCCGGGAATTCCTTAGTGGACCATAATTGCATCCATGTCTCTCAGAAGTGGCACATGTGTTTTGAATTAACAGCCAAATGCCTCATACTCCCAGCCCCAATAAATTGTTTGCAGCCTCATTCAATTAGTAGTGAAAGATTTGACGCTCTGCGTGGCCGGCTGCGTATATCAGTAAAAAAAACAGACTGGGAGGGGTGACGTGCTTCTGAAGTCTCCAAGTATGCTGAAATGGAGCTGTTGGGCTGAGGTGAACAGCAGGGTGCTGCACAAATTGACTAAAAACATTTATCCGCTTGGGCTCAATACTTGTGGGCATTTGAAACGGCTAATGCCACATGTATGTAAACACGGTCGTCAAATTTATATCTGAAAAAGAAACGAGGGATTCGATCTTTATTCAGCACAGCATGGACACCAGAGATTATGGTTTTACTACATCAGCCAGAGAAGTTAAGCAAAATTGTATCATGATACACTGACAGGTAAATATCCAGCTACCTTGCCAACTAGCCCTAGTCCTATCAAGTCTCTCCATTTTAATGAAGATTTGAAGCCAGTTCCTAAAGTTCACCCCTGAGTAGATTTTCCTCCCACATTCATGATGCTCCATCAGAAGGGTGCTTCCCTTATTTTAACTAAAAACATTCATTCCAGAGACAACTATGTAATGTAATGTTGTCATGGGGAAGCATTTTTTCAACAGATATAGCAATGGTTCAATCTGGCAGTTGTGTCTTTTAAAATGTTTAGATCTCAACACTGTTCTTCACAAAACTGCAACACCATATGTGCTTCTACCAAAAGTGTGAAAAAGAAAGCTGTCACATCATTGTTTATTACTAAACCTAGTCTTCAGACCGAAGAAGTGACCATTGTAAACACGAACCTGAGTGTTGAGCGTTCAGTTTATATTAACAGTTAATATTCTCTGTTAAAAATCTGAAACTTGTAACTTTTACTTTACTACGACTCCAACTCAAACATTATTCTGAAATGCTAAACGGAGCCAAACCTTTCATCTCCTCGCCCACAAACTGATTTATGAAGCTAAATAAAAGGCTTTTCTAAGAGCACAAAACGTCCAAAAAGTCTTGTTTATACTAATAACTGTGGGTCCAGGCTTTTCGGCAACGTCACTGAATTCGATCCATTCACACACAAGAAAACACACCCAAGCCGCTGGCTTCGGCACAAAAAAAAGTTTCTGAATTTGTGTGGAGATAACAGCTGGAAACACATGGCAATGCAATTGTGGCAGGGGAAGTCCAAGCACTTTCCTTAAAGTTGCAGCTTATGGCTAGTCGAGCGGTTCTTAAGAAGGACAAGCTGGTGACTCACTCAACTTAGTGCAGAGTAGAGCAGACACAGGCATGATATGGCTTAAAGCACAGCGTGAGTCACCAAACCGCTTTTTCAGCGCGAAAAGATCTGTATGGCATGCCTGAACACATGACTGCTAACAACAAGCTATCTCTTGCAGCGAGACACTTACAAACTGTCTGCTGATTCTGTCTAAGTGTGGAGTGGAACAATCCGTTTTTTAAAGATTGCGATGATGCAGGCTTCGGTAGAAAGGGCACACAGTGGTGTTGCATAATAGAACTAAAATGCATGTCTTAAATATTTCCATGACGTGGACTCACCTTGGAAATGTAGGCCTTGATGCCCTCAGCCAGTTTGATGCAGGGTTCTCCAAACAGCTGGGCCAAGTCTTCTGGGATGTCCCTGTTTTTGTCCAGGGCATTGAGCAATCCAAGGCATCGCAGTTCCTCCGTTACTCCCTGACTCTTAACCTGCCAACGGGTAAATCGAAGTGAAGATTAAATTGCCTTACTGGCGTGTTTTTTTTAGTCTGACAAGTTGGAACAATCTACACCAGTGTGTGTACTGTGCAGTAGTCTTTTTTTTTTTTAATCAAAATATATCATTAAAAAAAAGTTTTAATACGTTTGAAGCACAGAAATTTGACCTAATAACAAAGCTGGCAGACTGGCTTACTATATTCATTGTTTCAGTCCACAAAATAGACTGGACAGCTTAGCTCAAAAAGTCCTGGAGCTTAATTGACAGATAATGAATTACCCTTAAATGATCCTTACGTTAAAAGGCTTAATTTGAAAAAAGCAAAATTGGTAAAAGACCTACTCTGCATCACTGCAACCAATTAAATGAGACCATTTGCTCTCGCTTGGACTCCTGGTTTCACTGGGATCTGAACTATGCATCTCCTAATGCTAAGGAGAAACTTTAAACAAAGACCATTAGTTGGCTCGTTTAAATTCCTTTTGAATGTAACATCATTGTTAGGCGTTTGGTCCACTAATGCCCTGCTCTTTTCTACCCAGAGCTATTAAGTGGGGCTGCATTCTATGGCTGTCCCAGTCTCTGTGTGAGTACTAATTATTCCCCAGTCTCACTGTTTTGCTGAACTACCTGAACTGGTTTGCCCGGAGCAACTGGGAAATCCCCAGTAACTATAAGGAACGGGAGCAAAGGGATGGTGAACGAGGAAACAATTCATTTGGGGCCGAACGTCAAAACTAGGTCACCGGTCATTCTTGACCCGTTCAATGGGGATTGGATAAGGATATTTGCTGTGGGCCTCTGCTGTAGCAAATCCAGCCAGGACATGTTCCGTTCTGAGCCAGCTGGAGAAGTGGTTTCTCAGGGGGCAAGTTTAAGTGACCTTGCTCTGAGGCAAGGCCTCCTCTACATCTTTCCCCTCTTGCTCCCTCTCTCCCTCCCCCTTCGTCCACTTTTCCTCTCAGGCCAACGTTCACTAATCCTGAATCTTTGTAAACGATCTAGGTTTTGAGTTAAGGAGTGCATGCAATTTGAAGCCTTGAGTCAGAAATTGGTTAGCGTCACGGTTGGTGTTTGCTCTTAATGATTCTTTAACAGTTGCCTCCGGAGCGTGACGGAGAGGGCATGCAGGGTGTGGGTTTTTTCCCTCCTGCTCCATGGTGTTTGTGTGCGCCATGAATCAGGCAGCTAATGAGAGGCTTTCCCCCACTGCCATACATTTTAAACGTACATGAAGCAGACAGGACTGATCCAGGGCCAGTTTTACGGTTTCTGTCATGGTGGTTTGTACTTGGGAGGGGGTGGCAGATCCTTGATAAAAGCACCCAGAGCCTGCTTTGTGCAAAGCGCAGTTACAGGAAATGAGGCGCTCGTTTCATTCTAACCTGAGACTGATTTTGCAGTTTCTCGCGTGGTGGTTAATGACACGATTTGGACCATTCAAACAGACACTGAGGCATTACAGAAATCAAAACGTCTGACTGGACCACGCACCGCATAGTCATGTCCAAGGTTGAAGAGTCCAGCTTTGTGGTTTTCTTATGAAGCGTGATGTGCAGTTTTTTGTAGTTGGTAAGGTCCAGCAGGCCGGTCCTAGATCAGGGGTCATTAGCTCAGATCTAGATCAGCGCTGGAGTCAGCAGCCTCTCTGATATTTTACCAGTTACTTCACGTCTTTTGCGTGATTGTACTTGTCTGAAGGAAAATCATGGAAAATGAGAAGACGTTCTTCAAGGGGCAGCCAAGCTGTAGTCCTTCTTAAGGCGCATCTGGATTATTATTTGTGCACTTGTGCTTGACAGCACTGTCCAAGGTGTGGTTTACTATACCGTGCCAGTAATTGCTTACATACCTTTGCTTTAATACCCTGTGGCTGACAAAATGCCTGATGCAAAGCGACTATACTCAAGCCATAACACCAACATCTAAGCATAACTGTACCCCCACTACACATCTAAGCATGATCTTTCCCAGATACCCTCCAGCAGGCCCCACAGCTGCGTGTAATGTATTACACGGCTTAGTCATAAAATATACTGCAATGTTACGTAAAATCGACACAAAATGCAGCATTAACTCACTGGTGGTAGGGATGCGAGTGTGGGGTCCAGACAGGGTGAGAGAGGGTTTTCTGATCCCAGAGAGGGTAGCAGGAAATGGGGAACAATGCTCTAGTGTTACCCCTGCTTTCTGGAGCTGGGGGAAGAGCGGAGCAGAGTCGCCACTGCTGAACTTTCTGCTTCACTCAACATTCACTGCTTTTTTGGAGGAAGGATTAAAAAGAGAAACCAGGCGTGTAACTCAAATCCATGCCAGGAGCTCTCCCCCACTGCCTGGCTCTGTTTCTGTTTCTCTCTCTCTCCCTCATTCTGTCTCCTTACCTCTGTCTCTCACTGCCTCTGTCTCTCATTCAATCTGTCTTCTCCTCCTCATCTCCTTCTGTCTGACACCCCCACCCCTGTGATTTTTGTTTTTCCTAATTCCCCCTATGGTGTCAAAGGAAAGAAAACAGAGTAAGGTTCATTAGCATTCAGAGTTATTTACGCAGGGTGCCTTGTGCTCTGTCCTCAGCCTTAGTATTGGGAAACAGAGCCCCAGGGGAAGCAGGTTGTCTGGGCAGGCCTTAGAGGACATTCTTCACATTTGTCAGGTTTACAGACCAGCAGTCGGGGGCTCAATCAAGTACTGGTAATCTACTCAGAAGCAAATGTTGCTAATAGAAGCAAACACTGTCTTAATTATTGTTAGTGTTTAATGCTACCAATTCAATTCAAGAAAATGCAGACAGACTTCACCACTGAGGCTTTTTCCTGTCAGCCCCACCTTTCTCAGAAACCGAGGTTTAACTGGGAGTGCGTGATAAGGCTTGAAGATGCACCAAGAGTTACAGTTTCACTTCCTTGTATAAATTGGGTTTCTTGTTTTCAGAAGAAATGCCCAGTGCAATCTCAGCAGTTCAATAACCCAGGAGCCCACACCTGAATACACAAACGCAAAGCCAATCACGGATCAGAGAAAGCCGATGACAAGAATCACCAACTCCAAGTTGCTACGGGAAACTATCCTTTTACGCATAATCTCCTTTGTGTTGGCTATCCTCATTGGCTCGTAAATCTTTCGTGAATGACCAGCAGAGATGGGCCCCATTGAGGAGTCATTGTGAGGCGTTTTCAAAGGAGCTGTGGTCACTCTAACAGCGCTCGGTCCTGCTCCCTTCTGTTCCGCTTGGCTTTGGCCCCGACTCTCCGAACTGGGTGCTCCTAGCATACTAACTATGGGCTTGACAGTGGAATCGGGCCGATATCCTGGAGCCAAAACCGCTGAAAATTCCTATTAAGGCAGTCAACCTCTCTCAAGAGGCAGGAATTCCTCTTTTGGGTTTTTAATTAGTACAAAAATCAGACTTGACACGGACAGCTTGGACTAATTAGCGAACACGTTTCAAACTTGGGAAGCTTGACGGGTCTGGAAGAATGGAGCCCGTCCAACCTTCCAGCAGTGGTTTTGATTAAATTAAAACAAGAAAGCTACATCTGATCTTCTGGTAAAATGTAGATGATTAAAAAGTCCTTTTTTCCTGGATGTATTATTTCCAGGACAAGCCAGAGCCTGGGGAGCCTGAAGAACCTGCTGTGCTGTGTTCCTGTGTGACTCGGATCGCTAATAGAGCTTAATGGAGAGATACCATCTTTTTATACGCGGTAGTAATGCAGTAAACCCGAGCTGCAGTTTACAGTCATGTCTCGTTATTATGGCAATATCGCTCTTGCAATCCCTAATATTGTGGGCCTGAACAGAGATGTTTACATGCCTTTTAGAACAACACTGCTGGTACTTCATCCCATCTGGCCGCTACACCGTGCACGCGCGCGGGATATTTACGCTAGCCCTGAAGAACGCTCATTTAGGCCGCAGCTGTGTGTGTGTGTGTGTGTGTGAGCATTTCCAATACAGTCTATCATGATTCTCTGCACTTTTTCCTCTCGCCGCCCTTTGAATTGATGACTCTCCCTCCCTGGTAACTGAGCGGACTTTATATTTTCTCCAAACAAACTGCCAGTGTTTTAATCTGCGAAAACATTTCCTTAAGACTGTTTACGGTGTCCATAAGAGAATCTTTATCGTCACTAGAGGCCCCAAATAATCCTGAAGACGTTTAAAAAGAAAAAAAATCAGTTTTCGTCTGAGGAAAAGTGCCTATGTTTGTCAGTTGAGAATAAACGGACAAATTGTGTGGATGAAGGACGTCGACAGTGATTAACTAAAACTGAGGAAACAAAGAGTTTCTGTGCATATCGATGCTCATGTATGCTCTGTTGCTATAAAAAGAGATTAAACTGCTCCCAGTCTGTCTGAATCAAAGACATTCACTCGTGTGTGTGTGTGTGTGTACCAGTTTTGGATTTGAGTTTAAATCTTGTAAAATAGTTTGAGTCCCACTGGCAAAGACCCATACCCTCCTTGGGGCTAGCTAGCATGGCGCAACATTAATCCGTGAGGAAAGGCAGCCAAATTTAGCTGCATAAAGGCCGCTCAGCGTAAACCCCAAAGTTTAGCCTATGAGAGCGAGGCAAAAAAAGACAGAAGGCAGAGGAGGAAGACAGAAAGAAGTAAGGAAAGAACAAAAGAAGGAGACAGAGACGTGGAGAAATGGGGGTGAGGGAGTGAAACGTTTTGTGGATCTTGGCAAAAGAAAATGTCACTGGAGGTTTACTTGAGGGAGTTGGAAGGAGAAAGCCAAACATTTGCTCGCAGGGTATAACTTTACACCGAATTTTGTTATTGTTGATGAAGGACTCTTTAGAGCACCCCCCTGCAGACCCTGTGGAGTCGAGCCGGTTGGAAGAGCTGGCACACAGACAGAGTGAGTGGCACCAGGGAAAGAAGCAGCCACAGGACCGTGTGCCTCGCTGAGGCTCCGCACCCAAACGGCTTAGTCATGGGCCGGGAGACTAATGACCTGACCTAAAACAAAGACAGGCTGATTCAGATCTGGCAACCACCTTTGCGTCTGACAGCCGTAGCGAGACAGAAATAGGTCAGTCTCAATGCCAACACAATATCAGGGCCATAACCTTACGTGAGAGTCTCCACGCTTGGCCTTTCTCCACTGTTTACAGTTGCTTAGCATGACCAGGAGCTGACCTTATTTCCGTCTCCTCAGAGACATACGGTGTACCGGGCATGATGGAGCCTGATCTAATCGAACGATACACTGATTCTATGGGCTAAAGGACAGAATCTATTCTGACTGTCAGACACTGCCTTGGAATTCATTTCTGAGTCATTATCAGGATTCCTAAAATAACAATGAACTTACTTTAAATGTGGCGTGAAGAACAACAGTCACTGTCAAATCGAAACCTTATCATTTAGTTTTGTTTTTGTTCTTACTTTGTCAGCTGCCTTTTAAATTGTTAGAGCATCTCATGAGAAAAGACATAAGGGCTTATTTCCTTCACTTATAACATCACCACTTTAGAAATACAGAATTTTGTTACAAAAGGCTGTAATATATGTTTTCAGCCTCTTTATTTTACACAATTTTTATGATCAGTAGTCAAACTTGATTTTTTCTTTAATAGAATAACAGACTGATAATGGCAAAGAATGCGGATGCACGTAGCAAAACCACTGGACTTTATGAAACAATGCTGAGAACAACACTGACACACAGAACTAAGTGGTCTAAACCAAACTGTCCTTGGCGTTCCTTTAGTGGCTAACTCCCTGGCCCTAACCACAATGTCTATTTTAGAGCTAATTTTGACTACCTTCCCACAAATGGGAAAAAATCCCCTTCAAACATTTAAAAACAGCACAACAGAGCCTGGGTCCCAAGAGGGAAAAACACATAGATCTTAGCCGACCAGCATCTGTGCCTCTGCTATGGTGGTTTGATAAGCTCTTCAGATGGCAAACACATTACAGGTTTGAACATTCATAAATGTCAAACATTTAGAAGTATGTGGGTCTAAATCTGTGAGGAATCCCTCCAACTGGGAAACCAACATCAATCCTCAAAGGATTTGTTTTGCCTGATGTTCTTCTTTGAGGGGTTCAAAAAGCAGAACTTCTCATCTGAGGAGTCAGACATATATGAGGGCAGCCATGGTCAACCTACGTGAGCGACCTAACTATGTCAGATAAGCCAAAATAGGTTAGCAGGAAATGCAACTGAATGGAATGAGGGTAAATCTCTTCTCTCTCTCTCAAACACTCAGCAAAATAAATCTGCACAAAGTACTGTGATTTGGAAAATAATCAAACACGAGTCCTGTTTAAATTACTGTATGATCACCTTATAGAGTTATAATAAAGCTGTTATTTTTACGATTACATGTTTGTCACCAGTCAAAAATATGAATTGGTTGCGTTTTCACAGCTGGCTTGGGGCAAATTCATTTAAAACAAAGCAAGCAGAAAACTCATTTATCATCAGGGATCTTACAAAACCAACAAAAGCTCTAACCTCTGATGGTGCTCTCACACCTTTGCAGAGGAAATGATGAGTGAGGAATGTTTGTTTATTTGAGCTTGATCTTTGTCAACAGACGGGATCTACTAAGCATCAACAGGAACCAACTAATTGCCCATTTGGCCTCTTTAGGCTTGTACTTTAAAAGTTAAAGAGTTTGAACAAAAAAATGCATATAAATCATATGGATCTATTTATATGATGCTGGAATAATAATCACATAATGTAAAAATAATATGACAGGCCTATAAAGCAACAGGTTGACTCTGTATTATACCTGCATTTGAAGAGCTCTGTACTGATAAGAAAGCACTGAATATAAGAGGGATGTTAATTAGGCTGCTAAATACCTTTTCTGTGCTCAAACTAATTAAGACTGGGTGTTCAGACAGTAGCGGGAGCTCCTAACTTTGTGCTAGAGTATTGTTACTATATTATTAGACAGAACTATTATTGTCACATGGTTTTGAGAGTATCCTCCTCTAAACTGGCATTATATGGTACCTTAGCTTTCCCTATCATAATGACATGCGGTCATTTTAATCCGTTTTGAGTCATTATCCGGGTGTAATTTGGTACGGAGTGGTGTGTGCTGTGATATGAAATGACATCATCAACTATAAAATTACAAACATAAGAATGATCTCAGAAGATCAGAGAAAATTCTTTAGTATAAAGTATAAAGAGTCTGTTATACCTGAACACACCACCGCACACAGTGTGAAAAGGGTGAGATTCTTTCTCTGCATTTAACCCATTCACCGAGTGAAGCAGGGGGCAGCCACGCTGGGATCTTGCTCGAGTACCTCAGTGGTTCCACAGTTCTGGGATTTAAACCCACAACCCTCTGATCGCAACTCCCTAACCACCAGCTGCCCCTGTGCTGCATGCACTCTAACAGTGAAGAGTAAAGGGTCTAGGAGTCAGACTGAACTCACCTGGGATAAGGACATGTTCAGGTAGACGAAGAGTCCCGTGGTGGACGCTATCTGCAAGACCACCACCACGATCACCACCATGGCAATCCACAGCTTTGAGGGCGAGTCTTTTCTGTTGTTGGCCGGAACCATCATGTAGGTGGTGGATTCGCTGCTGACAGACCTGAAGTAATCCTGGTTATTCTGAGTGGCCATGGCATTCCTATCTCGTGAGTGGAACGGGAAAAAGATACAGACACGCACACGCACACACACGCACAGAAACAACAAAGAAGCCGGACAGACCAACTAAGACGAGGGAGCGTAAGCAAACTCCTCGCTCATAGAGCGTGGCGTGGGAGGAGAGAAGTTTAGAAACAAGGAGGCGTTGGGCAGGGTTATTTTTCCACACCCGTTTTTAGACAACCACACTTCTTTATTTCCCACCCATATTCATAAAAGCCCCGCCTTTATAGCCTCTGACTGGCTAATTCCGTCCAATTATCTGCGTGTGATTGGCTAGCTGGCCTGCTTATGGAAATACAAGCCAATCATGGCGTTAGAGGCGTGGCTTTCCTGAATACAGGTGGAAAATAAACACTTCTCTGCACAAGGAGTGTTGAAGGTGAGTGATGGGAATGTGTTGACCCTTGCTGCCCCATGTTTCACATTTTAAAGACTTTCTCAATGCCGATCTAAAATACACCAGGCTGCTGAAAAAAGCTATTTTGGAGAGAAAAAAGTGAAAATGATGTATGTACAAATATCCTGTTACAGTCGGAGAGATATGGAGCTGCTCTGGCTTGTAAAAAGGAAAAAAGCTCAAAGTAGGAGGAGGAGGAGAAGTATGAAAATAAGTAGGCTGGATGATCTTTTTTTTTTTTTAAACTAGTGTCAGCTAGATGAGTAGTAGGCCAGTAAATAGCTTTTATGTCCTGCCGTCCATAAAGAGAATAGACATTCCACCACACTTGGTGAGGATGGAGCCTCCTCAGTGAGGCGGCTGTGTCTGAGTGTTAGAGCCGGGGTGAAACAGCTGGAGCGGAGTGTCATGGGTGAGCCTTGTGAGCGTGGGCGTTTGTCTTAAACGGCCTCGATGGAGATAGGAGACAGATGTTGGGCTATGCAGGCTGAGCCGGCCTGGTAACGCCCTCACAGACTTCACTGTGTGTGACCAGACCCATTGACTAGCTCTGAGAGCACAAGGACGTTTTCAAACCTGAGACAGTACAGGCTGAGAGGGAAGACCCCCAGCCAAAAAATGTTTAACCTGTAATTCCTGGTGGCTTTCTTTATTTATTAAATCACAATGGAAAAAACAACAGTAAGAGCATGTGTGCCTAAACACTACTACTAATGATACTGATGATGTAAGTAATAATAATAATAATAATAATAAAAACATTAATAATAATAACAATAACTACAATAATAATAATGATAATAATAATAACAATAATAATAATAATAATAATAATGTTTGTATAGCTAATTTTTACATAGAAATGCAGGTGCTTCTTTAAAAATATGTACACTGAACAAGCAATAAAGAAAAAAACAAAGTGAATAAAAAATGAAGAATGACACACAAAGCGTAAAGTGCTATCCGCAGATTCATGCAGCGTTTCTCAGTAACTAGAGGAATAAAACAGGTTAATTTATAGAACTCCCCATGTTCACCACTTCACATACTGAAAACATTTTCTCTCATTTGCTAATATTTATTTTCGTCTTATAGGTTCTTTTGGACTCGCCTCCTTCACCTGTACAATTACATCAATACAAAAGCCTTTCTCCATCATCGCTGACCCGAGCGGAGTGCGGCAGTGTACTGCGAACCCTGATTAATTGGCACTGTGAGTGAATGTGTGTATTATATGAAGCCCCCTGCCACGAGGCCTGTGCGGCGGAGGGAGCTCTGTGTGTGCTGTGCATATTTTTGGCTCGTGCAGGAGAAAAATAAATGGATGTGTTGTAGCCCTGGGGAGAAGCGGAGGGATCGGAGCTGGGAGACTTTCCAGAACCCCTGTGATCCATTCAGCTCTGTTGTAATCACCCTTTCCCTCTCCCCTGTTCCCCTCCTCTCGTTCTGTCCCCCTGTGGTCTTGCTGCAGCCTTTCTTTCTCACTCTTTTTGCTCCCTTTCTCTCTTGTGGCATTCGGAGGAGCTCCCTGAGACACTGGAACGAATACTTCTCCAGATGCTGTAACAGGGTTGGACTGAAACCCATTGTGTCTTCTCTGGACCGCAGCTGCGATGTCAGCACCCCTGATTGTGTGTTTATGTGTACGTGTGTGTGTGTGTGTGTGTGTGTGTGTGTGTGTAGCTGCTGTTACATTTGAGCAGTGGTGGCCAAGAGTGGGAGAGAGTGGGAGGCAAGAGTTCACTAAAGCACATTCCTGCCATGTTAGGTATCTGTGCTCTGGGAGTATTAATGGGATGCTGTAAAAAAGTCTGCTTTTACAGTCTCCAAAGCACACTTCATAACAGCCCTTTCAATCATGAGGGCGAACATGATGGCGTTCGACTGTATCCCAGCGTTGCCGTTTTATTGCTCGTCTTAATGACGTTTCTTGATTGTTAATGTTCTACGAAACAATATCTGCTCTTACGAGAAAAAAGTCTTTACGTCCAAGTTTGTGTCAGCAGCCGGCAGCCAGAGGTTGCCCCTTCTTGCCGTATTTCCAGGATCAGTTTTCAGCCTGTCGTGTGCCATGATCTCTATCACTGTTTGCTTTGGAAGAGTCTGATCTGGAAAACATTCTGAACGGCCTCTTCCTTGTGTGTCCACAGTCCGTATTAATGTGTGAAGATTAATGAACTGAATAATCATCTGCATTGCGTCTTCGTCCTGTCACTCTTTATTAATGTAAGATGAGGGTCACATGGGCGGCCACAAGTTTGAGCAGATGTTCATCTTGTTGCTGGCGCTTGACTTGTGTTTCCTCCCAGTTGTGTCCAGATGGGTGTTGCTAAAAGTCAGAAAAATTGTTTCTAGCCTTATTCTCCACCAGGAAGTCTGCTGACCACTTCGGGCCATGTGTTCTGTGTTCTCACATTCAGATTCAGATGCAAGTCTGACGTGAGATAGTCTGTGTGCCAATCTAATCCATATTTCAACAGTAAGCATTTGACATCACATCTGTAAGTATTTGCAAAAGATGTTCTGAAACCCAGGCTAAAGGGCATCACTTGTACTACAAAAACAAGCCAAACTGATTAAGCTTCATGTTGTAAAGCTGGCCAAATGAGGCTAAAGTTAGCCTACTCAGACCAGTAGGTGCCCCATTAGAGACCCGTTGCTCTTACAGTGACCTCTGCTGGCAGACCTCAGATCTTCACAGTATTGGAGGAGAGATGTTGTCAGGTTCCCCACCGTCCAGCCGTAGAACTGGGCTTTCTGCGAGAGGTTTCCAAGCTAAGGTTAAAAAAACGACTATTGTTAGTATGTTCCACAAGAATAAGAGTATAATTCCAAATATTATTTCAACGTATGAATATATGCCTTGTAAACTGTAAGAGCATGTGTGTGGGCTCATCACACTCCTATACACATAGATATACGGTTCATAGTAGTTATTTAATCATTTATAACACAGCGCCCGGGGAGCAGTGCGTGGGGACGGTACCTTGCTCAGGATACCTCAGCAGTGCCTAGCGGTCTTGGGAATCGAACCCGGACTTTCTGATCACAGGGCGAATGTCCTAACCACTATGCTACCAACTGCCCCAGGAAGGTAGATCTCCAGGAACAGTGGTGGTTGCTCCTAATATTATGTGGAGGCTTATTAAATTAAAAAATGTTTATTCCCACATTTAGGGAACTACATGTGTCTCCCTTTATGGTAACGCTCCATTATTTTGCTACCTACATTTCTAAGAGTCTAGGGATGAGGGCTGAGATGTTCCATACCTGTTGGCGAATGTGGTCGTCAGCTACGTCAAGCAGTAACAGTGAGGTTCCTGCGTGGGACACTGCAGCCCAGAGCAGAACACATTGTAACTCCTGTATATTTTGGCACAATTCATCAGAAATGAAGCCCCTCAGAACAGTTTGCCCTGCTCCTCTCGGAGAAGCAGCTGATGAAGTGTGTCTATCTGAATCAACCGTCAGTGTGTTGCAGCTTAAGAGAAAGTTGGAAGATTCTCTCATGGAGAACTTGAGCACTTCCTGAACGATCTTTTCAGCAAACAAGTGTTCAGCCAACGGTGTCTCAGTTGTTGAATCAGCCATGGTACAGTTGTGTGAAGTTTTTCCATTGTAGCATTCAGTAGTTGTGGTTTGCTTGGTCTTTGTGGTGTTCAGACACATAATATGCTCTTTAATACGGCCTCCATCAGATGATGGTGGTTCTGATATTTCACCTGGAATCTCTTTGCTTGTGACCTGTCCTAATGCACCTTTCTCCAGCTCAGAGAAAGCCTGAACCAGAGTGCTTCCAATTAGCCTGCCAGCCAAAGCGCTCAGTGTCTCAATATCAGAGATGTCTGGGTCGGGCAATAAAGTGTCACCTAATGCTCGGGCTGTCTTTTCTGTGCTCGCCCCCAAGCATGATGCCATTGAGGATGACATGTGGCTGCTTTGCTGCCTTTTCCTGTCCACTCTTGTACTCCTCATCCCCTCTGCTACAGACATTATAATGATCTCCTCTGCCAAATGGTCGGCCAGGAGCTGCACACTTCTGACAGGTGTTTCTCTATTTATGTCGCTGCTTGGTTGGGCCGTGGTGATGCAGCTGACGATATCTGCAGACAGCCAGGCTGCATAGTCTGACAGTGTGGAAATCCCATTCTGAGCCTGGCCTTGATCTTCCGGTCCAATTCCATCCTGCTGCTCATCCAGGTCCCCATGCTGGGAGCACGCCAGTGACAGGGAACGCATGAGTCGAACCATAAACTCTGATTTGTCTGCAGCAGTTTCTGTCATTTTGTCTTCCGATAGGGATTCAGCATGTTGATCTTTAGGAGTGGGAGGCGGTGGTGAGGGCAGGAACTCCTTTGCTAGCCCTCCTTTCAGCTTTCTGGTAAAGCTAGCTCGACTCTTTATCATCTCAGGGAGCAATGGCGTGCTTGGAGGCGCGTCAGGGTAGTCGAGGGACCCTATGTTGGCCATGTCATTCAGTGCGTTTGAGTATGTAGTAAAGTCAGAGCACTGGACTTTAAAACATGGATCATCAGAGGGTCTATCGTGGTTGTTTGAGCTTTCATTTCCCTCCATTTTGGGATCTACTTCCATACCAGACTCTTCCTGGTCACAGCAGTACATGGAAGAACATGGTTTACTTTGGAGATCAGAAGTTTCATCCTTCTGTTTTGGGAGAACATTTGATGATACTTCAGACTTGCCATTTGCGAGACCCCTGTGCCTGGCCACCTCTTCAAGTGCACTGTTGTAGATCTCATATGCTAACCTCTTAGCTAGCTTTTGCTGGTTGCTTTGTGCCCACTTGGTCACTTCAGAAGAGTCAGAGATATTACACACTTTATCAGAGTGAATCAACGCTCCATCTTTACCGGATTGGATGCGTGTTTTCCCCACCACTGTGTCTAGAATATCCCCAGATAACATCTCAGCAAACTGGTGAATAACATCTGCCTGAACAGGCTGATCCCTGCACTCTGTCTTCACATCTGATCTCCCACCACAGACCTCATCCAGCACACCACTATACGCCTCCAGTGTAAAGAAAATAGACGACTTCTCATAACCAGGCTGGGGGAATGACTGGGTATTAAACACTTTCACTGGGTCCTGGAGGAGTGAGACACAATTTAAGAGATAAATTATTAAGATTATTAATAGTGTCCAGTGGCTGCTGCTAACATATATTGAAAAGTATGTTGTATATGTAAACAATTTAGTTGGACGGAAAAATTTTTTTTGCTCTGCTTAACTACCTCCAAACCTCTCCTCCTGAGCTCATTACCTGTAGTTGTCATGCAACACCTGATCTGTCTTAATTTTATTCTTCATGAAATTAAATCAGGTCTGATGGAATGTATATTAATACATCTGTGTGATAGCTGTGAGCACCAAGGAGATATCTGGAATCAAACTAGCTCACACAATATAAACTATTTTTTTTAAAACGAACAATTCTTAGTAACATGTTACATATTGCAACTGCTGCATACGTATCTTCTAATGTCTTATGTTTTTGAGAAGCAAAAACACTTTGATACTGATATTTTGGAAACTATAAGCTCATGATGTGGGCTGGATGTTCAGTCAGTTATAATCTTCAGCTTACCCAGACATTAGCTGCATCGGTCTTTGGGTCAGTGGTCAGCTGACACAGTTTCGCTCGACTGCTCAACCACTCTTCAGTCATCTATCAGAGAAACAATTAGAACATGTTACAAAAAATGTTTTACTGTTTTTTTTAACGTGAGGTCTGGAGTTGTAAATAAACACATCGGTGAACTTGGGGAACTTGAAACTCATACCCAGTTTAAGTATTTGATTGATTTGTTAATATTGGCTGTTCATCCTAAGGGCATAAAGAACCTTTAACATGTTTATTCAATAAAGAAATGTTTGGTCTTCATTCTGTGTATAAACAATTGAGTCTGATATTTATGGCCTATGTGTAGTATTGTGCAAACTCTTGTAATCTGGAGGGTTTCATCTGAGCAGTAAGCATTTGTCCGTTGTACATTCGAATAAACAATGCATTTTTAGTAGAGGTGGGCATAGATTAATTGTTAATTCCGTTAACGGCCCAGCACAAATTTTTTGTGCCCTTTATGTCTAACAGTGTGTTAGTTTAACAATTTCAACCATTTTAAGTATCTTGTCACATTTTATTGGAGTATTTATTCTAATGTTGCATCATTATTTTATTATTTTATATCATTTTACACACTCGGCATAGTATCCTGATAAATATTTTTCTGACTGTATATACCTTAAATGCTATAAACAGTCTGCAAATCTGATGTATCAGCAGTGCAGTGAAGCCGCACACGCTATCACATGTGATCGCCGGATGTGACTGACAGGAAAGAAAGTGGGCCTTGATGTTGACAAGTGTTTCACTTTGTTGCTGATTTGAGGTCGTCTAAGCTAGCTTTGTTTTAACAGGGAACAGTGCAGAGGGAGCTGTTATTAACATAGGTCATCACATTTTCAAGTTCAATAATAGTGCACCTCAAAATATTTACAGTTATAATTGGTATTCTAGAGATATATTACATTATAGAGGCACTTCATACCACCAAGTTACAGATAAACTAGGTGGGAGGTTGAGGAGGTGAATGGAAAGTGCAGTAAACAAGAAAAAGCAGCTGCACAGAAGAGGCCCTGCACTGATGTTTTCTTCCAGCACACACCACTTATGCTCTGATAGACCCGACAGCTGATGTGACCTCATTTGGAAATGTGGTGTGAGGAAGAGCTGCATGACAAGTCCTGAAGGACAGTGAGGCTGCTTTGTCCGGAAAATTTATTTGGGGTGAATGTTCAGTTGTTTGCTTGTACAAACTGTTGTGGCTTGTGGGCTGCTCTATTGGGCGGAGGTTTGAAAAATCCACAAAAAATCCTGCGCAGGGCCTGCGCGATTGAGATGTTCCAAGGAGAAAAACAAAAACCACATGTGAGTGTATTTTTCTATGGTAATATAATGATCCTGAGCGCCAAAAAAAGATGATATCAGGGGCATGGCAGCGCATTCTCGTGTTGCTTTCCCTCTCTCTCTTTGTTCTTCCACACTAACGCTGTCTCGAGGCACACGTATAAAGTTAATAAGGGTGGGGTCATAAACTTGAATCATATCCCCCCCTTCCCCCTTGTGTCACAATAGAAAAAAATGCCTGGAAGAAATAAGAGATGGAATGGTCAAAGAATGTGGAGCAGATCAGAGACATTCTTCTCCAGGAAAGAGATATCGCAAAGACAGCTTGAAGGATTTTGGGTAATAAAGACTCAGAGATGCAGAGGTTTCTGATCTAAATGGCCACATGGGGGGGTGACGTCTGACGTGTGAATGTTCCCAGAAGAATCCTTTAAACGTCATAGAAACTGGCATTGAAAGCAGACTGTCTGAAGTGATTCTCTCTTATAATGAACTTAAGAGTTTGGACAGTCTGAGATTAAAAACTAAAGAGCCCCTCCTCCCTTTTATTTCAAAAGTGGAACAAATGCAGACACAAGGCCCGCTGCAGGTCAGACCGGCATTAAGAAATAAGAGCAGGAAGACAAGTGGAAATCTGATTTGTGGAAAGAGAGGATAAAGCTGGTTCATACCTTCACTCAGATGAGGGTCCGAAAAGTTCAGTGTGATGTTGCAGTAAGGCTGAGCGGAAGTGAAATGATGGGGCTACAGTTGGGTTTCTGAGCCAGAATATACTTCCTGTGTGTGTGTGTCTGTGTGTATATATGTGCGTGTGTATGTGTGTGTGTGTGTGTGCTTCAGTGAATGCTCTGTTTATTTAAGACTTATGAGCGATAGAGAGAAGGCAAATAATTTTAGAATTCAAAGATGATAGGTTGTTTATCTTTCAGCCTGACAAACAAAAGCGGCAATAAATAAATTAATAAAGCCTTTTTCCTTCTATTTTTGGTTTCCCTTTGTATAATAGAGAATAAATGCAGACAGGAACTGAGCTCAGGCAAGAGGGGCAAGAAACAGAAATGCAAAAGAGAGAGTGAGAAAACAATGAGAATGTCCATTGGGACAGGCAGATAGTATACAGTTTTACAGACATACTTATAATTGATATGAGTTCATGTAATTTGATTTTTTCCATTACATTTTGGAGCGTTGCTCTTGGTCCAGGTGCCGTTACGTTTGGACATGGAGAAAAGGGCAGATTGTTTTTTCAAAGTGTGTAAAAAATGTAACTTTGACATTGAGAAACTCCCTTCTAAAATTCCCAGTCGGTTTAATTGTCTAGGGTGTTTTCTTATGTCATCATGTTACAGATTTACATGCGCAGCAGCTCCTGAAGGGAAAATTGAGAATGCTGTGTGTTCACTAGCTTTTACTGAGGCCATAATAAATACAGAGGGGTCCGAGAAGTACCTTCATAATTCTGTCCAGAAAGTCTGATTCTCTTCGGGTGCGGCAAGTTCATTGAACAGAATAATACACGATTTCCGGTGAGTGCCAGCATGGAAAATACTGGCCTTCCCTGAAAAGTTTAGGAAAGAGTGAAAGGTGTATAAAATGTTATATTAACATATATATTTGAATAAAGTGTCACAATTTACTAATTAATCTAGCAGGAATGTGGGAACAGTGTCTGGATATGAATACAAACATTTTTCTTCAAGAAGCAAATAAATGAATTAACATGTCAATAAAGAGTATATATTTTTAAATTATTTTATTTACTTTATCTATTTGCTGTGTCTGTAGCATTACTCTATATATATCTTTAGATATCTTTAGATATCTTTCCTTCTTTCCTCTTCCTATCTCAATCCAATTGCCTGTATGTCCTCCTCCACCACATCCTCCCCCCAAAACACACAGAGTCTCTCCTCAGCATCCTCCTCCCAACACACTCAGAGTCTCTCCTCGGCATCCTCCTCCCAACACACTCAGAGTCTCTCCTCAGCATCCTCCTCTCAACACACTCAGAGTCTCTCCTCAGCATCCTCCTCTCAACACACTCAGAGTCTCTCCTCAGCATTCTCCTCTCAACACACTCAGAGTCTTTCCTCAACATCCTCCTCCCAACACAGAGTCTCTCCTCAGCATCCTCCTCCCAACACACTCAGTCTCTCCTCAGCATCCTCCTCCCAACACAGAGTCTCTCCTCAGCATCCTCCTCCCAACACACTCAGAGTCTCTAATCAGTCTCTCTTCCACACAGGTCCAAACAACACAATCATCTCATCGAAAAGGTCATCACACCTAATGCAGATCTTAACATTTTCTACTCTACAACTTCCAGCTCTGCTTCACTGTCTTTTCCTGCTTCGCTGTCTTTTCCTCATATATTAATGCTGGGCAATTATTACATTAACCACTGCATGGTTATATACAAAATTAAATAAATAATTCAAAATTAGTGTATTGGCCACCTTAATTTTTAAAGTACTGCTATATGAGCAATAGTACAATTTGGTTTGCAGTACTCACGTTAACACAGTGACACAGCTGCAGTTAAAATGGTTCCTGTAAATGACAACTTAAACATAAATGTAATCAAATCAAATATAAAACCAAAGCTCTTTACCACTGCAGGCCATTCACATTTTTTCTAGTTTGCTATAAAAAATACAAGTTACCCTCAGAATTCAGAGCATGGAGGTGTAAGGAAAACAAACTAACAAAATATTGTATAAAAATACATGGATACATATTTATCCAATATCTCTTTAACTGTACAGTGATCAATACAAAACAAATATTTTGGACTTTAAACACATGGCCTCCAATGTAGAAAACCGATGACGACAACAACATTGCGTGTTCCCATTGGTTACTAAGGGTTTTTTGAAATTCTTTTTAACCCGCCCCTAACAACGGCATCCTAGCCCTGCGCTGATTAGTTACATAGCCTCGGCTGTTGGCCAATCAGAGTACTGGAGCACTTTTTGGATGCACGCTGGTGAATTAGTGTTGCAGCGAAGGTGGTTTAAACGCAGACAAAAGCTCGGATTATTTTTAGTTTACGTTTTTTGGTTCGCAATCGCTTCCTAATTAGAGCTTCTTTAAAGTTGGGTTCTGAAATACCGGGTTGTGCATTTACTGGACGAAGGTAAGACACTTCCTGGCTTTGTGCTGTGCTGTTTCAGCTGCACTCTCTTCAGTGATTTGCAGGTTTCTACGTTACAGATTACGCAATAGTGCTTGGATTTATTGTTTTATGTAAAGTTTATATAAACAAGCTGACTTTACTTCTTTGGAGATCTTTGTTGGAACTGGTCCGGTTAGCTAACGTTAGTTAGCAAGCGTTTGTATTGGGCCTGTTGTGACACATGTACAATAGTATTGGGACACTTGACCATTACACTAACAGTGGCTTTGACGTTGCATTCAAATTCATAGACTTAAATAGGCAGTTGGTCCCCCTTTAACAGCTTCCGCTATTTTTGGAATGCTTTCTGCAAACAGAGTGTTTCTGTGGAAATTTGGGGCCATTCGTTCTGTAGAGCTTTTATGAGGTCAGATACTGATGTTGTAACAAAAGGCCTGGCTCGCAGTCTCTGTTCCAGTTCATCCCAGCCATGTCTTTATGGACCTTGCTTTCTGCACTGGGGCGCAGTCATGTTGGAACAGAGGGTAAACTCTAAACTGTGTCCACAAAATCGGAAGCATGGCGTTGTCGAAAAGGTCTTGGGATGCTGAAGCTTTAAGGGACCTATCCTTAACAATGCAAAACAAGTGTCCCAATACTTTTGTCCATATAGTGTAGTTAAGTCTTCCGTGTGATTGTATTTCTGTCAAAGCGAGAAAAGCCAAGGGTGGTTGTTTTCCTCTCCAAAGCTGAATTTCACTGAACAAGCAGATTACATGTCATGCTGTTTTCAAATACAGACTGTGTAGCAGAAGTAAATGAGACTGAGAGGCGCTCTTACATAAAAAAAATAATTATCTCTGGATTTGGCTGTTGCCAAGATAATGTGCTAGCTTAAAACCTGTCCATGTTGCTCAGATTCTGGAATGGTGTGATATATTTTTTTAACTTTGCTTTATTGATCAGTAGGAAGGAGAAAAGAAGGGGAAAAAATGCCATTTTCAAGAGGAAAGAAACCCACGGTCAGCAAGATCCCCCAGGGGAATGTTAAGAAGTCTGAGAATCAGGTAAATCCTCGCTGCAGTTGTAGAAATTGTCTTAATCAATAATGGTGCATGTTTAAGTAACCTGAACCCTATGTTTCAGGAGGATGGCAGTCAGGTCAAGCGCACAACCTCATCTCCACAAGGTGCTCCTAGGAAAAGGACTGCGTTTATTGACATCACTAATGTAAGTCTGATACACTGGTGGGACATATTTTCCTAATATGTGCTGTACGCACGCCTCATGTGCCTTCGTGTCCTTGACCAGGCTGTTTCTCAGTGTTCTTTGAATCTTCAGTTCTCTGATGATGACAGTGAGAGGCTAGTAAGTTTTGTGCCTATGATGAATTATTATAACACTTTATTTGTTGTTGTTTGTTTTTTAAAACACTGGTGTTTCTGAGGTGGGCAGAATTCATACAGATATTTCAACCTCTTCTCATCATTGTGAGCTGTGGGATTTATTTTATGGATTCCGCTCTGGTTTCAGCTGATACAAGGGAAGTAACACACCTAGCGGGTTTCATGTTGGGGTTTTTTCTTTTTTAAACGTTTGCAAGGAAAGCACATCCATTGTTTCTACATAATCACTTTACTGAGGTGGATCTGGTGAACCTGGTCTTCCTGCAGAGGTGCATATATATGTTAATCACCTTGATGGGGGTGTTAACTGTCTTAACACCACTCGCACTTTATGTTCAGTCGTAATGTTGAGCCTATTGTCTTTGTGTACTGTTTACATAGATGTCTAAAGATCTTGGCTGTAATGGACCTTGGTTTGGGGAAAAACTGTGTTCGTCATGATGAAACATTTCCCTTGCATTTTAGGCACACAAGATTGAGCTTAGCAATCCTATTAGGAAGAAAGGGTCAGGCAAGAGTGCACAGAAGAAGACCTCAGTGGCTGCCAAGAATGAGGCCAACCTGAAGAAGTAATTACTTGCACCACAGTTCTGCACAATGCTTCATAGATTATTTAATTAGTACCTTACATTTCATGGCTATATTCTTCTAGATCTTGTGATTCCCTCTTACTGTGAATGTGCCTCCTAGTGAGGCTGTGGCTTGATCTTTCACTTTTATCTCCAGGTTGGTCTCTGAGGATCAGTCTGAGGAGCTTTGTAAGGAGGTCTCCCCGGCGGAAAAACCGAAGGAGCCCCTTCCCCCACATCTGCTACCTCCACAGGTAAGGCCAGAGAAAAGGTCCATTAAGAGAAATTGAGAGGTAACACATTGTAGGTTTAAAAATTTTAGACAATAAAACGCAATGCATTCTCCAATTGTTTCATTTTCTATTTGCTGCTTTCCCCCTCAGATTCCCCTGGAGTTTGACATCGACTCTGATCCTTCAAATGACCACACATATACTCCGGAGTATGCCAAAGACATCTTTGACTACCTGAAGAACAGAGAAGTAAGTTAAGATTCACATTGCAGTTTCAAAGCAAAAATCTACTGTCACTGGCTGGCAGTAATGAAGTAAAGTGGCCTCTTTATAGTCACGCATGAACACACCACAGTGTGATAATCTCTCTGTATTTAACCCATTCACCAAGTAAAGCAGTGGAGTGCTACCAGACTGCGCCTGGGGGATGGTACCTTACTCAAGGGTACCTCAGTGGTGTCGCTAGCAGTGATTGAATTCAAACCCATGACCTTCTGATCGCAGGAGCAGCTCCCTAACCACTAAGCCACCAGCTGCTCCAATAATTATGTACATAGAGCCACAGCTAATGGAATCTGACCTAGCAAAGAACACACAATGACATTGAGAAGATTTACTTTCTTTAAAATATTTTTAAAGCAACAGATTTACTCAACAGGCTCTCCCAAGGTCAGCTGACTTAAGAGTAAATAACTGTCATGCATTTTCCAAATCTAACCCGTCTTTGTGTTCCAGGAGAAGTTTGTGTTGCACGACTACATGGACAGTCAGCCGAGCCTGAACCAGAGCATGAGGGCCATTCTAGTGGATTGGCTTGTAGAAGTGCAGGTGAGTGCTGGATGTGGAGTGATGTGTTGGTATAATATTTCTCTGTTTAGCTGTGGAAAATACTCCTTCAGATCCACATACTGTAGCACATTGTTTAGTCTAATTTGAACCTCATGATGTTTAATTCTTTACAGATGTCTATGCTGAGCTGCATTCATTTTCTTTCTTCCTCTCTTTGTCTCTTCTTGCAGGAGAATTTTGAGTTGAATCATGAGACCCTTTACCTGGCAGTGAAGCTGACTGATCATTACCTGGCTGTGACTCAAGTCCACAGAGAATCCCTCCAGCTTATCGGTTCTACAGCCATGCTGCTTGCCTGCAAGTTTGAGGTGAGAAATACACAAATGCATTTTTATCACCTTCAAGTCGCACACAAACGCCCTGGCCAGTATGTTGCTGTCGTCTGTGGCAGTGAGACCCCTTTTCAGGAGTTAACAAAGCAGCCTAAGTGCTGGGTGAAAGCACTTTATAGTGGAAAAATGAGCATTTTGCTGTGCTAGTGTTCGACACAATGTAATTGAGTGAATATTTTGCTTTTGAGTCCTTCTTCTGCTCTTTTTTTGCAAGTCACCAGTGTTTGCTACAATGTGTCTGGAGTTTCTCTTGGCACTGAACTTGCTCTATTGCAGAGTGTCATGTTATTTGCTCATACTTAAGTGATACTGTTGTGATAATTAAGCAGGTGATGAGCCGTTTAGCCCAACAGAATCTGCACAATTATTTATTAACATTTTGGTGTAAGGCTAATAGCAGCTGTGCAAGTGCTTTTATTTGGCATGTGTTATTTATGGCATACAATTGCAACACAGAACAGCCAAAATCAATGTAGAAAAATCATACATCACATGTCTGAATGTGTTCCTTCGAGATGCGATCACATTGCAGAAGACAACCAGCTACTCTAGTAACAAATAGGAAAGGCCTAAATGGAATGTCTTGCATGCATTTGGTGCTTGGTATGTATTACATTTGCTGCCCTTTTTTTGTTTTCAGGAGCGGATCATGCCTTGTGTTGACGACTTTCTGTATATCTGTGATGATGCGTACAAACGCTCGCAGGTCATCGCCATGGAAATGAGCATCCTGCAAGCGCTGAAGCTAGAGATCAACATTCCTGTTCCTTACCGCTTCCTGCGCCGCTACGCCAAGGTGAGTTAACACAGAAGTAAATGTAGAGCACGCACAGACTCAGAATCCAGCGGACACACGTCATATCCTACATAGTAATGCTAACAAAGGCATCAATCTGTTACTGAGACAGTGGGTATAGTTTGTTTAATGTCACTTGATTATTTTTTTAAAACAATAGCATAAATGTTGCTTCAGAATCGGTTCACTCACCATTCATTGTAGAAAATACGTGCTGCTTTACACAGCGGTGGGATGTATCTCTTTCAGACATGAAGGCTACTAGCAACCCATCTGAGACTCACACACTTAATTCTGGGTTCTCAGTGTGATTTAGTGCAAGAAAAGATTTTTCTATATTTCCTCTTTTGAAATGGAATGACCGACTAGCCAAGGCCAAGGTCTGGACACAGTGGAATTGACTGCTGCAGTTTGTGTTGCATGTTTTGGTACAAGGCTCTATAAACAGGTGAAAAGCAGAGGCAAGGGCAAAACCTTTTCATCTACAGTGAAGTGCATGCTGCATCTCAACTACTGTGCTGTTCTGGTTGTTTATTTACTGGATTTTTTAAAAGAAAATTTCTCTTTTTTTTAATCTGCGTTCTCAAATTTGTCAAGTTTCCATCCCACCATCCTGTGAGGTCAAGGACTGTAATGCTTTCTTCGTGACACGTGTAGGCGATCACTCAGAAAAGCTGCACACACTTATTGCAAACCCCTCCGTGACCTAACAGGCACTCTTGATTAACTAGCAGTGCTGTGTATTGACGGCGAGAGAGGAACCAAGTCATTCTTCCCACACAATAGCAACAGGGCCAGCGGTACTCGCGCAGACTCCCACCCACAGATGACTGTGGCATCACTGAGAGTTGAACTGACTTGTGTAGTTGATCAAGGTGCAGGTCAAAACCTGAACACAGTCACATCCTCTCTAGAAAATGAGATTTGGCAATGTACTGCTTCCTCATGGAAAACATGCAGCTGAATGGGTAATAACTACAATAAACAAGATTTTTTTTTCTGGCTAGGTTCTCTTTCTCAGCTTTTACATACGAGTGTTTTTCCATACAGATAATTCCTTATTTAAAAAATTAAGCTCTCACTTTCAGTGATTTATCAAGTAAGTTGTGAGAATGCGCAGAATTGTTAGATTAGTACTTGTAAAGGCCCTCTGGTGTCCTGGTGCAGCACACTTAAGGGATTGGAAGACTGTAATAAACTGCAGGATTACTATTTTGTGAGGGTATATTTTGTCTATATAGAAAAAGTGAATTTGTATCAAAATGTAAACCTCTTCCTGTGATACACCCTTCATTTCTCTCATTTGAGATCTTTTGGTAAGAAAATGTTATTTCAAACTCTGCGTGTGGGTGTATCTTGTTGGAGTATTGATGCACCCACATTCAAATGATTGGACTTTTTATCTGCATGAGTTGTAGGATTGGAGTGCTGCAGGCAGTGTGTTGCAAAAGTTGTACTGGAGAAATTGGATTTATCTGAACCAGACAGTCTGTAGCTTTTGTTTAAAACTCTGCAATCATATGTTTAAAATGAAATCGCCAAAAGAACCAAAAATCATGTTGAACCTGAAAAGTGTTGTTACATTTCTGCCCTGTATCAAAACGCGCACTGTATTTGTGTATTGTTTTACCCATAGTGCATCCAGTGTCCTTAGCAGGAATTTTCAGTTTGACAGTAAGCTGGCTTTCACATAGCTGTTGGAAATCACTGTTACTGAAGGGTGTGTCATTCTCTCCTGTGTGCAGTGTGTAAACGCGGCCATGGACACACTAACCCTGGCCCGGTTTGTGTGTGAGCTCAGTCTGCTGGAGATGCAGTTCGTCCCAGTCCGAGGGTCTCTGCTGGCCTCAGCTTGCTTGCTTATTGCCCTGGTTACCAAAGACCTGGGGGGATGGGTAAGTTTGTTTGTGCCCCTTCAGCACTCCTATATACATACTTCCTCAGTCACTGAAACCTCAAATAAGGCATGCACGTTAATACCGACAGTTTTTTTTAATGCTGCTGTTGGAATACTGTCAAATGGCTGAGTAAGGGATTAATCAGTAGTCTCTGCTGCAGAACTGAATTAGCCGGACCTTAATGAAAGTTAATTTATATTAACCACCGTGAAGCGGTGATGTATGCTAATTCCTGACTCCTCTCGCTCTCACACACACACACACACACTTTCGTGCTCTCGGTCAATGGCAAATTACCCCCTTTTTTTTTTTTCTTATGGCAAAAGCTAAGATGCTTTCGTGAGCAGAAGTGCTGAACATATCTGGCTTTTTAATCGTTTAATTTCTCATGTTGTGAGCCTTTGTGTCTGCATGTTCATTTCTTTGTTAATAAAATGCTCATTTTTTTGGTGTGTCCACTTCCATTTGAAACTCATGCTTATATAATGTTTTATAGAAATGGCAGAAACTCTTTGATCATTATATATAATGATTAGTAAGATCACAAATTCCACTGTCCCTCCCAGAACCCATGTCTGCAGTTTCACTCAGGCTACAGTGCAGAAGACCTGGCGCCCGTGGCCCGAAAACTCCACAGCATGCTGACCAGCACCCCCGACAGCAAGCTTGCCACTGTTCGGAGCAAGTACTCCCACAAGTAAGCTCATTCATTCACACCTTTTGTTTGGTAGACATTACATGTTAGTAGTAATAGACATCTGTGTGGGGCAGATATCAGCAGAATTTGCTTGATTAGATATCAGAGAGAACTGAATTTGATCCCATCTTGGAATAGAGCTTACAGCTCTACAAGTTTAGTACAAACATTGAAATAACTTGGTCACCTTGCTACTGCAGTTACTGTACTTGCAGTGTAATTTACAAACCTGAAGCTTCCCTTTTTCTTTGCACGTTAACCTTAAATGGAACCATCTGCTGCATGCTGTTATATTAAAATCATGTTTTGGGTTAAAAGTGGGCCCCACAGGCATAGAAATCACATTAGAAAGCCTATTATAGCAGAACCCTAAATATGCTTCCAGAACACTTTAAAGTAATCTTAAACTCAGTTTAATGCATTATCCTTAAAGAAAATGTAAAGGTAAACCCGTATACGAATATATAGGAATAAACTACAGCTGTAACTGAATATTTCATTGCAACATTAAAGAGTTTAGGTCTCATTCTGTGTCCTGTAGGAACCCATAGAAGGCAATTCTTGGTTCAACAGGTCATGTACAACGCTTTTGGTTCAACATGTCCTAAATGCTTTTGTCTTTCTGAAAACGTCTACATCACCCGAGTAGGCGATACTTGAATATTTCACAATAGCTTCTTGTGTGCAAGTGACTAACTGACAAGCACCTTCAAGCCAAGCTCGCTAATAAAGCTCTGCTTTTGTCATTTTATATAAGCACACCTTGGGAGGAAAATACGCAGTGTAAACAGTCTTACCCCTCAATTACCACATAAGATTAACAAGCAGTCACAGAGGGAAATGCATGCAGGAGATTCTATAAGCCAGTTTTCTATTCTCAGCGTGTCTAATTAGAGGCCATTGTCGGCTATTGTTTGTGCTTCGTCATTAATGCTAAGTTTATTATGCTACTTTTGAGTCTTTATTGTAAAGCATCAGTATTACAGATATACTGGCCATATAGCCTATAGTTCTACACCAGTGTTCTAGGCGACTGATGGCCAAGCGACTTGGAAGTTGAACCTGTGATCATGGGTTTGACACAACTTGGGTTCCCTTGAGTCCCAACATACTGCACACACTGTTTCCTGGGCTACCCACTGCTTCACTTAGTGAATGGGTTAAATACAGAGAGAATTTTGTGCTGTTCACACTGTGTGCTGTGGTGTGTTCACGTATGACAGAGACACCTACTTACTGTAGGTCACTCAACATCAAAAATCTATTCTTCTCTGCAGTATTCTAGAGTTAGTCATGCATTTTACAATGGAGTGAATCCCAAAGCTGTGTTGCTTTATAGGCTTACTTTAATTTTTTTTCCCACTCTGTTGGCAGGACTAGGTGGAAATGTGATCATGCAAATATGCTGGTAAAACCGGTGTGGTATTAAATTGGTGTAAAATGTATAGTGCTTATTTGTTTATAGATTCAGCACTAAACTGGAGCAAAGAGGTTAGCGATGGTACCCCTCAATCCCAGTAGGTTGTGTTTAGCTAATAGACTTCTAGTGTTTAATTGCATGCTGTGTGATTAGTGTTGCAGCTACGAACAAATGGTGGCTTTAGAACAGTGGTGTCAAACAGATTTTGCTCCTTATGTTTCTGAGTTCAACTCGTGAAGGCATTTAATTATCTGGTGACTTGAGTGTTTGAGTGGGCACATGAGGTTGATAGAAAACAGGAGATTGATATTGATACATTAGCAGTACAGTGTTCCCCGCTTTTTCGTTCCAAGAGCACCCGCCTATGGTGAAAAATCGCATAGTTTTGGTAAACTTTTTATAGTGTAAACCCTAAATATGCTCCCAAAATATGCTTTAATTTCATGTTAAGCGCAGTTTAATGCACTACTTAAAAAAAAAAAAAAAAAAATGTAACGGCAAATAATCAAGTTAGCATTACCAGTGTGCGAAAACAAACACTCGAACACAAAAGAAAAGTTAAAAACACTAAGATGTTCAGACAAGACACGGAGCTACATTCTGCAGCAAGCAGCTTCTTTTTATGACTTTTCAGTGTATTGGCCTGGTGGCAGTAATATAGTTTGGTTCTCAGAAAAATCTGCGTTAGCTCGAATGAGTTGCAGCCTTTAAGCAGTGTTTCACATTGAGGACATCCCATCCTGTTTAACAGGACTGACATGGAGAGTGAACACAAGCATCAGAGTGGCTGACCAGTAGCTCCTTCATTTCAGAATCTAGTGTAAAACATCTATTTATTTTAATTGAATTTTTAAAGAGAAAATCAGTCCCACGCAAATGTTTTGATTGGCCAACCAGACGGTTTAGTGTTTGTGCAATAAAAGCCACTTGTGTCATAGTGTCTAGTATCACATACAGAATATACCCCCATGTTTCTTACTCAAAAACTGAAAACTCTATTTAAAACCAAAGCATCTTTAAAAAACAAGCACTTTTCCAGCTGGAATCAAGGTGCCGCTGAGTTCCCTTGTAATGTATCTGCTTCTGTTCACACATGAACTCCCACAGTAATTTGCTGCACTTCAGGTCTCTTGCAGACAAATAAAAAGTTTGACGTTCTACACCTTACATACTAAACATGTATTTTTCTGTAGCATTAAAGTAACTGGCAGAATAAAGTGCTTTTCTAAAAGCTACGTTAACCCTCAGGACCTGAACAATGAACAGAAGCTCATTGCTGCTGAAACATCATTTTATACAAAAGTGCTACTTTGCTTGGAGGCTTCAGTCGTCATAGGGTGCTTTATGTTGTCACATAGATTCAGATATCTCAAAATTTGTGTGTGTGGGGAGGTACATGGTGTTTGGAACTTGTTTTTTTTTTACATTGGTGTCTTTGATGTCATTTTAATATATATATTTTTATTTCTGATAAGTGGGATGTGAGCATGTGGCTGAGTGGAAGGTAGAGCTGCACAATTAATCGAATTTTAATCACGATTTTGGCTGCCACAATTAAAGTAAGATGATCGTCGGCGATTTTAATAGCAGCTCTGCTGCACATCAGATCAAACACGTTCTCGACGAACGAGAGATTAGGGCTTCAGTAAGCTGCCTAAAAAAGGAGCGCGCGTGAGTGTGTGCATGCGTGTCTTTGTGTGTGCATGAGTGTGTGCATGTGAGGTCAGTGTGCGCGCGTGGGTGTGCGAGATCAAATCAGTGTTTTCCGTGTCTGGAATGAATGGACACTATTCTTGAGTCTATAAGGTAACAATAATATAATAAAGATAACCTGTTCTAGGTACATATACTATATTGACTGAGTTAAATAGAATTGCCTCACTAAAAAGGGGACTAAAATACAAATTTATTGACTAAAACTAGACTAAAATGTCATCTGTGTGTGTCTGTCTGTCTTTGGTAAATTTTATTTTATTATTTTTTATTTGAGCCTTGTTCACTTAGTTTGTTTAAAATAGAAAGTGACATAAAAATGTGTTTTACCTAAAATAATGAATAATTGTGATTAATAATCGTGATTTCAATATTGATCAAAAATAAACGTGATTATCATTTTGTCCATAATCGTGCAGCCCTAGTTCAAGGGGAGTGTGACTTGAGTGTTTTGAAGCACAGAGTATATAGAAACAGTAAGTGCAGCTGTTTACAGTCACAAGTAAGGGTTTCAAACGAAGTTGAACAGTTTTTCGTCATATCTTTAGTATAATACTGATGTGGATAAGATTTCCAAAATGTTTATGTAGCTTAGTGGATTTTTACAGTAAAAATAAACCCTTTTTTTGGTCAGTCGTTAGTTAAATGATCATCATGACTGGGTGGTTCTATATATAAAAAAAAAAAACGAACGAGACATTTGTACACTATGGATGTGATTGTGCTTGTATTTGTTCGTAAACACTTTGTTTAACAAAACAATACTACATCAAAAGGAAAAAATAGGCACCTAAGGGTTGGAGACTGGCATCTCCTGCCTGGATTGGATTCATTTTACGAACCTAAAGGCAGTGGAAATACTCATTTTACATTTAATTTGTAGTTTTTGAAAATTGGAGATGAGCTCTGGGTTTGTATCTGTCAGTACTCAGTGTTGCACATACTGTGACTTTGACAGTACTTTAATTGAACTTGCTGTAGAATCAGAATAAAATATAAATGGCCTGCGCATGTGCAGGGAATGTACTGAGAGTTTCTACATGCAAGCAGTCCATGAGCTCTTGGGCTTTGATGCTTGAGCTGCTGAATGTTTCTTATGGATTTTTTTTTTTTTTTAATCTATAAGTGTATTCTGTCTGTTCTCGGAGTTCAAAGTTTGGGTGATTATATTCCTGTGATTGCTTGACTCCTGGATTTATGTGTTGACCTGTTAAGTGACCCGAGGCTGGTAAGGCTCTGAAGCAGACGAGTCGAGCCGAGTTCACAGGGCTGTGACCATGTTTTGATGTTTCTCACTGCCGGTGACTTTCAGACTTTCATTCATAATTAACTTTTCTCTGCCCCTTGCAGATGTTTGGATTTTTTGAGCTGTTTGACTAGTGAAGCAGATTCATTCATATTCGAGTGCCCCAGATGACAGCTGACATGTCGGACTGGATCTTTTTCTCTCGTTTTTAAATATCCAATTTGTTTCTTCTGACAGGGTTTTCTTTGAAGTCGCTCTGATTCCTCCCGTGAGCTCGGAGAAGCTGGAGATGTTTCTGAAGTGAGAAGATCTATAAGCCATGTAAATACTTGTATTTAATATTTTATGTCGCTGTTTTAAAATAAAAATGTTTTGTTCTGTTATGTATGTGGTTATAAATGCAAAGTATTTTAATGATCTTGGAAGTGATGTTATGAGCCAAAAAAGGAGAAACCTCAGTCTGATAAAGTTGGTACAGACATTTTAGAGGTTGTTTGAGAAGACTTTAAATAATGTTCTTAAATTCAATATTAAACCATGTTATTAAACTACTTTATGAAATGTAAACATTTGTGTCTGTAAATACTGTTCAAATTTGTTTTTGCTGTTAAACCAACAATGTTGTGTTGGATGCTTTTTGCAAAGCTGTGTAAATGCTGTTTTAATTACAGGCATTTGATTAAATTTAATGTTTTCCATTCATGCTGTGGCTTGCGGTCATTTTAAACTCATTTTAAAAAGTTCTTTTTGTTCGATTTATTTCAGCTTTAGGTTTGATTGAGCATTTCTGGACTGCAGTTTCAGAAATGGACCACAAGAGGGCAATATTTTTGTAAATGAATTTCTTGGCCTTTAGACCCTTTACTACGTTGCAAGTCTTGCTGCTATTTGAGCTGTACATTTCAGAGATATGGTTGCATACACCAATGGCTCATTTAACCCTTGTTTTCTCGCAATCCCTGGAGTTGTATTTAGTGTGGGATATTCCTTGGAAGCCAGTTTAAAAATTTATTTTTATGGCCCATATTTAATTTTCCAATATCCACTCAAGACATTTGAATTCATGCTCCAAAAACGTCAAATCCCTTTTCCACTCTCTCTTCACATCTTAGCATCTAACAGACTGTTGGTGTATGTTTAAGGTTTATGATAACACTCTTGCGACTGGCAGCCCTGTATTGCAGCTCATTCAAAACATAGTGCAGGCTTTGGAGTGAATGAATGGTAGCTCAGTAGGTTATTTGTTTGACTTTTTTTTTTTTTTGTGGCCGCAAAGTGAATTCAAAACAGTTTCCATATAAGGACAGGAGGGAAGGGAACGTTTTGAAGCTTTAACATTCTTTAACATTCTTCAAATGCTTTGGCAAACTTATTAACGAAAAAAGAAGAGGGAGAAAACACCGCATGATCTATGTTGTTGGAGGTTCACAGCCTGAGCAGGAAATGGTGATCATACAGCCTGTTGTTGACAATGGAATAATTTAAATTCTCTTTCACCTCTTGATCTGGGTAATCAGCATTCTGAAGCTTGATTATGTGGCTCAAGAGTGCTGGAAGCACTTGCAGGTTGAACCAATCCATCACAGCCTGCAAACAAAGACGGCTTCTTCATTTTTGAGACCGTGGCTGCGGCTTGCCCCTTTATCCGCTCTGTTCTGAGGTCAGCATGGTGAATTCTGTAACAATTGCTAAGCTTGGGATCAGGGTGGGGGATGCTGGCCAGAGATCAATAAGAGTGCTGATTTCCTGACTTTCATCAGAGCTCTCGGCTGTTTTAATTATTCAGGTAGCTGAACGGCGTGCCAGGCCCTTTGGTGTCCAGCTGCTGGGTCAGTATGTCTTACCTTCATCTGCAGTCAGGAGAGACATTTAGGAAAAAAATGGGCCAACCCTGAGAGAATCCTTGTGAAGACACGTAGCATGAGAATTGTTTGTCTAACATCGATTGGACCCCACTAGCATTCACTCCATGTTTGCTGTATTGCCTTCAGTGTTAATGCATGTGTGTGTTTGTGGAGGGGGGGGTAGTATTTTAGGCCATAATGCATTGAGGAATGTACCTCGAGAACACGATGCATCTCAACCTGCATCTCGTCTCGTAAAGATTGTAATTGAAATATTTAGTATTTTAATAGCCTGTGTCCTTCAGCTGTTTGGCCTCTTGTGTTAAAATGGATTGTCTTCCACACTCTACCAATTTCCACCGCGTAAACATTTCCTCATCCTTATCTCGGCTAAAACAGATGCCGCGTGCAAATAATTTTCCTATTATTTTCTGAAGGATTTCTTTGGGGAATAAATCATAGTCATAATCATCCTCGATATAATTAAAGTGTATTGTATAGCGGCTTCAAATAGCCTAAGAGAAAACCACCGTGAGAAGCAACAACCACTTCTATAAGGCAAATTGTTTGATGAGGCAAGCCAACCATTATCTAACTGTGACTGAAAAGACATCATCATCGTCATCATCAAGCAGTTGAAATGCCAGAGCTGGCCCCTGAGGAGAGGAGAAATCCAGGGCTGGGGCTATTTTAAAAACACTAGTAAATTGGTGTGTCTTGTTCTAATGGGTCCGTGCTGTGTAGCAAATACTGGTTAAATGTTTGTTGCATAAGAGACCACACGCCACGCATCTGTTTGAATAACCTTCTTGTGCTTTGTAGTGGAAGCAACTATAACCATTATACACACCACTGTAAAAGTGAGGGATGCACTATATGCATGCGTTACATTCACTTTATCTACTAATGTCAATCTCCTTTTCTCTCTCTCTGCATATTCACATAGAGGATCAGCTGCTGGCCGACCTAGAGTTGGGGCTGAAGAGGAGTAATCGTTTTCTTAAGCCTGGCTGCTTGTTTTCTCCTTCAGGCGTTGGATGGAGAGAGTAGTATATGTTTGTGTGTGTGTGTGTGTGAGACGGAGAATGAGAGATGGGATGAGGTGGGTCTGAGTCGGAGATTAAGTGCTTCACTGGTTTGTGTGTGTAGAGAATAGCAAGGGTGCACGATCTTTAAACATGGTACATTAAGCAACACACTCCATTACAGGCAATATCGTAGGTGCTTACATCAGAGTGTTTCCCTGATAGCTACATAAACCATTAAACACCAGGTGTTTGTGTGTGGGCCCAAGTTACTTCCAGAATTGTGAACTCATTTCATAATAAAAACGTATGTATTAGTTCAAAGGCAGTTGCCGGATAATTCACAATACATACTGAGTCATTCATAGCTACTGACTGCTTAATAGTAGTAACTCAGCCATTTACAGTACAGTTACAGTAGAGTACAGTACAGTAATTCCCCACTTTTCATGGGGGTTACGATCAGAGATCACCAGCGTATAGTGAAAAACCGCGTTGTTGAGTGTAAACCCTAAACATGCCCCCACATATGCTCCCAGAACACCTTACTTTCATTTTAAACTCAGCTTAATGCATTACCCATAAAGAAAATGTAAAGGTAAATAAATAATCATAATCAGAAAACCTTATTGCTTAAAAAAAACGTTAGCGGTTAGCATTAGCAGCCTGCAAAGACTGGTACACAAAAGAACAAGACCGCTCTCTGTGCTGATTTATTGGTTTATTTGTGTGTGTGTGAGTGAGTGAGTGAGAGTGGGTGTGAGAGGGAGAGAGAGAGAAAACCTGTTAGCATTAGCAGTGTGTAAAGACTCAGAAAAGAAACATTGAAATAACGCTCTACCCACATGTTTAGACAGGGCACAGCTTACTGATACTAAATAAACTTAAAAAGAGGGGATGGGGTGGGTACAAGACACAGAGCAGGCAAGGTACAGGCTTCTTCTTCATTTTATGGTGATTGACAACTGTTCAGTGTATTACCGCCACTGCTAGGACAGACACTGGATGAAGCTCAATCACTCTAGAGCAGAGGTCCCCAACCCGCAGTCGATGGATCATTTGGTACCAGGCCATGTTTATATTATATGTAATAATTAAATTATATATTATGCACTTTATTGTTTTGTTATGCACCCCCAATCCCTCGGGCCGTAATACAATTGTCTTGCATGAAACCAGTCCATGGTACATAAAAGGTTTCACTGCTCCACAGCCCAGTGCTGGGGGGGCTTGATGCCTGTCATGCATGAACTTGGCATGGGGAATGTGCAGTTATTCCAGATTAGGTTGTGTATGTGTGTGCAACACTGCCAGAAACTGGAAACAGGTGCATGACAAAAGAGTGTTCAAGCACATTTTACCAAACATTCCTATCAGTCTTAGCTGTTGTAACTGTATCACTTTTCTACACAAAGGAAACTTATGATTTTGCCTAAAAACATCACTGATGACTGAGAAGTAACAAAGCATCATGAAACTGGAGGACAGACTGAGGTCCAGTTAGAGCTGACCTTTGCTTATTGTCCTGAGATCAGAACAGATGAGTTAGACATAAAGTAAATAATAGATGAGGCTGGATTAATGGAAGGCCCGGAAAGGGCAGCAGAAATAAGTACGCTTGATGTTTAGGTCGTTTACATGAGATTTAGGACACGACAGTTGTCTGGTTATTGATAGGCTGCCACATCAATTATATCTGGTTATAACCGGCCATCTGTTCGGGTCATTTGAATTGCTGCAATGAAACCGGCACCTGACACTTCGTTTTTCAAATGAGCTTTAGAACACACAGAGTCTCTGATTCTGCTTTTTGCTAAGAATCTTTTAAAATTTCATTCTGTTTTGCTTTGCTGTAGATCACAGTTCTTGCATTTGAACATTTTAGTTTTCATTTTAAAAATGGAAGGACTAACAATCTTCAGGTCATGTGCCAATAGGTCCGGAATGCACTGGGAAGTTACCTTAGGATACCTTAGTTTTAGATCCTTCTCCTGCCTCTGATGTGCTTTGAGCACTATCATGACGCAAGTCTGATAAATGTTGTAAATGTAACCAACAGTCTTGTGGTCTAGACTAATGAAGGGTTATTGCTTGCTCAGTTAATGTTCTAACCTCCACTCAGAATAATTCATGCCCCTTTAGGGGGTCCGTCATGATGTTGCTCTAACACATCTGGTGCTACAAATTCTGGATTTAGGGCCTGGAGTGTAGAGGAGGGGGGTGTATGGGGGCTGGTCATGTCTCTACTGAGGTGACGGTGATAGTGATGATCAACAGCAGCAGCAGCAGCATCATCATCATCTCATTAGTATTTTTTTTTATTATTCGTGTTATTTTTGTTATTTAATCTTGCATTAATATAATGTTTCAAACCATATAATTTTCTCCTATTCCAACATGTCAGATAACTTTTATATATATATTTTTTTTACATAATTTGAAAAATTTGTTTCAAAATTACAAGATGAACAGACCAATAGAAATCATCCAAATTTGCTCAGAATAAAACCTTTTTGAGCAATTTCTATTAACGTCTAAAACATTAACTGACATTTAACCTTCTCCTGTAAACTTACGTTTTTACATTTAGGCTTTGCCTTTACGGCATGTAGCAGACACTCTTATCCAGAGTGACGTCCACATCTGTTCCTCAAACCTGTAAAGCTAAACTTAAATCAACATCCTATATTCAACCACGTTACGTCAGGCTAAGTACACCTAAATGACTCCTGAATGTTATAAGGTTATGTTATAAAAAGGTGCCAACAACACATAACGGGAAAGCTTAGCTCATTGAAGAGTTTACCATGCTTGCTGGAGCCATACTGGCACTTGTGCAGACGTGATTAATTTGGCAGACAGTGGCGCGTGCAGCCTGCACTGTTAATCAGCTCCACCAGCCCCTCCTTTGGAGAGTGGGTGGCCAAATGACAAGTAAACAATGCGTTAATTGTTAATGGACGTACTGCAGAAGAACAGAGCGCCGTAGTGTTGGGGTTCTGCAGAGACAGGATGGAGGGAGGAGGGCATCACACACCCTACTTCTGCTCCTTCTGCCACACACAGATTTGTCCCCATGCTTTCCTGGAGGTCCAGCAAAATTAACAGCGCCAAGCCTCACAGCTTGGCCAAAATCACAGAGAAGACAAATGGAGGGTGTAAGAGAGAGGGACGGTTCCTTAGTTAAAGACTTCTTCAAGACTTCTCCTCCCACACATCACATCATTTTGATGTCCCACATGCATTATGCATTCTAAATAATATCTATAAATATCTACATACAATAATTTATATTTAAGTATTATAATTATGTACCTATTTTTAGTAATAGGTTCATATATTTTATAGAAATATTAATAACTGTATGTAATGATAATGTGTTGTCCCTGTTCAAGCAAAAGTAACTTTACTTTCAGTGTAAGTCAAAAGTTACCATAAGAAAGTAGAAATATTTTTTCCACTTTATGGTTCATTTTATGGTTCATTTGATGTGAAATTTTGTTAAAAAAAAAAGAAAATGGTTTCTATATGCCTTAAAAAGTATGCCCCGCAAACTAGGAAAACAAACACATCACAAATCACACTCTACACACACACACACACGCACACAAACAATCTTCTAGACAGGCCCCTAGTGGTCCGCTATTATTAAATTTCCTAAAACATCACTCAGCTTTTAAAGGAGGTAATTAATTTCTGCTCTGACACCTCACTGGCTCCTTCTGTCCCTTCTGTCTCTTATCATATTTCACTGACAGGCTTGTTTCAGACTCGTTTTTCATCACCGAACTTCACCAAACACACCACTACCCTCCACTATTTTTATTCTTTCACTTAATTTACCTTACACTCATTCTTTTCTCTGTGGGGGTTCATTCTGTGAAGTTGTGAGCAGGGGTGGGAACAAGTCACTGAGTTGAAAGTAAAAAGTCCTGAGTCAAATCTCAGATTGAGTCTTCCTTCAGGGAACATGATGTTTGAATTTTAGATGCGCACATTAAAAAAAAAGACCACATAAATAAATCCAGCAACCATACGTAATCAGTACAGTCAATGTTAGATAAACAAGAAGCACGTAAATATTGATAGATAAATAGTGGAATTTTGGGGAGTTTTTGGGGAGCATTTTTGATCCCACTGCTATTTTAGGCCAGCTGGTGGCCTAGTGGTTAGGGTGTTGCCCATGCAATCAGAAGGTTGTGGGTTCAAATCCCAGGACAGGTAGTGTCATCAGTGAAGTTCCCTTGAGCAAGGTACCGTCCCCACGCACTGCTCCCCAGGCCCACCTTGTTGGTGGCAGCCCCTTGCTTCACTTGGTGAACGGGTTAAACGCAGAGAAAGCATTTTACACTTTGTGCTGTACTGTGGTGTGTTCACACGTGACTATAAGGGGCCACTTTACTTTACTTTATACCAGTAGTGCAGGTTTCTTTTCACCTTTTGTTGGTGGGCTGCACTGCTCATACCACCTGACCCTCAAATTACAGGTGTTTATTCCAATTATTCACATCGAGGGTATGTTACATTAGGAATGTGCTGTCAACACTTATTTAATATGCAAAACATCCTTATCTCCAGCACTTGACTATAATTGTATTCAAACAGACGTGCTGAACTATCAATCTTCCTCTCAGCAGAAGCCTTTCACTATTACAATAAATTTACATTAGTTATCATAGAAAACTGTTCACCAGCCTCAGCAAGAGGAACCGGCATTCATTAAATCAATATACTTCTAACCAACACGCCTTTTCCTCATTATAGGAGCTCATAGTTTAAAGAGAGATAGTATCAGGATGAAAATAATGACTGATCCACTTGAGACTTATTAGACAACGAAAACCCATTGAAATGTGTTTAGCTCCTAAAGTAACTGTCCAGTTTTGACTTTGGTGCTCAGCAAAGTTGATACCATGTTTTTTCCCTGTGCTGTTTATGCACAGATCTAACAGTAATTTGCTACAGTAAGACTGGGGTTGAGGTGTTGAGCGAGGGCTTATTGATAGTCACTTGAATTGAACATCCTGAGAGGGTCCTGGGTGCCATCTTGTCTTTTCTATGTGGAGGTTGTGTGTTCTCCTGGTGTCTGTGTGGGGTTTTCGCCATGAGCTCTGGTCTCCTCCCACAGTCCAAATGCATGCATGCAAGTGAACTGAGATGCTAAATTGCCCCTAGGTGTGACTGTGTGTGAGTTTGTTTGTCTGTTTGTCAGCACTGAGATGGATTGCTGGTCTGTGCGGGGTATTTCTGTGGTTTTTGCCCTCTGAACAGACTTTATCGCCCCCGATAAGCAAGAGAATGAATGGATGGATGGTTTCTAGTTTATGGAGGATACAAACACTCAGCCATGTCTCACCTCTGAAATAAAATAAGCAAAGCATTAACTTAAAGTTCAATTTCTATCAGCAATCTATAACAAATATACTAGAGTAAACATTTCTGGCATGCCTTCACCATGAAGCAAATCTAAATAATGCTTGTTTGTTTCATTTTGGGAGGGCTGTCATCATTCATTATTTTAATAAATGTGTAATCCACTCAATATTAGTCATGGTCATATAAGTGAAATATGCCACCACAAACATTTAAATCTGCTTGATTAAATTTATAATTACAAGTATACACACATTTGTGATGTCTTGTTGAGATTTCCTCTCTTTCAGTGACGTTAATAAACGTGACTTGTGGATCCCATGTTTATCATTCAAGCTGCAAATGGATCTGTTTTAATCGAGTAACTGACAGCCGTAGTCACGAGCCTTTTTTACATTTTTGATTGACAGTTCATCAGATCTAACCCAGTCCTCAGTTATATGACCTGAGTCCACACCTGTGTTCTAGAGCCACATGTAGTTAGATCTGATATCAAACGTTGAATGTTGACATGGATGCAGGGCTGTCATACTCAAGTCTGTCTCTGACTAGTCCTGGACTTGGTATTTGGATTCAAGCCTGTCTCGAACTTTGCCCTTGGTCCAGCTGCTTTTAATGAAGTATTTCTGCTAGGAACATTTCTGAGCTTCTTCTCTAGTGACTGACAGCAAAATATATGTTGCGACGGCAAATAAAAAACAAAACAAAAGCACCTGCATTGGTCTACAAAATGAGCGCCCCTGTCAAGAACACTACAATAGCCACAAAGGTCAACAACTTCATTTCATAAGAGAGCTTGTTGAGAAAATTAGCATTGGTTTTATCTGGAACAGGCACTGACTCTGGCCACTTGGTAACCAATTACATGCCTGCCCAACTCACTTCCACGTGCTCTACTTTTCATTTTTTGTTACTTTGGCCACAGATATGATGTCGACAACTCAGGTGAATCTGATGAAATCGCTATTTTCGAAATAAATTATGGCCTAATTTGATAAGAGTGTTGTTACACTGCACTTGTTTTTTGATCATTTTGATACCTCCGTCTTGACTTGGCCTTGACTAGTCCTGCACTTGGACTTGAACTTTGGACGGAGGTGGTCCTGACTACAGCTCTGTGTTTGTGTGACAGCGGTAATCACATGATGGATGACCTGAGCTGGTCACTCTGGATCAGTGCTTATTTCAGTGGGTCTGTCTGTGCAGGACACGTAGTACATGCCACTGGCTCTGTCGTGCGAGGGAAGCTGAAGTGGAAAGACATGGCGAAGCAAGTCAGTTCAGACCCGTCGGGGAGGACAATCCATGTTTGTCTGTCTTTCACTGTCATTTCAAGAAATGCTAATCTTTGCTCAGGTTTGAAAACGCTTTTGTCCTAGAAAGCCTCACAACACCTGCAATGCCACCCACCCCCCACCGCCCCCCCCCCCCCGCCCTCTTTAGATGCAGCAGCAGTATTTTAAAGGAATTGTTTAACTCTAATGGTAAAATACTATGAGACTAATGTCTCAAACAAGTAATGGAAGATAAGATAAGATTAGATAAACTTTTATTAATCCCACAAGGGGGAAATTTGCATTGTCATGGCACAAAATAATTAGTACAAAGGTAAGAGCTGCAAAAAACCCCCCAAAAAAACCCAACAACAATAGTACAGAATTTAAAACTATACAGACAGTGCAGTATAAAATGTACACTATACAATCTAGAAATATGAATTATGGACATGTGTCTTGAAAAACATATATTTTTGAAGATTCATGTTCCACACAGGAAATGAAGGAAAATTAAGGGGACGAGTGCAGATGAAGGCTGATTAAGGGGTAAAACTACTGAATTCCCCCCTTACTTTTTCAACTTTGCCCCTTAAATAATAGAACCTCCTGAATTAACGCCTTAAATTTAAGATTTAGAGGTTTCACACACATGCCTTAAATCTAATTTTAAAATAAATTAGGGGTCAGTTTCAGAAATTAATGGCTACTTAATTCAAATGAAGGTGTTTGGTGTATTTTCAGGGGTAAATTGATGTAGAGTTAAGCACATTTTAAGTGTATTGTGTTTCATGGTGAATGGATTGACAGGTATTGACAAAAACACTAGATTGTGTACCTGTGTGTGTTTGTGTGTGTGTGTGTGTGTGTGTGTGTGTGTGAAGCTTACAAGTACATACCTTAGCTGGAAACAGTAGCATAAGCCATTCTGAAGCTTGAGTGCTGTTTAATTTAAATAATTTGGTGGAATTCTCTTTCAACGACTTAATGTGATTGAAGTTTAGAGATGCGGTATAATAGATGCGTCACAAACGTCCATTACTTGTCAGCTTTGTAGCCCTGTATCTCCAGTGCAAAGATGAAGAAGCCAAATTCAGACCCTGAACATTTGATTTATTGCTGTTCCTTCTTTGAAAGCAGCTCTCTGAGTTCATTTGAACTCCTCTGAACACCATGAGAGGCAGCTTAACACTGCTGCTTTTACTTTGTTCAGGCTTTCTCACCCCACTGACCCCCCTTCCCACCTTCTTACCTGCGGTTATTACCCATCATTTTCTCTGTCTGTCTTTCTCTGGCTACTGTGGCTTCTTGCCAGTTTATTTCAGACTTTCAATCTTGAAAAAAAAAAGCCATTTATGAATCTTTTTGATCCAGTGGCCTCAGGCCGCCACTCCAATTTAAAACAGGCTGGAGGGTTTTAGAACGTTTTAGAATGGTCATTTTTACCAAGACCCTAAATAGTTTTAGAATAGTCAGTGTTCGAGGATCAGACACAGTTTCCCAGTTTAAAAGTAGACTCAAGACACATTTCTTTAATCTGGCATTCACGTAACTCATCCCATAAC
>JBBPDC010000011.1:1096790-1110332 GCA_037974485.1 Hemigrammopetersius urotaenia | reverse complement strand
ATGCCTTCGTGTCTGTCCCTTCCCTATGCGCAAAGAGGCAAATCAGAGTGTGGGCCTAGCAGCCCCCACTCTGACAAGAGCAGTTCATTTCAGTATCGCTAACCATGTTATGCTTTTCCATGCTGTACGCAATGCCCATTATTATGATTCCAATCATGCAGCAGAATAACTGTTCTCACGTCGCTCTGTTAAATTCAATATGCAATTTCCTGAATTAAAAGCATTCCTTTGCAGAGAACTCAAAGTAGCACTTTTCATTAATGCTTTAATAATAAATACAGAGTTAGGAGTGAGAGAGAGAGAGAGAGAGACTCCCACTATTTTCCATCTTTAGGACTTGATGTTTACTGCTGTTGGAGAGGAGAAAGTTTTCATTTAACCAGGTGCTCCCAAAAAAAGAAAAAAAAAAAAACAGAAATAGAGAAAAAAGAAAAAAAACTGTCAGCCAAAGACTGATGACCTCTTCTTCTTTGCTATAATAACATAGGAGCACTTGCCATCTCTTTCCCCATCCCTCTCTACCCCCTTCTACTCCTCTCTCTCTCTTTTTGAATTGATTTCAGCAGAAACGCCATCGGCACCTAAGGCCCAGTGCTACGCATCAGTGTGACATGAAATGAATGGCAGAGTTTTCGCCTGACTTTGGACGATTTGCTGTGTGTTGGTCATATATTATGAATGTGAATGGAGTGAAAAGGCGGAGGTGTGCTGAGAAACATGTTAGGAACCTCTTTGGACCCTCTTTCCCAAAGAAAGGAACCACTAGTGGTTCACTGTAGGAACCACTAGTGATGGATATAACTACTCCTTTTACTCCTTCTGTTCTTTCAAGCCACTATTTTTAGTAAACCAAACTATTTAACACTACTTTTCACTTCACACTGTATTATGTAGAACTAGTTTGATCCACAGATCCCTTGTGTAGGCCACACTGTCTGAAAAAATGTAAAATGTAAATTTACAGTGGCCTCTAGCTAAGATCACATTTATAACTTTATCTAATACTATTACTTGTGACCGTTTGGTCAGTGGCTGTTAGGGGGCCCTGTTTTTTTGGTTCTGATTTGTCTGTGTTTTTGGGACTTTTATTTTGAATTTCATGTCTGTTTTATTCATGTGTCAAGTGGGTTTGGTTTTCACCTGCTTTGTGTTTCAGCACTGATTGTTGTCTGTATTTATTCTGTTTATTTGCCATTCTGTGTCAGTCCATCACTCTTACATCCTTGTTATGTTCCTGGTCTTGCTCAGTTTGAATAAAGAAAGCACAGAATGGATGACTGCCTGTCTGCCTTTCGTCATTGGGACAAATGACGGCAGCGGGTTAACCCCCGCCGCCGTGACATTACTGCAAACAATAACAGTTGTGACAAATTACATGCCATTGTATTTGACAGTTAGAGCTCCACAAATACAACATAGCATTTACTACAAAAATTAAGTAGTTAGTATGTAAAAAAAAATGAAAAACGTGTGTAATTATATTCACAAAAACAGTCGTAGTTCATTTTTATTTGTCCATTTTCCAACCTCTGTGTATTCCTTTGGAATTGACCAGGCTGTTTTATTTTGTTGCTGTGTCTAGGTTAATATATGTCAATGTATCAAGCTCTATGCCAGTTGGCTTCTTCGCATTGTGTCCCATTTGAAAAAAAAACCCAAAAAAACACGGCATGAAATGGTTCAAAGTTGTATTAAAATTTTTATTTTTTTTATCTTCAGCTACTGTTCTGGAGATACTTTTTTCACGACAATGTACACACTGGACAACATGGCCCTAACACTGAAAAAGAGGTCATGGCATGCTGATGAAAAAACACTTTGCTCCAAAAGGTTCATTTAAAAGGGACAATTTGTTTGCAATCACTGTTAGACTATGTTATAGTGTTTAAATTGACCCTTTCTTTGTGCTACCAGGCTTTTTTTCAGAAATGACCTCTTGTAGAACACAGTGTGTGGAGAATGAGCTTCAGAATGATAGAAGAAACATTTAAGGACAATTGTGTAGGTGAATGTCGCAAGCTCACTGAGTTCTTATTTCTTCAGTTAGAACACATGGGAGCAGCACAGAGAACACACACACACACACACACACACACACAGGCACGCACCTCTCCAGACAAAGTCCAGCTGTCTACACCAATATCTCAAATGCTAATGATTAATCAGTAAAAAAAAAAATCCACGTTTTGCTGGAAGATAAATGACCTCTATTGTTTTCCACATTGCAGAACTTTCTAATTTGATTGTGCTTGACTTGCTAGCTCAGTCACAGAGTTGTTAATAATGAAATATATATGAATCCCATGCCATCTGCGATTTGTCATTAATTTCTCCCGCATTATAATGAATATGCATAAGGTAATTATTTCTCATGCAGAGGAACTATACAGTAATTCTTGGAGTAATTAAGGCACTAAGATCATATGTTTACATGAGATATTCAATATATCCATGCACATGTTCTGTATGGTGCACATCACAAAAATGGAATTTAAGCAAAGATAATTAGGGGTACAGAAACACTCAGTTATACGTATAATCCAATATTTGTTTTTTTCAGTATTCTTATTAATGTTAGTCTCGGATAATAGCATTCTTTGCTGTAAACCTAATTTTTATGTAAATTAAATGATAGTAAATTACAGTATTTTTAATGCTAGAATTTTTTCCCAGTCCTGTATAACACAAGGCACAACGTCAAGCAGGCAACTCGTTTTCAGCACCCAGCTTCTGCCTTTGCTATCTATCTTTGTAGTTGCAAGTCATAAATCGAGCATGACAACTTCACCACTGCCTGTGAGAAAAAAGCTGGCAATTCCTATGCTGAAAGAAAATGCAATCAATTTCAAAGCTCTGAAAGAGAAGAAAGGTAATGAAAAGGAACATAAACACTTTTGTACCTAACGGCTTTAAATGACCAGTTTGAAAACAAATAGCCCAGATCACAATATATTAGAGATTTGAGCCTTCGTCAATGTTTCTCACACATCTTACATTTTAGTCCATTCATAAAATATGGGAGAAATAATAATTACTACATATGTGTAACACTCTCAGTTTGTATAACCGACATAGTTATTCTCATTTCTGAAGCTACTAAAGATGAAGACAGTAAGGTGTTATCAGAAGTGTAAAGAGACTCTGTCTGTATTGTCCCAACACTTAAAATAACTAGTCAGAGGCTGGTCAGGAACTATGGACCATTAATGGTTGATGGTATAAGTACATGGTGACCCAGCCTCTCCATAGCGATGACCTCAGACATTCCTGTATATAAATCATAAGTATTGCTCCTCAGAGAGTGAGGGAGTTTGTGAAGCAGATGATATACTGTGTGTGTCGCATACTGATGATTTTTTTCCCTTTTTGCTGTCTGATTGAGTCACATCTCTTTCTTCCTCGTTTGGCACACCAAATTTCACGACTTCAGAGCTCCAAACAGCTAACCGAGGCACAATCTTGTCAGCGTCAATGTCAACCCTTTGTAGTACAAGGCAAAGACAGGAGAACACACCAGGGCAGAAGAAGTCTGAAAATGAGAGGACAAGGTAGCGTAATTAATGGACTCTAATGAGATCCTATGTTCATTGTAATTGTTATGCATTAAACAACGTGATGCTCTCTAGGCATACCACTCCAACCACAAGCATCGAAACGTAATCTAAACGTTTCTCAAACTAGGTGTTTAACAATTTAGAACTATAAATGATGACTATATCATACTGCAAGTTTTAAAAGATCCATTTGAAAATGGCTGCTGTAGTATTGAATAAGTATTGAAACAATGCTCAGAGCTCCAGGATGAAGCACTGATACTTTGGAGACACACACAGACTGCAGAGCTCCAATTGTGAGTAGGTATTTTTTTTTTTTTTAAAAGTCACCTGTATGAAAAAAATTTATCATTCATTCTACTTGTCAAGTCAAAATGATTCATATAGTGCCTTTTACAACTGATTCCAGAATCCAGGCTTGAGACCCTAGAGATCAAGCCAAGAGTGACAGACGCATGGAAAAACACCTTTAAACTGGAGGGAGAAACCTTGGGCGGAATCAAGAAGGGTGACATCGGATAGCAAGGGAGAATAAAAGAATTTCATTATGAACATGACTATCAGTATATAAAAGGGCAGGCGTGTGCAGACTTGATGAGCAGTAGAATCTATAGTCGGCAGTGGTCGGATTAATTAGTCTGTAATTAGTGGCAGCAGCTCTAGAGTCTGTGTTGTCTACTGGAAGAGTTGGAGCTGTGATTAGGGGGTGGGCAGCATATGCAGATAATTAATGGTTGAACTGGTCTGGACGTCAGGTGAGCAAAAGACCATAATCAGAAAAGATGTAAAAAAGATGTAAATAATTCCAGTACTTGATATTTTACGTCACATAGTGGCTAGCCTAAAAACCGTACAGGACAATGATATTGGCTGTAATTCCTCACCATATGTAGTAAGAAAGGAAACAGCATGAAGGAATGAGCTCAAAATCCTGGGCAACACCGTAGCTCACTCTGTTCTTTCATAATGGTTGAGCTGCACCTTGAGAATCTCATTATAACCCTCACTGCTATGGTGACATGCTTCTTCATGCTCTTACAATCACTGATACCCACACAGGCCCAGAGACGCTGCCGCGGCTGGTTTTAATTAGGTTAGTTAAATGCCAATTTAGGTCGCTAAGGGATAGCTATTATGCAGGGAAGAGAATAGCTGTACTGCAAGAGAAGGTTTATGGCGGAGATAATGGTAATGTATGGATGTGATGGGAATAGAGACGGGGCCTTATATGATGATTCATCTGCTTTCAAATGTTGGGAAATTTCACATAGACAAATAAAGAGTTGTCTTTGGCCTGGGATTTTGACCCCAATTACCTTACCCTTTGGCAGGCCAGTGGCCATATTTTTTTAATGGACATTATAATCTAATCCCTATATACACTAACAAGTACATCTACATTTACAATGGTGCACTGACATTCTGTCCAAATTTGTGTATAAATAGCACCCAAGAGCACCCAAACATAGTGAAAACTGCATTGTTGTGTTTCATTTTAAAATCAGCTTAATACATTACCCTAAAGAAAATGCAAAGGTCAACCAGTATCTGTACTATACAGTTTACACTGAACTTCTGCAGTGCTAGAATGTAAAATGCAGATGTTAAACCTGTATAGTACTGTAATACATGCATGCATGTTTTCTTTGGTATAAGTAGGTAAATACAGTAATAAATTCATTTACTTTACAGTAATTAAAATACAGGGCTTTAAGAAGATCAAAACAAAAAACACGAGAACACGAGAGACGTCAAATGGCAGCAGCCAATCAGCAGCGAGGAGATCTAAATAGTGTTCTGGGATTGGCTACTTTCAAACCTCCTGCCTCTGAGTACAGTGGTATTTCACCATCCCAAGATGTGCTTACTTTGTGTTTCTCTTCACTACCAAATATCTACCTAAACCTTAACTGTGTGATTTGTTCTATCCAATTCTTTTACCAAAAACAAAAGCCTATCTAACGTACACTGCTCTAACTCAAATCAAAACTTACAAGGGGTGATGTCCGCCTCTTACCTAATGTGTCTAAAAGAGAGTATCCTATAGTGATGCAAAAATGTATACCCAGAGCACTAAGCTGACCCAGCCTGGCAAAACAAGACACAAATCACTAATCGTCTTTTAATCGTCTTTTAAACCGATTTCACAGAGCCAACAATTCCTCCCTCCTCTCTCCTCTCTCTTCTACTAAACTCTGGTGTCCTCTTAAGAACCGGGAGGTGGGATTTCCAGTGGCGAACCACAACTGGGAGGTGACCGGGACCATCGGCCAATCATCATAATCCTGGGGTCCACACGCCAAGCAGAAAATGGGACGGTCCTAAAGGGAGTGAGAGAGAGACAGAGCACCAGGTAAGGAAAGAGAGAAAAGGACAGAAAGCAAGTGAGAGGAGGAGACAGAAAACGAATGTGAACGTCAGGCAAATAAAAAAAAAAGCGGAGGATGTCTGCAGATTCCGCGTTAGTGCGGAGGTTTCAGCGAACGATTATTAGTTCGGTTCTCAGGAAAAATCCACGTTGGACCCGCGTTAAAGTGGGGGTTTACTGTGCACTAATAGTAATTCAGTGCTAATGAAATGAGCATCTAGGATTAAAAACAATGTTTATTTTACTTTTCTTACACCTGTCAGCATAAACATGTTTAAATAGCAGCAGAATATGCAAACGAAAAAATATATCAACCATTTTACAATTTGACTGTGCAAATATTTAGATCTGATCCAAAGCCATCGGGATCCACTACAGGACTGATCACTTGAAACTCGATATGCAGAACACAGCTAAACAACAGGGACTCATTGTGAGAATATTGACTTCTTTGATTCACGCACCACTACTGAGATCCACCTACTTAGGTTCACTAATGCCAGGCCCACACTACAGGATTCTAATTGAAAATGTGAGATACGCCTCACATAATTACAGATTTCATCACTCTTTTGCCCTTAGTCAATTTTCCTGTAACACTACTCCATGATCAAGATTATGGATCAAAGCAAACATGATAATCGTAGCACAGATTACTGTGATAGTTATGTATTTTGCAGTGAAAACGCGAGCCAACTGAAAAATCTGTGATCACAACGTGGTTTTTACAACATAAATAGCAGTATGAGAGCTTGGTGCTAATATTGCATAGCAGTTCCCACAAAGAAAATTATCATCATCATAGCAGAGGTTCAGCTCTATTCTCCAAACATCCCCTGCGACACAGGATGAGTTGTAAATATTGAATGTTTTACCCTGTTGGTATCATTCTATTAGTGGGATTTGCTGTGGCTCATCCCTTGACAATGTAGTCCCACCAGTGGGGCTTGAACACCGACAAAACAATCATCTTCGATTTGACCTTTTCATCATCATATGCTGAATTGTTTCCCATATCATATGTATCCCTAAAACACAGGCAAACTACAGATCTTGTGTATGATATGTTCTACTGATGGTCTAAGAATCACATTCTAGCACTGCAGCTCCATGAATAACACTGGGTGGACTGTTTATAACTTCCTTGCAGAAGGTTAATATTTGCAATTTGAAATTGAAGTGGCCAAAACTGGACTATAGGTGAAAGTTCACACCACACCATATTCTGTAAATATAATCGTTCAAGGCCAGCATAAAATTGCAACCTTTTGTGATTGTCAGGAGTCCTAAACCTGTGGCCTGCACAATCGGTTGGCCACGCTCTACCTACCCGAGAGATACTCTATTCATAGAGGCTGAGAGTGGTCCACCACCATTATAATATCTGGACAACGGCGCAGCGGTCATGCAGTTCGATTGACCATTGAAGAAGCGCAAGAGGATTTCTAACACAAACTGTACATGGGAACAGCTAACATGCATTTTCTTACTGGACACCAATCTACAAGGTAGTAAGTTTAACTGGAGACCTTTAAACACCAAGTACTCTTAGACATAAATATTTGTTTCTATGTTTACATTTTTTCATTTTAAATGACTCATAATCTACACATTTCTTTTGTTTCATTGTTTTCCCTGAAATCCAGTTGTAATGTTTGTGTGGTTTCTGTATATGAAACATTCACAGCTCATTTTCATACTGTTAATTTTTCATATATCATATTCATATAACCCAAGCTCTTCTTATCCATTAGGTTGTTTCTGTTACAGTTCCACCAGGATAATATGTGATGTTTGAGATCTGTTCTGAATGGCTGTCCAATTCTGTGCCTTTTTGCATAAAGCAGGTTGGACTGAAACATTCCGTATAATAGTGATTGGTTGGGACTAAACCCATTGCATACTGGACAGGCTAATAAAGTTCCAAGAGCACCTGCTTATAGTGAAAAACCGTGTTGTCTTTTGGTAAAAAAATAAAACGCCTAAAATGCCTATTTTTATAGAGTAAACCCTAAATATGGCCCCAAATAGGCTCCCAGAACACTTTAACAGCATTACCCTTAACGAAAATGTAAAGGTAAACCCGTATTCTTCCCTTTTAATTTAAATTCTCTGCTAAGATATGCAACCTGGAAGGACTTGGAGCACGGGGGCCTAACCATGGTGTGGAATTCGAAAAAGTGCTTCTAGGTCGGCTACATCCTGCCCTGTGTCCCCTTATGTGAAAACATCCAGAAAAAAATATTTATTGCCACAAAAAAGAGAAAAGGCAGAGGATATTTGCAGTTTGCATATTATTGTGGCGTTTTCCACGTAAACCTATGAGTTCTAAATCTTTGTGTGACTGAATCCGCGACTCCCGATCCATGTAAAACTGTTCGGCTACTGTATATATAAAGGAAACTGGTTCACAGAAAGAATTAATTCAAAATCGATTTAGTTTTTGCAGCTATCTAGAGTGACACAGATGAGAGTTTGAACAGTGCATTCTGACAATTTTTAACAATTTTTCTTACCAATTTTTCTTTGATTTTCCATGACATTGGCCCCTTAGCTTTCTTTCACATTCTAACATCACTAAGCTGTGATGAATGCTACTGTACCAAATGCAGACTGAGTGCACTGTCTCCTCCTGTCCTCTGGTCTGGACTCTTGAGCTGAAACTTGCTAGGTTTTAGAGTCTCTACTTGATGTGCTCTGTATTGAGAATTGCGCAGTCTTTCTTATAAATCTCTGGTCTGTCTGGAGTTATGGACTGTATTATTCTATACAGTGAAGAAAGCCTGAAAGATAATCTCCTCTTTGTGATTGTGGCTCATAGTACATGGTCTAGAGTGGAATAAATCTTAACTTATGTAATCTTAGATGGTTATGGAAAAGGAGGCTTTCTTTTACCATTATTGTCCAGAGTTTGCTGAATAGCCCATTGCTGATTTCTTTGTCGCTGTTAGTCCTTTCATGTTGATTCATTGTTTTGTGCACCCAGCTGGAGAAGTGGAGAGAAATAATCTACTGATCTCTCTCTCTCTCTCTCTCTCTCTCTCTCTCTCTCTCTCTCTCTCTCTCTCTCACACACACACACCACGCACACACACTCCTTCTGCCATTGACTGAGGTGTTTTGCTTCATTCCCCAAAAGTGGCATGAATATTAATGCCACCATGTTTGAACAAGGTGCCCACTAATCTGTTTTGTGGAAACGGAGGAGTCTCTGTCAGATTAATGTGCTTTCAGGGCCGGAGTCAAGTCTGCTCAAAGAAATGTCTCCTCTAGGGGAGCAGGGGCTGTATGAATCAAAGCACTCAGAATAGCAATGCTGATCTTAGATCAGATTTTGGGCTTCAACCGAAAAGGTGCGGTTTGGAGTAGCGCTCTTATTTTTTGGGCTGTTTCGATCAGGTTTTAAAATGCAGGGACACGCTCTGGGTTTGCAGAATATTCCAATCGATTTCAGTGTTTTAAAATAGGAGCCTTTTCTTGTTCTTTCTTTCTCTGCTTCTAGTTGTTTGTCCTTTCTGTGGATGAGCTTTACTGCTTCACCATCTCTGTTCCTTTTTCCTATTGGTATTAATTCTCTCTCACTCCCTCCACCTCTCTCTGCCCGCCCTCTCTCTGCACCCCCCTCTCTCTTGAAGTGGAGTAATAGGAGTTTGTCAGCCTCGTTCTAGCCTGGTTACAGGGGTCCTGCTCCCTATCACACCTCAAGCCTCCGTAGTTTCCTTTCATACCGATCAATCTTTCACTTCATTTAGGAGTGCAGCTTCAGATCCAGGCGGGGAATCCTCTCTTTGACGAGCCAAGAAAGAAATGTTCAACCTTGTGTTCTTACCTGAGGGCTCTTAACCTTCACGGACACATATACGTCTCACACTGGGTTCAGTGTCTGACCTTCGTCCTGTTTCTAATAGGAAGGCGCGGTGGTGCTGTTGGGCAGTATTGAACGCGCTTTGTCCTCTGGGTGCTCTTGCTTTCCGAATGCAGTATGGGGTCTGGACGGCTCTGTGCCAGCCTGGGCATTGATATTCCACTGCTGTTGCTGAGGTACAGCCAGGTCACCGTTTCTCAGCTGTACCCTTCAACCTTTCAGTCTTACTTTTTTTGGTACAGAGGCGGGAAGCAGGTTGGCAGGAGATCAGGTTGTGCCAGTGCCCCTCTATCCCTCAGTGGGACGGTGCACTCTGGTCTCTCTTTCTCTCTCTCTCTGTCTCCCTGCAGCTCCTGTTGATTCATTTAACCAACTGCGTCATTACTCTCCTCCACAGAAATTCTGATCGAGTCAGAGACCAGAGCAATGTGGGGTGAGTCAGAGTGACTAAGCATGGCCCAAACTCTTCTCCTTTCTTCTCTTCTCTTCTCTTCTCTTCTCTTCTCTTCTGTATTCCTTGACTCTAGCTTTTGTCCTTGTTTGTCTTTGAGCCTATTTGCAGTCCAGTCACAGCTCTGTTTACCACTTACTGAGACAAAAGAGGAAAGCGACCGACTCTCAATCATCCAGTGGGGAAACACAAAAAGCAAACAGTAAACAAATAAACAATGGTCCGCTGTGAGGTCTTCAACAACTTCGATCGAGCTGGCACAGAGGACACTAGTAGTAGTGGACACACATGCATGCACACACACATACAGTAGCTGGCAGTAGTTGTTGTTGTATGTGTGTGTGAGTGTGTGTGTGTGAGAGAGAGACAGCATTTGATTACTTATGACCTCTGTAGTACTGTATCTCAGTAATATAAAACCCCAAACTCATTAACCAAAGGGATATATTTCTGCTCTTTTAAAACTGAAAACAGTACCTTTCCTCGCAAGTGTTCGCTCTTATACAAATTTTCCAGTAATACTATCATTATGAGGACATCTGGAATAAACACACATACATACATCTAAATAAACCATGAATTTGTCCCATCATGCTGATTTGGGCACGGTTTAACTGCTCGTCTTCTAAAGCTCACAGCCAGGGTTGAGTGTGGACACTGTTCATGAGACCATATCAAAGGAAAACCTGTGATGCCAGTTATGACACATGGTAGATGATTAATAAAGCTTTTGGCAGGTTGCTCTCTCTGGCTGTATTTACTCTAAGCTGGTTTAATTCTCCAGGCTATGAAAGCTTGATCTGTTGGTATCAGAGAGCGGAACAGATTAATACAACCAATAAATGTAGTAGTGTGATACATGGTCCTCGTCTAACCTTTCAGATAATATACTGCCGCGCCTGCAGCCGCCCAGGATTATTGGTGGCTCTGCGTGGCAAATCTGTCTTAATTGTTTTGGATGGTGGAGAGCAAGCCAACCTTAAGTGGGGGATTTCTAAAGGTGCAGGTTTATGAGGACAGTTATGGCTGATGAGTCTCTGGAGCTTCTCGGGGGCTTATTATAAAACCACCTGATTTTCTTTTTTCTCTCACTTTTATTGTCTCATCCGTCCTCTTCCTTTCTCCTCTCACGTTTCTATTTCTATTGCCTCATCTGTTCATTTCCTATTTCCTTGCTTTTTACCTTCCCTCCGTTTTTTGTCATTTTCTACCTACCTTGCATCTCATTATCTTTCTTTCCTATAAGTTTCTCTCTTTTTTTCCCCCCCTCGCATCTGATCTTCTAAGAGTGCTCCTCTCTCTCCCTGTTTCTCTGTGTTCACCTCATGGCTGACTCTGTTTCTGGTTTTCGCTTTATTGTCTTCCCCTAAACAACCTGCATGATGAGCTCTACAGCTCGCTCCATTTCACCTTCCCTTCGCCCACGGAAATGAGCGTGTAGATGAGGCCGCTTCTCCTCACCTTAATTGGACCAGTAAAGTTCCTCACAAAGTCCATTCTTCTGCTTTAACTGTCATAACATTTACGGGTGGGAAGCACAGGCTTGGACATCAAATGCAAAAATATATGTTTTGTTCAATTATGAGCCACAAATACCTCTCTGTGGATGCTGCCGTGTTTTGCCTTTCTTCACCTGCCTTGCGGTGCTCCCTTGAGGAAGTGTGCCTGCCTTTACGTTAGGAATGCAGCCTCCCATGAGTCCCCAGATGGATGGTTTCTCACCCTCAAGCTCACAATTTCAAGTCAAGTTAAGTGGATGTTTATTGTAATTTCCACCACCTACACAGCACACAATGAAACGAAACATCATTCTTCCAGTGCAACACAAGAGAACACAAGTGTGCACAGGCCAGGACTACCCTGAGTGCAAAACAAAACACAAGAACAAACAGTATAATAGAGCATGCAGGACAGCACACAGTGTAGCTGATAAACCAGAAACAGTACTACTAAGTACATTATTATATACTGTATTCTGGCAGCAGAGTCCTTAAATGTGCAAAAATGTGACCCGATTTGCCATAAAGAGTTGGTGTCGGCGTTCTATTTTTTGAGATACGGGCTGATTATGTTGAAAAACATCAAAAATATAGATTTTTCTTTTTTGGTCTTATATGAAAGAAAAGGTCTTCAAAATTAATCTCTCAAAGTTTCATCATAGAAATAATTGCGAAAATGTACTTAAATGGCTATTTAATCTGAGTTGTAGCTCTCAAATCTTACAAAAGAATGTCCAAAATAAGCGCTGTCCAAGTATGGTGTTAAAACATCAAACCTATAAAAATGCTTAAATCATGTACACAAAACCTTTTCAGTTGCCAATAGGAAGCCCTGTTCACAGCCTTGTGTCCGCCCACCCCTCGACAGAAGAGCAGTGTTCTGTGTAGCCTAATGCTGGCGTTTTTTTTTCAGAATATATCTCCTCACAAAGATCAGGTTTAACGTTTGTATTTTGGGATCATCAAAGTTGTTTAGAGTGAAGCGTGTCGTGTTGTGTGATTGCTGTTTGGTATAATGTTATTGTCAAAATAATGTAAAATAGTTAAAACTTAAACTCAGTGGACGTCTAGTGGCCAGCAAGACTGAATCAAGTTGGTCAGTGAGTTCTTTGGCTCTAGTAATGTGTCTTCTGATAAAAGTGACAGTGAAATGGACAGTGAAGTGGACAGTGTTGTGGACAGTGAAGTGGACAGTGTTGTGGACAGTGAAGTGGACAGTGTTGTGGACAGTGAAGGGGACAGTGTTGTGGACAGTGTTGTGGACAGTGAAGTGGACAGTGTTGTGGACAGTGTTGTGGACAGTGAAGTGGACAGTGAAGGGGACAGTGTTGTGGACAGTGTTGTGGACAGTGAAGTGGACAGTGAAGGGGACAGTGAAGGGGACAGTGAAGTGGATAGTGTTGTGGACAGTGTTGTGGACAGTGAAGGGGACAGTGAAGGGGACAGTGAAGGGGACAGTGAAGTGGACAGTGAAGGGGACAGTGAAGTGGACAGTGAAGTGGACAGTGTTGTGGACAGTGTTGTGGACAGTGTTGTGGACAGTGAAGTGGACAGTGTTGTGGACAGTGAAGTGGACAGTGAAGTGGACAGTGTTGTGGACAGTGTTGTGGACAGTGTTGCGGACAGTGAAGTGGACAGTGAAGTGGACAGTGTTGTGGACAGTGTTGTGGACAGTGAAGTGGACAGTGAAGTGGACAGTGTTGTGGACAGTGAAGTGGGCAGTGAAGGGGACAGTGAAGGGGACAGTGTTGTGGACAGTGTTGTGGACAGTGTTGTGGACAATGAAGTGGACCGTGGAGTGGACA
>JBBPDC010000011.1:1064535-1077701 GCA_037974485.1 Hemigrammopetersius urotaenia | reverse complement strand
GGGTCACAATGTCTCCATAACAACCATCAGGTGCTATCTACATGCCAACAAGCTGTTTGGGAGGCATGCACGGAAAAAACTCTTCTCAATCACAATCAAAAGCGCAAACGTCTGGAGTTCGCTAAACGGTACTGGGGCTTAACCTGGGACCGTGTGCTTTGGATAGATGAGACCAAGATAGAGCTTTTTGGCAACAAACACTCTAAGTGGGTCTGGGGGAACACAAAAGATGAGTATGCAGAAAAGCACCTCATGCCCACTGTGAAGTTTGGGGGAGGATCGTGATGCTGTGGGCCTGTTTCTCTTCCAGAGGCCCTGGGAACCTTGATAGGGTGCATGGCATCAAGAATGCGTTAAAATACCAGGAAATTTTAAAGCAAAATCTGGTGGCCTCTGCCCAAAAGCTGAAGATGGGTCGTCACTGGGTCTTCCAGCAAAATAATGACCCTAAACATGTGGCCAAATCTACACAGAAATGGTTCACCAGACAGAGAACCAAGCTCCTCCCATGGACATCTCAGTCCCCAGACCTCAACCCCATTGAAAACCTGGGGAGTGAGCTGAAGAGGAGAGTGCAGAGGAGAGGAGCCGGTCGCTGGATGATTTAGAGAGATTGTGCAAAGAGGAATGGTCGAAGATCCCTCTTTCTGTATTCTCCCATCTTGTGAAACATTATAGGGGAAGATTAGGTACTGTTTTGTTGGCAAAAGGGGTTTGTACAAAGTATGAACATCAGTGGTGCTAATAATTGTGGCACACATGATTTGATGTAAAAACAAATATTTCTTAATGATTTTTTTCCCACTGAATAAATGCACTTGAATTAAAGGTTGGATTTTCCTCTTTTTTCCTTGTGGTCCTATATTATTTAGAACAAAACTGAATTTATTAGAAGCTAAAGAACACATCTTAACCGTGGGTGCCAATAATTATGGAGGGCAGTGTAATTACTTCAACACAGGCAGTTTTCTGTATCTACATAAATATGATCAGAACAATATAACAGCCTGCTTTACAGGACTCTCTTTAGATGCTGCTGACCTCACCTGTTCTTCTTTTCTCTCTAATAAATTAAAACAGGCATTTTTCTCATCTTCATTTCACAGTGACCACGGGTGACCCGCCTCATTTTTTAAGCATCAGCATTTAGCAGACACTCTAATTCAGAGCAGCTCACAGTAGTAAGTGAGAGCAGTGTTTGGAAAGTTACCTGAGAACTTTTAATCCTGCTTGGCAGACACAGCCTGGATGGGGTTCAAGCCTCCAGTCTTCTGTATACATGTGGTTATAAGGCCTTGTGCTGTCAAGGCATAAAGTCTGGTGCGGTGGGTAAAACAATTACACTACATACAGAGCGCCGGCTGTTTAATCCATATCGAGGCAATCCTGCCGCATTGTAGATCTCCAGTCGCTGCAGTGTACGTTGCTCTGGGCTGCAGGCTACTGATGTAAGTAAGGTGGGTTATGGTTTGTTTATACTATGGCTCACTACACTGAACCCGAGATCACAGAATAAACACTGTTTCATACTGAGATCAACATCAGTCCTGACATTAGGTCAACAGCTACTCAACTAGCAGTGAGTGCTGTCGGATCAATGCTGATTGATTTCCCAGCTATTAGCCAATACAACAAGCAAGATCAATGCACCTTCAACATCTATGATGATTCATTGGCTCAGTATCAAATCAATCACAATTTTTAGATTTCCAGGAAAAGGTAGATGATTGCTTTGGTTTATATGCAAGTTAATATTGCATATGCAAGAAAATGTTCTGATATAAGTACCTTATAATACTATATTTTTTAGTTTTTGTAGTGGCCAGATTATTTAGCACTCCTTATTGCTACACTACTGGATTGAGACACCGCTGGATCACTGAATGGTTTTATGACATTTGGGAATGTTCCATCTCCACGCTCCAGTCTGCACCTCAGCGGGCAGGAGTTAAGCTACAGAAGAAGTGCGACAGCCTCCGGGTCTGCGACACGCCGCGCGTTAAAATGCGGCAGATCAGACCACGCACTCTTACCAGGAGAGTGTTTAACTCTTCACTCTTCACTCTTCAGCCAGGGGGCTTGTGTTCTCTGCAGAAGAAGACCACCCCACGGGCCATAACGGGCTAATGGGCAGCGTGATTTATTGCATGAGCACCAACGTGTTGAGTGTATGAATGTGAGACAGAGAGAAATGGGGGGGGGAGAGAGAGAGAGACGCAAAAAGAGAAAGAGAAATGGACAAAAGAGAGTGAGTGGGAGAGAGTGAGAGAGAGAGAGAGAGAGAGAGAGAAGGAGGTGGAAAGAGAGAGAGACAGAGAGAGAGAGAGAGAGAGAGAGAGAGAGAGAGAGAGAGAGAGAGGGAGAGATAAAGAAAAGTGGGAAGAGAGAGATAGGGAAAGAGAGGGAGAGGGAGAGAGAGACTGCTGACAGATTCCACTTACCCAGCCCACCTCCTTCTCCACTACCACCCCCACTGGCTCGCGGGGAGGCGCGCGGGCAGAGTGACGTCGCGCGCTCTTCGCTCCGCTCCGCTCTGTGAGTCTCGCGGACAGGACGCTCCGGTGTGGAGGAATCCGGGAGCACACAGGACAGACCGACCGACCGACTGACGGACGGAGAAGGCGGTGTGAGAGAGCTTTTGGGGACGCGCGAGAGAGCCACGGTCCTAATGGGTGAGTTCATTCAGTTTTCTTTCGTCCCCCAAACACCCGGTCCAGAGTCAGCGCGAGACACTGCCCTGGAGTTGGAGAAACGGGCTTTTTGGTTTTCCCTTATTTCCCTGAATATTGGCACTGACCGGGTCTGCTTTCCGGTGAAGGAGTTATGAGGTGCTCGCTCGGTGTGGAGCAAGTATACTTTCACTTGTATTATCAGTGCGCGAGGGTCCGGCTCCTCGAGGCGGTGCGTTAAAGGCGCGTTTTGGAGACGCGCTGGAAAATCTGGCCCCCTTCCTCCTGCCCTTTAAAACATTAAGTGTGTGTGTGTGTGTGTGTGTGCTTGTGTGTGTGTGATAGTGAGCCTGTTTCGGCCTGAAACGCAATCGTACACACCTCCGGGCGCGCGCCCCGTCATTGATTAGGCAGCGCCAATTACGCGCGCGCCTGATTAGCGAACTCGTGGCGCCTCGATAAAAGGAGCATCCGCAGCGCAAGGATAGTTGAGGCAGACGCGCGCGGTCACTTGGAGTCCTCGCTCAGGACGGACTGACACTTGTTACTGCAAAACGAAGACCTTGTTAATGAAATGAAGTTTAAACTTGCAGATCTGCTGCTTGCCAGAGGGGCACGAGGATATGTGTGTATGTATGTATGTGTGTGTGTGTGTGTGTGTGTGTGTGTGTGTGTGTGTGTGTGTGTGTGTGGTGGGGTGTCATTTTGAAGGTTGTCGTTGGAATGGGTCCATAAAGGTGTATCATTAATGGAAGAGAGAGAGAGTTAGGGAGAGAGGGAGTGCGGGCGGCAGAAAGAGAGGGAGAAAGAGAATGAAAATGAAGACAAGAGGATGGAGTACAAAGAACAGAGGAGAATGATAGAAAAACAGAGTCTGAAAGAGAAGAGGGTGGAGTACAGAGAGAGAAAGAGAAAGAGAAAGGGAATGATGATGCACAGGAAAGGATGGGGAGAAAAGAATAGAAAGAAAGATAAAAGAAATGACAGAGGAGAATGGTAGAAAAATAGAGAATGAAAGAGAAGGGGAAGAGATTGAGAGAGAAAAAAAGAAAGACAATATGAAGAATGAAAAAGGATAAATAAAGGGGAGAAGGCAGGAGTGAGAGAGAACAATAGAGGGAACAGGAGAATAAGAGAGAGAAAGGGAGAGAAAGGTGACTGAGGAGAATGATGGAGCAACAGAGAATGAGTGAGAAAGGAATGATGAAAACAGGCAGAAAAGAGAAAGGGAGAATGGGGGGAGACAGAAATAATATGAGAGATAGGAAAGAAAAGGAGGCAGCGAGTGAATTGAAGAGAACGGGAAAACCAGAAAGGGGGTTAAAGAGACAGGAAGAGAGAACAACAGAAAGAAAAAGAAAAGGAGAATGAAAGAGAAAGAAAAAATGAGCAGAGGAGAGACAGATAAGAATGCGAGAGAAAGAAAGACAGTGTGAGAGAATGAGAAAGCGAGAGAGAAATGGGGAGAATGAGATACGTTGAGAGAAAAGGACATAATGAGAGAGGGAGGGAGAGAGAAGGAAAGAAGGAGAGGGAGAAAATGAGATGAGAAGGAGAGAGAGAACAGGAGAATGAGACAGGGGGAGGGAGAATGGGAGAGTGAGAGAGACAGAGAGAAAATGAGAGAGAGGGAGAACGGGGGAATGAGAGAGATAGAGAGGAAATGAGCAGGGGTGTGAGAGAGAGAAAGGGAGAATGAGAAGGAGAGAAAATGAGAGAGGGAGAGCGAGGGAAAAAGAGAAAGATAGAGGGAGAGGGAGTGAGAGAGAAAGATAGAGGTAGAAAGAGAGAGAAAAGGAGGGAAATGCGTGAATGGAGATGAAGGTGGTTGTATAAATATAGGTGATGGATGGTGGCTATAAGCCTGTGCTGAGTTGTGTATAGGTGGATGATGGTATTATTTTCTGTGTTGACGGATCCTGGATTAACCCGTTTCCTCCTCAGTGCGTCCTGGTGAAGGGGTTAAAGGGCCATTAGCAGAGCCGAGTCACCGTGTTTATCTCCGTGTCCTGGAACCAAATTATATTCTGCCGCAAAAAACCTCGCCGACCCCATTTAAAAAGGCTTTAAAATCTCATTAGGAAAGATGAAACCAAAGGAAGCCTTATCCTGCTTTATCATGGACATGAATCATGTGCCTGTGTGTGTGTTTGTGTGTGTGTGGTACTGTTGTATTTTGGCTATTGAATTTTTCACTACTTCCATCTGGCAATTAAGGTCAGAAGGTCTGACTGAAATCCCATGTTAATCCAAGCTTTCATCACTCAGGTGTAATTTCCACAGTCCAATATTTGACCATACACACACACACACACACACACACACACACACACACACACACACACACGCACACACACTTTCGCATGTCTACAAAAGCTTAACCTACTGCTGTTCTGACGTACAGCGTTTCACTGCGTCTTCAGGCATTTTCATTCCTACATGTCTAAGCAGGAATTCTCATCTCGGATCACATTTCTTCAATGTTAAACTTAAACCTAAGGTGATTAAACCGTGAGCACAAGCAGCGGGGGGGCCGCTCCCGGAATTGCGCATTTGAACATGTTGTGAATATTTGACTTCCCGAATGCAAAGTGGAAGTTTTGCGCGGTGCCATTATCAAAACCTCATTTATCGCAACGCCTCAGTCCTGGAGCTTCACCAAGCAAAACATTTGACTCTCATAATGTGCCTCTTCTCATTTGGCACCATAAACAGAGCAGGGAAGTGCACTGTATATTTGAAGACCCTACTCTCGGTTGGGTCTCTTTCATGAATATTAATGGGCCGCTTGTTGGAGGCATTTCAGCTTGTCAGTACAGCTCAGGAGGAAGCTCACTCAGTGATCTGTCAGGGCTGATTTTACCCACCAGGAACAACTTGCCACGACAAATGATTGGGGGCCTTCAAAATACCTTTTTTAAGCTTATCACTGCCTTTTTGGTTTGCGAACGTCCTATGTGTGTGTGTGTGTGTGTATGTGTTGAGGGGATTGCGTGTGCATGTTCCTGCTGACAATAAAAGGAGATAGTGGAGATAGACGCTTCTCCATCTTGCGCTGGCACACTCCCAGAAATAAATGTGCCAAAAAGGGTTCTTTGGAGCGAGGAACCAATTTACATTTTCTAAAGAACTTCTCAATGGATGGTTTGGAGCAATGGCACTAAAGAACCACTTCTGTAATTTCTGTAAATGTGATGTGTGATGTATACAGCCTTTAAAAGAAACATGCTAAAAGAGTTCTTTAGAGTGAAGAACTGTTGAAGAATCCCTGCTGGTCCTTGAGGAAAGTTTCAAAGAGATGCTTAAATGAAGAAACATTTTTTGTGAATGAGGTGTATGATGGAAACTGTCATAAAAAGAAAAGTGTCACAAAGGTTTCTTTGGACTCATGACATATAAGAACCACTTTTGTTTCTTGAAGGACATTTCAGTGGATGGTTCTTTGAAGGATTGTTGAAAGTTAGATATGTGATGTGTATAAAGATGCCTAAAGGAGCTATTTCTAAATAATTTACTGTAAAAAATGAACCACTTTTAGTTCCCTAAAAACCTTACAATTGATCGTTCTTTAAAGGACCATTTTTAATGTAAGATATGTAATATTTGCTGCTTTAAAAATTACATTCTATGGAGAAATACCACAGAGGTTCCTTGAAGAACCATTCAGTGGAGAGTTTTAAGGACCTTGTTTTGTAAATTAGATTTGTTGTTTGTTAGATTGCTTTAAACTTTTAATGAAACCTTTATTATACATATTATAAGGATTAAAGCTAATACCTATAATTCGTGTGTCCGTGCTAGGTAGTATCTAGAAACCTAATTTTGCCAGTGTTGCTTCTTTTGTCCTACAGAACCAGGACAGTGCTTTTGCCTTGTGGGTTTGACCGCAGAAGCAAATGAGTTTAGCCAGAAGCTGCATTACAAAAGATGTTAACTTCCTAGTTTATTTTTTTAAGGGAGCCATTTCGGACTCCGCAGACTGTACATGTGCGCCGATCAATACAGAGTGACAAAATTACGCACAGGATGAGTGAAGATGGGATTAGGATATCAATAAAGTAACGCTGGCCTGACCCTCTCAGGACTTCATTCTGTTGTTAGTTTGACAAACAGCATCTGCAAAGACAGCTCTGCTGCCTGTACAGCTAATCATCTGTTTTTGAATATGCTTTAATGTCTCCATCACCTGCACTTCTCGCTCAGACACAGACGCCAGCACTGGTGTACACACGGACTCTCTGGTGTAAGCAAACGTTTACTCTGGATGCACTGGGAAAACTTTCTCTCGCCCATCCAGTTCCTTCTTCACTTTAAAGCAATAGTTCGTTAAAAAAAAATCTCAGTGGGCTCCAGAGCGGCACAGTTGTCTAAGCACTGGCTCTATCATCACTATGGGCTAATGTGGGTTATCCAACAGGGCATAACTGGCCTTGTTCTCTGGATGGTCCCTCCTCAGTCCCTATCATTCAGCATGCTGGGCTGTACAGTCATGTTGCATTTAAAATGTAATTGGGAGAGAAAACTGTTTATCATTGAGATAATTACACAAATCATTACACAAATCATCAAATGAAGTAAACTCACACTGTATACTGTATGACTTTTTATTAGTTAAATAAAGAAGTGGACAATTCTGTACTGACTGTGCTGCTGCTTTAGTCTATCTTCTGTACTTTTGTCAGTTTAGAAGTATAGTTAGAAACCACAAGTGAGTATAAGGGGGGCAGCTGGTGGAGCAGCTGGTGCGGCAACTGGTGTCCTGGTGGTGAGGGAGTTGCCCCTGCAATCCAAAGGTTGTGGATTCAAATCCCAGGATGCTTAATGGCACCACTGAGGTACTGTTGTTCACATTGTGTGCTGTTGTATGTTCACGTGCTTCTAAAAGGGCCATTGGACTAGAAGATGGAAGAAATACAAATTATTTGTATATAAGCTTTCATTGCTTGTAAGCTACATTAAGGAGAACTCACACTTTTTTTCTGCTGTTTTCCATGGGAAAGGCTTATTTTGCATGGTGTTAGTGTTTTTGCACATTGAGTGAAGAGACCAGACCAGACCCCTGCACTGTGAGCATTTTTCTTATGTTCACTAGTTAGATCAGAAGTGAAGCAGGCCTTCGCTGACAGTTGTGATGGAGGTGGGTGCAGTAATTGCAGTCTAAATCATCAACAAGAACCCAAACCTAACTCAACTTTTTATTTGTTGTTGCCAATAGCAGTTAATAGTACAGTTAAGTGTGTAGTTAATAGTACAGTTAAGTGTGTAGTTAATAGTACAAGTTAAATGTATGTTGTTTGTTCCTTTGATGAACACAGTGTGACCCCCCCCCCCCCACTCCACGGCCCAATTTGCTTCTTAGTTCCAGTGCAAAACAAAAACTAAACAAATGATGGCAAAAGTTTTTAAGCTCATTGACAACACTGAAGGAGAGAAAATTTATGCCAAACTTTTGCTATAACGAAAGTGTTGAGTAAAGTAAAGGGCAGCTAGCCGTGGCCCTCAGCTGTCAGCGCTTGGGGAAGTCCCTCTGCACCTCTCGCTCGACTGCTCCCTCACCTGCGGGTGGACGAGCGCAGATGTGGCCCCATATGCCAGAGCTTTTCTGGGGAGCCGCCAGGGCCTGATGCTAGTTGCTTTGCCGCGGCCTGTGACAGCTCCGCTAACACGGGCCAGAGCAAGTGCCGGAGCGGATGCAGACTCACTGCCACAGGCAGAAAATTGCAAAACCTGTTACACACACACACACACACACACACACACACACATACACACACACACACACACCAACACAGAAAGCGACAGATAGAGAAAGAGAAGGTGCATGTCTGTGACTAGCCGTCGGAAGATTACCAGTGCCAGCCCCTGCATGTGTGTGTCTGTGTCTTTGTCCGTTAATATGTGTGTGGGGATTTGTGCCACCCTCATGCTCCTGCATTCTGAATGTCTTGTGATTATTTCCCGGCACCAAGTGTGTTCACAGCTATAGTGAATGGATTTAGTCCATTAGAAAATTAGATAACAGCATGGAATAACTAGTGTGCAGAGTACAAATACTGCTTAATCTGATGGCATACTGCACTGCTGGTCTCCATCTCTTTGGCTTAATCTCTCTCTCTCTCTCTCTCTCTCTCCCTCCATCTGTCTGACTCTCATTCATTTTCTGTCTTGCACACAACGACAGACACATAAACAACAACAGCACACGCATACACACACACACACACACACACACACACACACACTGCTACTGATAGGATCCAGACATCACAAGAGTTTAATGTCCCTAAGAGCTCCGTCACAGAAAGATATCGTATGACATGGTTATAAATACACTGCCCCATGTTTGAAACACTATTTTACAGTAGTTTTGAGATGGAAATTGGGCCTATCATACATTTTTCATGAATATCTTCATGGCGGAGGGGTACATGCAGGGTGTTGTGAAGCAAAATAGTCCCCAAAGAAAACTGCTTTTTTCAGATTTATCAACAGTATATGCAAAAACTCTGAAGACACAGATGTGGGGAAAACCTTTCTGTTGTGACTCTGAAATCTGAGTTGCTCATTCATATTAAACCACTCTGAATTATATATATATGTATATATATATATATATATATATATATGTAGTTTAATGCACTGGACTGCACTGGTCGCTGACCTATCGTGCCACACACACATGCTTTCTGTCCATCCATCACAGGAGCACAGATGCAGAGATGTTCTGATGGAATGGGTTGGAAGCACATGACCATGAGCTGTACAGCATAAATATAGAGTGTGAAGATTACATTTTTGAGCATAGACCGTACATCATTGTCTCGACACCTATAAGATATTTGTGTCATTGTTTTTTTTTAAACAGTCAGTACAACTGGAAAGTCCTAGCACTTCATTTTTACCTTTAGGGCCTTCAAGATATTTTTAGGTGAACTGTGGAAATGGTGAGTTATTCCCAAATGAAACACACTACCATAGAGGGGTTCTCAGCTCACTCAGAGATTCTTTTGATTTTACTTGGAGGTGGTGGGAGGGGGAGGTGAAATTGGTCAGTGTTCAGTTGTTTTAGTGTATGTTTTTGCAAATTACACACTGTAAAATTTGTTTGTCCTGAAAAATTACAAGCAATTTGCCTGTTTCACTCAACTCAACGTTTTAGTTTAGTCGAACCAAATCGATATTATCAATCCAAACGAACTCAAAACACTCTTTACCACTTTCACCACTTTTTATACACTGTAATGAATTAATAAAAACATATACAGTTTTGAAAATAAAGTGTTCTAAATGGTTCTTGGCTTGGGTTCTAGGAAAACCTCTAATGGATAAAGATCCTTTATCCATTTTTTTTAAACAAAAAGGTTAATTTTAACAAAAAGGTTCTTCAACCTAAAGTTCTTTTATTACGTTTTTCCACAGAATCCTTATGGCCTAGTTTCATTTTTAAGAGTGTGAGTAATGGAACATGGGTTCAGAGCGTGCTGCCCTGTGGTCGGTGGAAGAGCCTCTTTCTCGCCGGTGTGTGCCACTGCCATGTTCCATTCCTAACCCTGAGCATTCCAACTTTGCTCTTTGCAATGTTCCGTAAAAACATTTCCACATAACATTCTGGAAATGCACTGTAGGTCGCTGACCTATCATACCACACACACATGCTTTCTGTCCATGCATCGCAGGAGCACAGATGCAGAGATGTTCTGATGGAACGACATGGAAAGCACATGACCATGAACTGTACAGAATAAATATAGAGTGTAGGGATTACATTCTTGAGCATAGACTGTACATCATTGTCTCGACACCTGCAAGACATTGGTTGTTTTGTACTACGGCAGCGCTGAGCCACTGGGCCTGCTCTCAGTTTACCATTAGGCTTTTGACTCAATGGATATGTTGATAAGTTGTAAGTGTATTGGAAAAATGGAGGTCATGTTTCATCAATACAGATGGAGATTTGGTAGGATTCTGTTGGCTCACAGTGAGTGACAAGGGCGTCGAAAAGGTTTAAATATTGATTGATGAGCAGGGAAGGATGGTGCGTGTCTGTGTGTGTGTGTGTGTGTGTGTGTGTGTGTGCGGGGGGTTCTTTAGTGGTTCAATTATCATTTACATCCTAACACAGCTCACTAGATCCAGCATAATAAATAGCTTCTGTTTTTCTCTTGGTGCTGACCCACTGGTCAGTGCTGTCCTTTCCTCTAGTCTTATTATGATTCATGTGTGTTTGATTCAGTCTAACGCTCAAGACCCTTTGTTCAGTTTCTCTATCTCTATCTATCTCCATCTCTCATCTTTAAATTTTTACGCAATGTAATGATCTGCTGGCCTTTCCACTTTATATAAACAATCTGAAAACAAAAAAAATGGAAACACGAGGTTTTGTTCTGGCAGTGGTAATAAGATGTTTGTATATTTTTAATATTTTTATTCTAATTAAAATATGAGTTGAATATATTCGTATGCATTCAGTTTTGTGTTAAAACCAGTTACGTATTGTGTTTTGAAGTTTGGCACTCTGTGTCTTCCTGAACGGTGGCACCTAGGAGGCATTGGAGCCAGTCATAAAAGCACAGCCCATGATAATTTATGAAGTCCTAAATGCATAATAACCATAAAGTGGTGTTATATGGAGGTGAGCCAGGTAGTGTCACTCCATTTATGACGTCTGACTGAAGCTATTAGCTCATAGAGAATGGACAGGAGACTAAAGAGCATGCTGCTGTTTTTGGATCAGCTGTACTGATGAAGTGGGGATGGACTGGGAGTAGCCCATTCAGAGCAACTCCTGGTCCTGGACCAGCTGTAGCGTTCAGAGATGGAAGTCACTGAAGAATGTGTTAGAAATTCCTCCAATCAGCACAAGACAATTAAGTGCTGTTTAAACCACCAGGAGGTCTGACCAATCAGTCTAAGAGTCCTTAGAAATTTCCTCTGATAGATAAAGCATAATTAGATCTTTGAAGCCACAGACAGCCCAGTGGTAGCGTTTGGAGTTTTAAGCATTACTGTAAATGGAGAAAAGTGATTTCTGCTGGGCATTTGCATTCTGATCACAGCAATATTGTCTTTGTGCTCCAGACATTAATGTGAATTGCTCATTTAAATGTTGACTGTAATCAAACCTTGTTTTCGAGAGAAAGTGCTCTAAAGTTGGCAGCGTATTTTATATCATAATTAAGTACATTAGAATATTTGTTCCGATATGAGGCAACATTAAAGCGATTTCAGCCATGAAATTACGTCTACAGAGGTGGGATTTCAGGATTGTTCAGCTGCAACTGTAAATAATTAATTTTAATACATAGATAATTACTACAAATAATGGCTAATAATAACAAATATTTACGAACAGAACAATAGAAAGTATAGCAATCATTTGAGATTAACAGTGATCTACCTGTATGTGTATTTGTATATTTTAATAATCTGCAGTAGTCATGCATGGTTTACATTTTTGTTGGAGCGAAAACCTTTCTCAGCAACTGTTGGCCACTTTGTTGGTGTAACGCGAGCTCAGCTAGTCTAAAGGCAAAATTAGTTGCAGGCTATTTTGCAAGCTGAAGTGGCCTAATGTTATACGTAAGTTATAACGTAAACATTATGAAAACATTGCTTGTTTTTTAAGGGTTTTTTTTTCAACTGTCTACTGTTCAGCTTGTGATTGAGTGTTGGGACCCAGTGTGTAGCATGAAAATCAGTTACCGTGCTACAAATCTAATTCGTCCTGGTTCAGTCATTTGCATAAATTGCAAGGTGTGCATCAGTGGTTCATGTGTAGATATATATTTCTACTGCCCCTGTCAGGGTATCACCCAAGTCAACATGAGTCTAGCTTCAGTATCTTAGTCAGAGACAGTTATTGTAATTGCAAGTAGTTTTCAGTTACTTTTTTGTGGCTTGTACCAGCTTTTATTTTACTCATCGGTATGTTATTGAATGTTTATTTCATCCTCTCATCACATACTGCTATCTCTTTTTATTCATGGCACATGGCATCTGGTGGCCTAGTGGTTAGGGACATTCGCCCTGTGATCAGGAAGTCGCGGGTTCGATTCCCAGGAACGCTGAGCAAGGTACTGCTCCCCTGGTGCTGTGTTCATAGCTGCCCCTGCTTCACTTGGTGAATGGGTTAAATGCAGAGGAAGTATTTTGTGCTGTTCACACTGTGTGCTGCGGTGTGTTCACGTATGACCAGATTGTCACTTTCACAAACACTATGTCACTTTTCATAACCACTTGCACTAATAATCTGTTATTTTATTACATCTGTTCTAGTTATTTGTTACTTTGTTAGTGTTACACCCGTGCGATCTCGATGGTGTAGTCCATCGCCCGAGTACTAGGGGGTGACTTAGATCGAGACCAGGGTAAGTATGTATGTTGCGTGTGAGTGAGTGGTGAGGGGGATCTGGCAACCCGTGGGCTGTCAGATCTTCCAGCACAAGTCCACCTGTGAGTATTTCAGGTACTAATGAACCTTGAGTGTCTGCGTTGTGT
>JBBPDC010000011.1:1050623-1064435 GCA_037974485.1 Hemigrammopetersius urotaenia | reverse complement strand
CACACACACACACACACACACACACACACACACACACACACACACACACACACACACACACACACACACTTTCACCTTGCCAAACCTGTGATAATACCCACTGTACAAATCTTAGTCACTGTAGCGTGGCATCACATCCCCACAGAGACTGTTCAGAGATGATCTGTCATTTGTTCGTTGAGGTGAAGATGAGCATTACTTGGCCCCTAAAGCTGCAAGGCTGTCATAGAAAAGAGTAAAAGAAGAAGCGTAATGAGCAACTCATTCCGATACTCTCAGAGATCTGCCACCTGTCACAGCACACTTGTATTTTCAATACCAGAAAATGAATCATATAACTTCTGGATTATCATATTTTACCTGTAGGTAATTTATTTTAGATTATGACAGCAGACCTACATCAACTTCCAAACCTGCTATTATGTTCAGCAAACAAGCTTGGCTGTGAAATATTTTACATGGCTGCACTAAAATAATATACAAAAGCCAAGCTGATTCTGATAGTGTGGCAGTTTTATGGTTCCATCCTGAATGCAAAAGGAAGGAACTGCTGATATTAAAGTGCACCTAATAGAATGTGTGGAACTGCTGATATTAAAACACATTTCATTTAATGTTCAGTGCATCTTTTCCGTGCTTGTTTCTTTGTTCTGCAGAACTGCAATATAAAAGCAATAAAACACTCATGTGCTAGCAAGCTTCAACATCACAGCTTGGACCGCACAGTGGTTAGTGCTGTTGTTTCGATTTGAGTCCCGGCTGGGGTGGCCAGGGTCATTTCTGAGTGGAGTTTGCATGTTCTCCCTGTGTCTCCATGGGTTTCCTCTGTTTTTTTTCTAAACACAAAGACATACATTTTAGTACTCCTATGAGTGACATTGACCAGGCCACTGTCAAAAAGACCTGGTCCCTGGGAGCCGATGGTGGCTGCCCACAGCTCTGAACTCATGGTGTGTGTGTGCCCAATGCTTTAGTGTGTATGTGTGTGTGTGTGTGTGTGAGTGTGAGAGAGAGACAAAGTGATAACCTTTTGCTAGTAATTATGATATTTATTAATATTAATGATCTATTATCTATAAATAATGTAATCTATTATCTGTATGAAACAAATGTAATAAAACCAATAAGGTTTTGTACTTAAAACAATGATTTGACTTCAAAACTTTATAGTTGGAGGAGTATAAATGTGAAAAGCATATCTGACCTGAGGAGTGAATCATTTTGGTTTATGGTTTTGACTTTAATAGACTTGTTTTTGTATTATTTTGGTTTTGTTGCGTGTGCGGTTAGATGCCTGTGCATGAGACATTGAAATATTTTCAGAAATTCGGGGAAGGCTGTGTTGACATTATAGAGTTCGTCTCAAGGTGCCTTTAAAAAAAAAGAAATGAAAAGCATAACAATGGAATCTGAGTCACACCCCCAGATGTCTTATTCATCAGGCTGTTATTTTTGCTTTGGTGTGTTTTCCCAGACAGAGATTATACCTAATCCTGGTCCAAGAGGAATTACTGGTGGAAAATCAGCAGGAATTCTACAGTTTAGTCCACAATTAGGCTTAATCTACTGTGTGACTGGGAACCCACCCACTAGGGGAAGTAGTAGTAAATCTGCTTTCGCTAACAGTGCTTCCTCAGTAAAGCTGCCATCACCTCCCAAATATTCCTGTAATGTGACCAGTAGGGATTAGAGCTGTCCGCATGATAAATGGGCTGCCGTTCAGAAAGAACACGTCTGCTGCATAGTTAAAAGCCTAAAGCGCATCATTTACACTTATGACTGGTGTTTCTCTAACTGACAGTAAAGCCTTTGAACAATCCAACACAATACTGGAAGGTGTGAGGCTTGGAGCTTATGGTATTTATATACGAGCAAAATTAACAGGACCTAAACTTTCATTTCGTACCGCTTAATTCTTACTATGGTCGCGGGTACCCGGAGCCTATCCTGGGATCCACACGCCCGAGGCAGGAGCTCACCCTGAATGGGGCGCCAGCCCACCGCAGGGCAGGAATTTTTCAGTATATTCTGATATGTGTTCCAATAATATGAGATTGGTACACTTTTTTGGCATGAAGTGTAATGGATGCTTTCTTCTAGAAAACAACCTACCTGTGACTTCATACTCAAAAAAATCTCAAATCATTATTAATCATATCTTCTTCTAGCAGCAAGCCCTAACATCATATCAGTTAAAAAACCAAATGTATTGGTTTATTGTCATGTCGTACTACTGAAAAATAATGCATATAAAATTACAGGATTTTTCCTCATTTCTTGAAATAGCTGTGATTTCTATGGGTTAAGCAATGACACCTTATATTAGTGTTAATCCTTTGACAGCTAAGGTGAATGCAACCTCTTGAAAGGTAAAAAGGATTACAGCACAGATGCGCTAATCACAGGAAAGGAAATCGAGAGATGAAAGACAAAAGGTGGAAGGCGGAGGATGATGGAGTAAACAGGTTTTTTGGTTTGGTCTTCATGCTACTCTACACATGTCAGTGTTGGCACTTTGAAGCCTTGACGCTGGCTAAATCTGTAAATCTGGGCTAATAACATCATGGGAATGGCTAATCCAGCTGTCAGTTATTATCTGCTCACCAGCCGCTTATTTCTTATTCTCAGCTGCTTTAAAGAACCAGGTCTGACAGGTTTTCTGCGAGGATCTCAAAGCCTGGGAAAGGATGGCTAGCTTCCTCTAAAATATAATTCTGACCTGGAGCCACAGTCATCATTTGGGATCAGAATCTCAAATTGTTATCTATTCACTTAGTACCAGTCTAACTCCTGCTGCCTAGTGTTATATCTCATGTGATTAAAGAAATGGGAAACTGATGTGTGCCATGCATCTCAAGGCGTATTTAGTAGCCATCTAAACTGTTTTCATATATGAGAAAAATCAAGTATTTAAAAGGCATTTTTGTCCACATTGTCCAGATTCGAATGGCAAACTACAAAGTCGCATCGTTTCTTTAGAGGTCAGTGGTGTGACGGTGTCTGGACAGACTGCTGTACTCTGCCTTCTTATGACCCCCGCATCAACATAAACATGTGTGTCCAAATCATAACTCACTAAAATGCTACCCCAGTTATACTTCTGTTTTATTTCAGTTTCATTTTTACCACACTACCTTACAAATTGATGTGGGTTGCTTTTAACTGATGCAACTGCCTAAGCAAATGTGACTCGGAGGAAGCATGTGCTCAGCTAGACCCTCCCAGCTTGGTAACTTGGTAACACACACACACACACACACACACACACACACACACACACACACACACACACACACACACACATATACTCTATAAGGAATTCCCTTGTTTATCCTCTCCAGTAAGCAGATATGCATCTCTGCTTATGTAATGTAATGCAGAATTGGGAAGCAAATACCATTTACACTTCTATCCACTTGGGCGACCTCTGATTGCAGTTGGAGTGGTTTGATCGTACTTCAGTCACCAAAAATGCAAAGGAATGCAAAGTTTAATCAGCCTCTTAAGCACAACTTAGGAAAGCAGTCATCAGAAAACACATAAAGGAATGGCCATGGCTAATGGTAATAGCTGGGCATACATCTCATCACTTCTTCCACAATTTGTTGCATTACAGACTTATTCTAAAACAGTGTAGTTGAGTGTAGTTCCCTACTGTGAAGTATGGTGGTGGCAGCATCATGCTGTGGGGTTGTTTTTCTGTGGTAGGAACTGACCAACTAGTCTGCATAGAGGGTGAAAAGACAGCAGAGAGATTCTTTAAGTGCTTTGGAACTCAGACCAGGGTGACAAATGACCTGACAATGACCTGAAGCACACAGCCAAGATAACAAAGGAGTGGCTTCAGGAGTAGTATGTGAATGTCGCTGCGTGACCCAGCAAAAGGCCGGACTTGAAACCAATAGAACATCTCTGGAAATACCTAAAAATAGCCCTCTACTTGTGTTGCCCATCTGACTGGACTTGGGAGGATCTGCAGGGAAGAATGGGAGAAAATCCCCAAAACAGATGTTCCAAACTTGTAGAGGCTTACCCAAGAATACTTGAGTCTGTGGTTGCTGCCAAAAGTACTTCAGGAAAATATTAAACCATGAGTGTGAATACTTATGAAACACTGGATTAACAAGCTTTTGGCAACAACTAAAAAATGCACATCTTTCTAAAAAGTTGTTTTTGGCCTTTATGGGTTATTATGGGGTACTGTGTGTAGATATTTGAGGAAAAACTATATTCAGATCCATTCTAGAATAAGTCAGTAGCATAACAAAATGTGGAAGAAGTGAATGGGCGCGAATACTTTCTGGTGGCCCTGTATATCACATCAGTCTATACCAGACATGGGTAAACTACGGCCTGCAGGCCGTATCCGGCCCATTTAGTTTTTAATCCGGCCCACTCAATTAGTCTAATATTATATTATTAAATGACATTCATTTCGCATTTTTACTGCAATGCCTGTATTTTCCCAGGAGATGGTGAACTCCAGACATATTAACTTTTGTTGAGGTGTGACATATTTCTCCACTCCACATTTTGGATTTGCCCTTTGAGCCACATAGGTAGGGGTTGACATAATTGTTTTGCTCTAGTACCTAGGCGAATTAATTGGTACGCACTCAAATGAAACATTTTCTCTGTGTCTCGGACGTGTATAAAGTTCTACAAATTAGGTACGCATTTATGCTGTGAATTCTGCCAAACCCTGCCAAAGAAAGTGGACCAAAGAAAAGAAAAGTCGACAGTGAATGCCGAGTGTTTAAGAGGGAGTGGGCAGCAAAAGTCCGATCAATGCCTGTATGTCTGATATGGCAGAAAACTGTTGTGGTTTTCAAAGGATACAGTATCAGCCGTCACTTTGAAGCATGCTAACATGCTAACTATGCTCTTGGTCCGGCCCCTCTGTCAAATTTAAGAACCCATCGTTGGCCCAACCCTGGTCTATACGCTTCACTACACAGGGAAAGGACTAGACTGTAGTCAGCAGCCTCCCAGCTTTGCATCAGTCTGGAAATGAGTGGACATTACTCTCGAGGAAGATTAATTAACATAATCGATTCATAATCAAGATCAGCCCCAGCCGTGGGTCTGAGAGATGTGAGCAGCTGGTCATTTGATTTTATATCCAGCCTTGATTCAGGAATATGTGGAAATAATGTTAAACTGTGTGTTCTCTGATTTTCTTTGAATTTCATGCTTCAACACTGTCATTTCTTCAGTAACTCTGAATTCTGTTGTTTATGATTAAATACTAGTGAGTTGCAAGTTTAATTCATTCAATAAAGAATTCTGAACCTTCATAACGGTATGTCAATCTTTCTTGCCAGTGAATCACCTCCCCAAAATAGGGTCACATGAATGCTAATTGGACTGCCAGATCAAAGATTTTTCTGTATGACAGTGCGAACATAGCCCAAGTGTTTTATTTTTCCTGGACTTTTTAGAAGTTTCTGTTAATCAGCACTTCTTTTTCTTTTTTTTTTCATCGGTTCTCTTTAGGGCTTGTCCTTCAGCCTTCTGTCCTCATGATCATGGCTACATTTGAAAGCAATTTACGCATTTTTTAAAAATAAAAACATTTTATTATGTCATCCACTTCAGCGTGTATTCAAGGCTGGCAACGGGTTACTGAGGAGTCATTAACGTGATCAACAGTGTCATTTAAGGTCTGTAGGTCATAAGGTCGCTCTTAATTGCTTTCAGTGTGAAATCTGTTTTTTGTGCCCGGTGTGTGTTACCTGGATGCTGCTTGTGCAGTACAGAGTCTTGTGTATGTGTGGGGGGCTGTGTGGGTGTTTGTGTGTGGGTGTGTGTGGGTGTTTATGTGTGTGTGTGTGTGTGTGTGTGTGTGTGGGTGTGTGTGGGTGTGTGTGCTTGCAGTGGCTGCTACTTTTCTGCTCCGGCACTGCGGCTGAATTGAAGTGATTCAGTAAAGGAACACTAAATGGGAGATGAATATTTAAACAGGTATGAGCGGCTTCCCAAAGAAAATGTTTGCTTTCGGATAGCCACACACTTGTTTTTGTCAGATGTGTGTGTGTGTGTGTGTGTGTGTGTGTGAAATTTGAACAGGGCTTTTTTCCCTCTTCGAAGCCTCTTCACTGATGCGATATCTTCAAATTGGGTGACAATACAGAAGCGAGTAGGTGTGTGCTTTTCCACTGAAGGCAAACATGAAAGAACAGTCCCTGAGCAAAATGACAGAAAACAGAATTAACAGAAAACACACACACACACACACACACACACACACACACACACACACACACACACAAACACACTTAAACACACACATGCACACTTAAACACTCACACTGTACTGAAGCAAAGACTCCCCCTCTGTCTATCTCTCTCACACCCTTTTTCATTTTTCCCATTTCTCTCTCTCTCACCCTATCTGTCTCTCCCGCTCTCTCTCTCCCTTTCCCACTCTCTCTCCCTCTCTCTCCCTCTCCTTCTTCCTCTCCCTCTCTCTCTTCCTCCCTCTCTCTCCCTCTCTCTCTCCCTCTCTCTCTCTCTCCCTCCCTCCCTCTCTCTCTCTCCCTCTCTCCCTCTCTCTCTCCCTCCACTCTGCCTGTGCTTCAGAGCTGTGCACACTCTCCTCGTCGTCAAGGTTGATGCGTGTTTTTTCCCCATCCTGTTCTTTGGAAGTCACACCTAATTTCGCACTCCAGTACCCACAGACTAACACACACAAACTGCTGTTAAGGCACTTCTTTTCCTCTCAGAACCGTCAGACCACCTTGGAGTGCATACTAGTTGGTGTTAGAATAGCTGATACAAAATGCTGATCCAATTTCATGAAAAGGGTTTATACCTGAGCTGTGTTTTTCATCCTAATCAGGCAATGTAGTGCTTTTTACCTGAAGCATGTCATTTACAGGAAAATGATTCTCCATCTGTATACATGGAGGTATTGAGGTATGATGCTAGGAAAGTGGTGCAGTCATTATGTTATATTAAGCAATAGGCCGATGCCACATAGCTGGGATAGAAAGGCAGTGAGGCATTGATCTAAAAGGGGTGATTCTAATGCTTTCAGTTTAGCTTGATTAGTTTTGATTATTATTGATTATAGTAATTTTGCATGATAAGATTCATTATCAGAACACACCACAGATGAACAATGGCCCAGAAGAACCCCTTATGATTTCCTAAAGAACCAATTTTAAAAATATATTATCTATACCAATTTGAGGTCCATTTCTTGAGCCTTTGCACTGTGTGAATGTTTTTCATAATTGTTCACTTTCTCATTTACAACAAAAGTTCTGCAAAGAAAAATAAACTGGAAGGGTTTTATGGAACCAAAAGTGGTTAGCTGTGGTCCCTTTTGGGAACCATGATTTTGTGAATTTTTGTTGGTCTGGTCTTGAATTCTTGGGCCACTTTCAAACATGAGAATCCAAAAAACAAGTGTTTTCCTTTTTTGGTATTTGCTCCTTTGCTATGTAACTACATTTACCACCTACCATCACTGGAATCAAAGGTGGATCATGGTGGGATTGGATGATTTTGATACATTCAGTCATATCCTAAAGCATCATCAAATTGTTATGAGGTTTTCAGTTTCATCACAGCCCAAACTGCAAGCACTGTTCACTAACCTCCACCCACAGCTCACGAAACACCAGAAACGCACAAACACACCCGGCATTTCAACATGAGCTGTCACTTTGATATGTCACTTTCTGACCTTCCTCATTCCTGTGTGGGCAGAACCTTTTTTTATACGCTGGTGGATAGATATAGAGGCTGGCGGACCATAGCTACACACACACACACACACACACACACAGACAAACAGACAGACATACTCCTTGACCCCTGTCTGTCATTGAGGAGATGGATGGCTTCAGTAGCGTGTTATAGGCCCGGGTGATGTGAGTGCATGGGTGTGTGAATGTGCGAAAGGCCACCGAGGCACATCACCACAACCCCTGCGTGTGACGGAGTGAGGCTTGGTAGGAATTTCCTCCTATATAACACTCATACACTCACACACACACTTCACACACTTCAAATATCAAACAGGTTTCAATGTTCTGCTCCTTTTGCTTTCATCAATGGACAGTGTGTGTAGGAAGTGGCGGCAGCAGGACTGTACGAACAGTCTGTCCACTGGGAGAGCAAGAGAGAGTGGAGGAAAATGTATAGGAGGATGGACAGAATGATAAAAATACCCCCCCCCCCTCTTTTTATCCCTCTTCTTGGTCTGGATCTTGCCCCAGTCTCTGACTCTTTCCTTTTCTCTTTTGTGTCACACTCACACTCACACACACACACACACACACACACACACACACACGCTCTTCGTGCTGTAAACAAGCAGGTAGCCTGGCGGGTTGTTACTCATGATGTCCTTTTGGCTTTGTGTGTGTGTGTGTTTGTTTTTAAACATTTTCATACATCATACATTTGACATTTTTGCATCTGTCTATCTATCTGTCTACCTGTCTATCTATATCTATCTATTTATCTGTTTATATATTTATATACATGACAAAACATGCATATACTGATTAAACTGTGTCCCAACAAAGTATTGAAAACAACCCTACGTGTGTGTGTGTGTGTGTGTGTGTGTGTGTGTGTGTGTGTGTGTGTGTGTGTGTGTGTGTGTGTGTGTGTGTGTGAATCACATCTTACCAGGACTTTCAGTTCTCAGCATGTGTCTCCCATCCCCCCCCACCTGTGTGCCAGCACACCACCACACACAATCATTCAGGAGCCATTTAACCCGGCCTGCTTCAAATGACTCACTCCTGCCCCATCAACATGCTTAATGTGCTGATTTGTTCGGTTGGATGTCACTGCGTTGACTCGCAGTCAAAAGGGTGACTTCATTACTAGTTCTGCCTGCACTCTGAGTGAACATGTATACTAGAGCGTGAAATGCCGGGCCTCATTTTTAAAGATCAGTCAAGCTCGTGGTGCGTTTAGTCTTTGCGTTGATCTGACTCTTAAGCAAACTTATTTTATTTTCTAAAGCAATTTTTAAACCAGCACACTCAAGCCACTCATGGTGCTGGCACTGACATCCACAAGGCCAAGCCATGAGCAAACTGGATGCAGGTGAAGATGCTGCTAGGTTGTTATCAAAGCAGAACTTGGTCAGACCACACTGGTTTTAAAATTTCACCATAAATTGCAAGTGCTGTTTTATAATTACATGAAAAACAAAATTAAAAAATGCAGATAGAAGGTTTTGTCATGGCAGTGGCTGTGCATACATAAACATAAAAATGATCAGTCTGAAAAAAATCAGACTTATTATCACAAAGCTAACTTCAGTGAGCATCCCCTGAGATTCCAGTAGTTGCTGAGTCTGAAACTAATGGCATTGCACATTAATATTTTTTCCTGTTCTAGATTTAACAGACATCTGAAACTTGTAAAAGACAAATGCTTCATAGATTTAGTTTGAATGGTATGAAGTATTTATTGTGTGACTCCTTCTGTAAAGCTTTGGTTTCAGGTGGAAAACTACCAAACTGTGCAAAACACCTGATGTGCAAAACACCGGAAATCCACTGTCAGTTCCTAATTTATGTTGGTGTCTTAAGGTATTCCTGCATGTCACACTATGAAGAAGATCGGTAGAACTGTGCAAAATGTTCTCCAGTTCTTCTTCTCTGTTTCTCAGTGGGTTTGAACAGAGTTTTGTAGAGGTACTGTCAGATTACCTGTAGGTACGCTGTAGGTCTGCCTGAGGCACTTTTGGCCCGAATGTTCTTAAGGTATATGAGGGATTAGACTCAGTTAAGGCACTAGTCCAACACGTGACACTGAAAATAATTTTATTCTTGCCAGATGCAACAAATGCTACCTGTTGAGCACTGCTTCACATTGTAATTACAAAAGAATAGCAAACGGAGCTATCCTGAAAAGGACAGGCCGCGCCCGGGAAGGTGGGAACCTTCATGCTCTGTTTCTCATACACAGAGGAAAACTTGAATGGTTGCTACAGAGGGCGTTTCTCAGGGTGTCCGCAGGATCTTTTTATTTACTTATACATTATTCCTAAATATGCCAGGCCTTGTGCTCCCACAGGGCTTTTTAAAGTCTGCCTGAGTGTTGATGCGTCTAGTGAACGCTGCATTAGGCTCAGCAGCTGCAGCTGAAAGTAGCTTTCTGCTCCAGTGGTGTCGTAGAATATTACAACACTTGGATGACACAAAGAGAGGACGGCCTGATCTTTTCTCATCTGTTTATAGGTCTGCGCTTGTGTGCGCACTTGTAGTGTGTGGATGTGGGTGTGCATGTGGGCGGTAACCGCGAGCAAACACAGGCACATTTAGCAAATACATCATCCATGTGCATCCATTAATGGAACAGGTATCTTTGGGTCAGCAGAAGCTGGCTCGGATGAAATGTTTGTTCTGTTCCACTACACCCTCCTCTCTTTCTTTCTCTCTCTTTCTCTGTTATATTAAGGTTATCGTCCCTTTTAAAAATTTATTTCCATTATCTCTGCCTACTGGGCATTATCGCCACAGCAGCCTATTCCTACATGGCTGCACTGTAGGGGCTCTGTGATAACAGACGGCACCAGGCCGCGTCTCAGAAGGGTCTGAACATGGCCTTTCTGGGGATTTTCCTGTGTTTAAATGCTGTGCTGATAAATGCCTAGATAGGACGACAAGGCTCCACCAGGGTAAGCAACAGCTGGAGAGAACAAAGCGTGGAGGAGGCAGAAGAACGGAAAACCCACAAAGCCCCGTGCTGTTTATTCATTATTGTTAAATAAAAATTAAAGAGTGGCGCACTGGAAGACCCAGCAGGGAAGAGGGTGACAGTATTTTCCCGAGGCCCAGAGAGAGTGGCTTAGGAATGGATTAGAGGACGTCCTGCTGATCAAGTGATGACGGTGCTTAAGGAGAGGAGACAATGTTGCTCAAGGTGCATCCCAAATAGAAGAGAGCCAAAACAACAGCCTTATTCCTTCTCCCCTTGGCATTTGAGTGACTCATGGACCGAAGCTCCAGTGAAGCAGAAACGGACAGTATGTTAAATCCTAATAGCATCCCAGAAATGTGGGAATAAATAAAAATGTAAATAATCTCTTTTGTTGTGTTGCCCGACTGCTTGGGTGCTGTCGACAGGAACCTGAACCTGTGTGAGAAAAATGCCAGTTTTGCACTGAGAGCCAGGAACACGCAGATAATCAAGAAGTGTATATCACTGCAATGCAATGTTTAATGTGTGAACCTTTTAATTCATTTAGATTCTGCTGCTTCTCTTGGCATCATCTTTCCAATTTTATAGACACTTGAACTTTGTAACAAGCTTTCAGAAAACTCGTCCTTTGTTCCGTAGCTGAAAAGGCCTCTGTAAAGGCTTGGAACTCTTACTGTTGGAGAGTTTGCCTGTTATCTTCTTAGCTTTCAGATAACCTGTTCATCATGACTATAATGAGAACAGTATCCAGTTACAGGGTGTACAAAACAGCTTAATCAGTTGGAGAGAGTCTGTAAACAGCACCAGTGATGTTCAGTTAGGAGGTCTCCATCCGAGATCACTTTATGGCCATAGGTCTGAAGTACTAGTGGTCAAGCAGTGATAATGAAGCCATACTCCCATATCCTCTAAGCTGAGCTTTTTTCAGTTGTAAGTGCTCCTAATATTTCTTTTCTTGCTATACTTTCCGCTTCACTAGACTGCTGACCACTGCAAATTGCACATTGTCCCAGAACATCTCAGAGACATTCAGTGGAACATAAAAATTCTATTTATGGTGTAAGCACACTTTCTTTGGCATTGCTAAAACAGTAATGAAGATGAATTCTGTTCCTTGCTCAATATTTCAGCCATAATCTTGAAATACAGTGATCACAGGAAAAGTACTGCATATCAAAAAAAACTAAATGAAACATATATGTTTTTCTTTTTTGTTATAAAACTCTCTGCTGCCCTTTTCATCATGTGATTTCATGACAAAAAACAAAAAAGTTGTTTTGAGTTATTATTGTTCCTTAAGGAAGTTACTGTTTTGAAGAAGTTTTCTTTGTGCTGTTTTTTGTTCACCTTTCTCTCTCTTTCATACACACACACACACACACACACACACACACACACACACACACACACACACACACACACACACAAACACAAACACAATGTGCTATTTCATTGCATAAACTGATTTATTAGATTGTTACAGCTTGGAGAAATTTCACTGGCAAGTGCACAGTTGCCTGCAGACTCACAAGCATCCCTCTGAAGCTGAGATCAGTCAGTTTCACATCAATCCATTAATTCTGCCCGCCTCCAGTTCCACTCTGTGATTAAATGTTTCACTTAAATGAGCAGGACAGATTCCACAATTAATGATTTTTGGGTCTCTGTAGAGGAGCTGAATGGCTTTCTCACTCTCCTTGGGCGCTGTGCTGTGAAACGGATGCCTGGCTTAGAAATGATTGTCTACTTTTCTCTCAGAGGCTGTCTGCTTCACAGACAGACGTTTAGAAGGCATAGGAGCTGGCTGCAATAGTCTGGCAAAAATCTTGTCTTTTCTTGTTTTCCCCTTATAGGATTGGGCAGCTGGTGGCCTGATGGCTCGAGTGTGCTGGTTAGAGTTGCAATCAGAAGGTCATGGGTTTGAATCCTAGGACTGCTAGTGGCACCACTGAGGTACTTTTGAGCAAGGTACCATTCCCACACACTGTTCCCCATGGGCTGTGTTCCTGGGCTGTGTTCCTGTTCCTGGGTTAAATGCAGAAAACTCTGACTACAAGAGGCCACTTTGCTTTAAAATATGTATTTTTTACTGTATATTCATGAATTCACTATATTAGTTTTCATTTCATTTAAACAGTGAGTATCCCTGCAATCCCTTCATGTCGTTCCAGTTTATGCAGCCCATCCATGTCTCACAGGTGTGAACTTCAAATGATTTGGTGATATGGTTTATCTTCAAGGGTGTAGATTTCATAAAAGAAAAAATATCTTTTGTAATCTGTTCCTGAAGGAAGTAGCCCCCAAAGTTGTCAGCATAACCAATCAGCATAACCTGAGGTTTGAGGAATGCAGAGATGAAAGTGGGTGGAACACCTTGGGTGTTTTTTATTTATCAAGATAAAATAGATCCAAGCATCTAGAGAGTGACTACTACAGAGTCTACCTAGTAGCAGAGGCTAATCTACTTTACTACATAATGCCAACTACATCGACAAGTGTTTGATATATAAATTTAGGATAAGTTAACAACAAGGCCAGAAAATGTGTGATGATTCAGTGCACTGCGTTAATATAAGCAGACTGTTAACTACATTAGCCTTGTAGCTCCAGTGTAAAATTAACAAGGCAAACTTTAGATATGAAACATGTCTTGGCTGTTCAGCTATATTTGAGGAAGTTTTCTCTTTTTGATTCTGCTAAGCATTGCTTTAAGATTGTTAATGTGTTTTTGGGTGGAACGTTCTGCAGGTGAGGGGGGGTTAGGAGGTTGATTAAATTTCAGGAGAAAACCCGGCCTGGAGAATAGCAGAGACGAGCGGCGCCTCAGTGCAGGCTCTCTCTGTGCATATGCAGTCCTGGCAGAACTTAATTTATATCCCTTTTAGGGGGCTGTCCATATGGGACAGACTGAGTGTGTGTGTGTGTGTGTGTGTGTGTGTGTGTGTGTGTGTGTGTGTGTGTGTATGAGACTGCTTAGGAGGTACCCCCACCTTAAAGCACTGCCTGCAATATCTATTCCCACTGACTGTGTTTCTCCCTCCACAATACATGAATGAACAATGAAATTAAAGTGTGTGTGTGTGTGTGTGTGTGTGTGTGTGTGTGTGTGTGTGTGTGTGTGTGTGTGTGTGTGTG
>JBBPDC010000011.1:1038574-1050523 GCA_037974485.1 Hemigrammopetersius urotaenia | reverse complement strand
AAAGACAACCACAGCATGAATCCTTGGCTTCCTGCCTATTCCTGCAGCTCCCAAGGTAGCGCGCAATGTGGGGCTCGTGCACCGCATTGTGACATTGTGTGAGTCTAAGCTCATACAAAAGTCTATTTCAACATTGTAGTTTTCCCATTCCAGAATTACTACAGCTCTAAGAGAATAGGTTACATATACAGTACCAGTCAAAATATTGAAAACATCACCTATTGCACTGATGACAGCTCACACTTGGCATTTTTTGAGTCAGATTCATGAGGAATCAACCTGGAATGGTATTTAATTAACAGGTGTTCTTCGTCAAGAGTTAATTAATGGGATTTTTGGGATCATCAGTTGTGATGGTTGGGTTGGTACACATGATCCTATTCCATGATTCTACTCCACATTATGGCAAGAACCACTAAACAAAGTAAAAAGAAACAACAGTCCATCATTACCTTATTACAGAACATACTGCCTGCATACTTCCATGTGTTCCTTCATCATTTTGTTTTCAATATTAATCTACAATGTAGAAAATAATAATAAATAAAGAAAAAACAACGGATGAGGAGGTGTGTCCAAACTTTTGACTCATATTATATATATGTGATCCTATCGTACATATATGTAAAAAAGCAACAATTGCTTTGGTGGAAAAGAAAGTACTTGTTAAGGGAACTTTCCGATGGCTTCTTAGCTTCCACACTCCAAACATGGGGAGCAGAGATGTGGCTGCATAGGCAGAAGGTGATAATGAGAACTCAAGTGGAGGAGTTATTTCAAAAGGCCTTAATGAGCTTTCACTCTCTCTCCCAATTCTGCAGCTGCTAATGGGCAAAGAGACACACAGTCTGCAGTCTCCTAAAAACTCCACAAGTGTGTGTGTGTGTGTGTGTGTGTGTGTGTGTGTGTGTGTGTGTGTGTGTGTGTGTGTGTGTGTGTGTGTGTGTATTTGTGAGTAGAAAGCTTGGTTTCAGGGTCATAGTTGTCGCAGGTGAAGTGGTGACAGCCCAGCAGGAAGGCGTAAGAATTACAGAAGAAGTGGCAAAAAGACGGCGAGTGGATCGTATGAATACAGTGCTGGAGGTGGCAGAGAATTATTGGCAATGATACCCTGCGGAGGGCAATGGTCACTTCCACCACCTCTTTAAGAGAAAGAAGAGGAGGAAAAACAAGATCGCAGCCACACAGTAGCATCTGTGTCCCTAAAGACAGTAACAACAACAACAACGTCAAGGGAGAAAATTAAGAACTGCGACTGAGCTCAGTTCCAGTAACTAGCTGAGAGAACCATAGACAGTGTTACAGGTGTGGAATAAAAATGGAAATAAAAGATTTATAAAGTGGCATCCTGTCTGGGGAGTTCTTCACCTTTTGCCCTCTAAGCAGTGGGACTGGCTCCAGTACCGCCCAGACCCTTGTTAGGATGAGCAGCTTAAATAAGGGATGGATGGAGCGAGGGGTAATAAAGGGTTAAACTTACCAGAAAGAGAGAGACAGAGACAGATAGAGAGAAGGGCTGGGGGGAGACAGACAGAGACAGAGGAGGGGGGGGGGGGGCATGGGGAGTGAGTACTGAGATAGTTAGAAAGAGAAGGCAGGAGAGTAATACTGGCCAGTTGACAGATCCACACTCTGCCCACAAATGTGTTTGTTTGCTACTATTGCTCATTAGGGCATATTTACAAAATGTAGAATATTTACAAAAATCACAATCAATTTTATTTAAAGAAATCTTTAGACTAGAAACAAGTGAAATTATCTGTCCATGCAGTAAGGTTCATAAGATTTCTTGAAATATGGAAAAAAATACCTTAAACAATCTTAATGACCTTACAAAGTCTGCTCTTATATAGTATATTATTCTCAATACAAGATCAAGAAGACTTTTAGGCTAGAAATAAGATTGCAAGTCTCAGTTAGATCAGGAGTTTTTGCAGTGAATGGTTTCACTCAGCTACAACAACACAACCAGCACTGTGGAGCCTCAATGTCATGTAGTGAATCTAAAGAAAGGTAACTACAATTTCTAGGCTGAACAGACTTTTTACTGATTGTCCAACCCAACAATAGACACTGTTGTGTCAGTCCCACTTTCACACCTACAGACTATTGCCAGAACAAGCTTATACTGATGATACTGAGTTTTAAAGTTGTGACTCTAACGTTACAAGAGTACAGAATGATGAACTGAAGTGAAGCGGCCACGAATACAAAACAGCATAATCCTTTTGTTCACTCTTGGGTTTTCAACTCTGCCAGAGGTCCCAGCAAACTGCCAGATCCAGTTACTGGCACTGGAACCCTCACACATGGCTCACACTCTCACACAACAGTACCAGAAACACTGAGCACCACAAACACTGTAAAGTAAATAAAAACCAAAATAACACAAAGTGATAATAACCTGAAATATTTACTTCAGTCATTTGTCTGTAAACAGCTTATTTCTTTTATTTCTTAATTAACAATTTGACTTATTTTGATTAGCAGCAGAAGTACAAGTGTAAAGAGTCATTTTAGCTATTGTTAAGGAATTCATCTTTTCCACCTGATTACTAGACAGATTGTTGAAATCTCAGTGTTTTATTGCTTAATCAAGAAAACCCAGCACTGTTCTTATATAGTATTTTTCAGATCAGGTGAACTACAATTGCTGGTGAGAACTGTGTGTGTGTATGTGTGTTTTTTATTATTATTTGTGTGTGTGTGCACCTTTTCTTGTCTGCCCTGTTTGTTGTCCAGTTCTGTTCTATTGTATTGCCTTCTTAGGTTTAACAGACTTGCTCTCTCACTCTGTTCACACTGGTCTAGTTTTGTGTTCTTCTTGTGTTGCCATGGTCCTGTACTATGAGGATGGTTGAAATGATAGTAAACCTGATCAGTTTCACTTTAACATGACCGTGTCTTGTGTGGGTAGAGCAGAGTTATCACTTTTGGAACCTACACTTGACTAAACGTAAAAAACTATATTTCCAGTGAATATAGATTCCCAGCATTTCATTTCCCGAATCACCATTCCTGCCTGCAGTAGTAATTTTTAGTGCTCTTTCCACCCCTGCATATAAACCCGTCCCGGGAAATTGCCAGAGCGTTTACAGGTACAACTGCCTGTGGGACAGGGGCTCGAGGCTTGGCAGGAGGTGAAGTTGGAGCAGCAAGCAGTGGGATTGCATTCAGCACAGCTTTGCTTGGCACTGTGGATGTAAATGACAGAAGTCCTGTAATCAATCCAGAGCCAAACTGAGGCCAAATCCACCCTCATAGAGCTTCTCAGACCACGCCAAAATGGCACAAAAGCCCCCCACAAACACACCCTGGGAGACTGAAAGAGTATTGCACATATTGAATATACAAACCACTATCCCACACTGAGACTGCTCGAATGTGCAGGCGGGCGCACATGGCTCAGGCATCTGTTTAGCCTCAGCCTGAGAATGTGTTACTGTTGTTTGCCACTGTCATTTGTTTTTATTTTTGTTTTTCTTCATTATCTGTGTAATTTCTATTTGCTGATTATACAAACACATGCTGCTTATATAATAAGATGGAAAGTCTTTCCCAAGGTGCCATAAGTGTTGAAAGACACTCCAGCACTCCATGCCGTCATGCTGTTTGTGGTCATTTTGTATTATTAATAAACTGTGAAATTAGTTTTTTAGACAATTAAAAACAAAGAAAACTAATTTTAAGGTGGTTCCACAATCCAAAACGGGCAGCTTGCAGTTGCCCTTTCACACAAATCTGAAACAGGTTTTAACTTCTCTTCTAGTCATTGATGGGATGAAGTGGATTAGACAAGCTTGTAACAGATCATTTTAAAAGGCATCTTTTTATCTCCCCTTCAGAAAATTGCCATAATATAAGAGATTGAGATCATTTTTCTTCTGATAAAGTGGCTTTCCCAGCATCATCCTTCAGCCTGTTTCGCACTGCATTTTAATGGCGTAGCTGCACAAGGCTCAGGCTTAAAATAGTGTATTTTGGGCTTGTTTACTGTTTTTTACATTGAACGAGCATTTGCAGGAAGATAAAGGTCACCGCAGAGTCACTGAACAGCACGGAATTTGAAGGCCAGCGAGAGCCACAGTGACAATGCTGAACTCCAGAAAAGTACTTTCACCAGTACTATAGGCTCCCAGGGCCAGACATGATCTCGTTATGAGAATACACATCTGGGGCCTGTCTTGTGAAGCACATTCAACTTTGACAGAGTTTCTCGCCAAGTTTTAGCTACACAAAAACCTAATAAATGTTTCAGGGCAGCCTGTGAATCCAGGCTTACACACTCGAGCTGCAATTGAGCCTCATGCGCACGTATATGAAAGCATGACTTACATGAAGAACAACCAATTACGTAAAACATGAGGACATAGTCAACAATACTATGCAAATATATATGTTATGGCTCAGTCCACGCTAACTAATATACATTAAGCTTCTGATCATCTGATCATGTCACATAATCCAAAATCCATAGTTAATATGTCAGCTAATATATATATATACTATATATATATATAAAGAGTGTGTGGGAAAGTTACATCAGAGGTGCCACTGGGATTCAAACCTATGATCTTTTCATCACAGGGCCAACTCCCTAAACACCAACTCCCTAAGCTTGAACATGTGGTCAAATAAATTTTATGAGTGAAATTACAAAATACTATTACAGATGTGCTGTGACTTTTTTTTAAAAAAATATGAAGTAATTGACACCTGAGGTGGACTGGCGTCCCGCCCAGGGTGAGTCTCTCTCGTGCCTGTTGGTCCCGGGTGTCAGAGTGCGGCCCGCGAAGCCCACACTCTGATTTACCTTGGAGCGACCAGGAACGAGGCAGGCAGGCAGGCTTCCATACTTGTACTCAGGTTTATTAACAAAAGAAACCAGGTGCGGACAGAAACACGTGACACAGGCAGAACCAAACAGAACGGGGCAAAATCAGGATACAAACAGGAACCAAAAAGCAGTGGCCCTAACCGGCCACTGACCTAGCCGTGACACCGGGATAGGCTCCAGGTACCCTCGACCCTAGTGAGGATTAAGCGATTAGCGAAAATGAATTAATTAATAGATGAATGAATGAAGGAATGTATTTGACACTCAGAAGTACAATAAAAAGAAACAGAAAACAATATTTAAAAACACTGGCTTTCCAAAATAACCCATACAAGACACCATATTTTTCACTGAGGTACCCAGAATACTAGTCTTGCAGCTATCCGTTTGTAGCATTGTGTTCTGAGAGTTGCCTCTTGATGTGATGGTAAAGGTGGCCAGTATTTATTAACTTCAGATAGTAATGGTAATATACATTTTTTGTATTCTTATTGTCAAGAATATTAAATTTACTTATTCATGAAAAAGACAATAGAATTAGTCCTTCTCTGTATTTTGGTCTTATGTCCAGTCATACTGTATCTTCTACAGCTGAGGTGTATTCTGGTTTAACGGTATAGTCTTTCCTTGCATACAGTAATGCTTTTTTATCTACTCATCTACATTCTTTGAGTCACATTTCAGAATTTTCACTCTAGCTAACACCTACTGCACTAACGGCAGGCTTGTTGTGTGTCAGTTTACAAGAGCCTGTTTTGAGCTCCATTTCCACGTTGGACAGTTTCTTTACTCACTGACAAGTCTGTGTTCCCACTCACATTTAGGACAAACACCGTCATGGTTTTCTCCAGATGTTTATTTTTATAACAAGATCATGTCCTGCTCCATGACACTACCAATCCTTTTGACTCGATGACTCGATGGTGCCTTGACCCTGGTGGTCCACCTCTGTCAGGGGGCTTGGGATTTAGAAATTATCTGTGCTGAGCTAAGACTACACCTGAATCCCTACCAAGAAACCACAAAAGAGGGTCTTGTGTATGTTGGAGAGCTTTTTCAGTACAGGTGACCTCTCAAGTCTCTCTGTGTCTGGAATCCGTGGGCTAAAACACAAATAGTGCAGAATGTGTTTTCCACACAGCACCATCTGTCTCGAGCATTACATTCATGTTAAGTTAAGCTTTGCCGCCCACTTCTTCCTTCCTCAATACTTACTAAGAATCAAGCAGTTGACATAAGTCATATTTTTTATTAGATAACGTTTACCAGTGCCATTTCTGAAGATTTGTGAACCCTTAGCAAAATACTGCTCGGGGACATCCACCCACCCAATTATCTCACATTGTGTACAAGAAAGAGCATAATTAACACCTCATCCATTTTGAAATGGGAAAAATATATAAACACCAAGGAAAGCAGAGCAGTACTATGAATAATTATATGTAAGAGAAGTAATAATAATAATAAGAAGAAGAAGAATATAAGGGACAGATTCCAGAACAAACTTTTCTTGGTTAAGGCTGGAATAATGCTTGGTAATCATAACAGGTAATAATAACACTACAAGAGGATTTAGTGTTTTAAAATGTATTTATTCATTTTTCATGGGTGGATAGTACATAGCAAGCCTGTTGGTTTTTGGTAAGGTGTTCATAGACTGTTACTATGCCTGACAATGCCTGGTGGTTTTTATGATCCTGTGTTACCCCAACTGGTACAGTATATTACAACCATAGCTTTGTATGGAAAAATAAATTAAAACATGGCTAAAATGATAACAGTTTAAAACAATAAGCACACCGTTGAAAAAGCAAGTATTCTAAAGGCAATCCAGACAGAGCTGATGATGTGCTGGCATAAATGAATAAATATTATTAAAAAAAAACAGAATATGTAAATTATCTCCAGTGACTCAACTGCTTGTACTGCATCTAGGGAGAAACGGCCCTGACTCTTACCCATAAATTCTCTGCGCTAAGCCCAAGCAGGCCTGCCGTTTTGCTGTACTTATTCTGTATGGGATCTCTATTGGAAGTCCCATTACTCTTCACCTCTAGCTAAGGGATAATGTGGGTGTCAGAGGGCACTGAAATAGTGCTAACAATGTGATGCTGTTAAACTCCAACATCTCTTTGATCTGGAGAACACTCTGAATTAACCCATTTAATCCCACATTTTTCCCAGCTATGCATGACTTGTAGTCATTGGACAGCCCTTAAACACAAACTATTACAAATCATTTTAGAAAAACTGGTGAAATTACGATTTTCTTTTCGATCACAACTATGACCAGTCAAGAGCCAAAGAAAATGAATGAAAGCTCAAGAGCAAATTCGAGCCGCTGTAGTTTCCACCAGTCACAGATGGGACCACTCAAATGTTCATGTCTCCTGTAAGCATGATATATACGTAGCATTAAAATATCAATAATATAAACAAAATAATTCTAAAAAAAAAATAAGTTCAAAATATACCTTGGTCTTTCTCCAGTGTCAAATACACCAACCTCATAATTTGTCTCTCAAAGGGGATAAAAACAAATACAGCTTTGCTAAAGAAAGTAAAAAGTTCAGTCTCAATTGTGACTGGTGGGATTAAATGACCTTTCTTAATATTCTGAACTAGGACCAGGTTCCTCTAGTGAAAATGTAGCTTCCACCATTATGGAATGCAACATCAGGCTTCTAGCTTCTATGGGGCAGCTGTGTAAAGAGATTTTATTTCAGGTCTCATATCTCATGTATTTTACACCTCTTTTTCTTGCCCTCTTGATTGCTTGTATCTATTTGGTTTCATCCAAGCTGTGTCTTTTTTCCAAAATGGTCACTCTCTCCTAGCTGTCTCCTAGCATGTCAAAAGTAGAATTACTGACCACCAAATCATATCGAACATTTTTGGGCGTTTTTACATTCACAGAACTGTGGAGTTCTTGAAATGCAAAGCCATTTTCAAATCCCTCCAAGGGTGTTTACAGTTACCAGTTACAGTATCTGCTTCAGCTAATCAAACCTTCATTAAATTTAATCAGGTGCAGCTAATTCAGATTAAAAAAAAAATAAGTTCCTGGTTACTATAAGATAAAATATATAACCTGTCCTAATAACATGCTAATCGTGCATCAGTATTCAAAGAAAATGTTAATATCTTACGTCCTATTGCATTTTTATGTTTTGTAACATTTTATTATTATACAGTCAAGCCCAAAATTATTCATACCTCTGGCCAATTTTATTCAACCAGCAAGTTTCTTCTTGATTGGAAATAAAACAGGCGTCTTCCAGAAGATAATAATAAGATGTACAACAGGCATCATTGTGGAAAAAATATATTTCTCAAATTTTATTTACATTTGAACAAAAAAATGTCCAAAATGAATAATTCCTGGCTTGACTGTACATTTTATGTTAAGCCTCCAGTAAGGTATTTTAGATTAGTTGAAAGGCAATGCACAGTTTGTTCTTATTCTGTTGACATTTGCCCTTTTTTGCATTGATTGGTCACTTAATCACCAAAAGCAAGCAATATATTACTTGATTGGTCATATAATTGATAGCGACAGGACTGGACAACATTCCTCATTCTGCATATGTGAAATATTAGGCTGTCTATTTTATGGAGTGAGATTTGCAACATGTTTGTGTGGATTCTTGAATGTGCTCATTTTTTGATAAGAGCAAATTCCTTTGCTACACCCGCTAGTAACCAAACTGATCTGTAGTCAGAAGGATTATCTGTTGCTCTTCTGCAATGGAGGCATTTCAATATGATTTCTGTATGCATGCAAATGCGTGGCTTTGTATGTGTGGAACTGAATGGTGTGTGTGTGTGTGTGTGTGTGTGTGCGCGCCTGTGTGTGTGTGAGTGAGTGTTTGCATGCATGCCGTTTAGTCAGTTATATCCACCAATCATGTCTTCATGTGAACGTACTGCCGGCTCTGGTTGACTCTGCCTCGCTTTGACTCGCCCTCTCATCGCACTCAGTGGGTTTCTTTCTGCACGGTAATGATGAGGCCCGCACCTCATTAACCTCACATTCACTATGAAGAGAGGCAGCAGGATGAACGGAAAATTCCACTTGGAATACCTTCAGATGGAAGAAATCCAGATGCTTAATATAGACTGATTGGTTCAGTTCAGATATCTACCGCAGCAGCACAACACGCCAATGTCATAATAAAAGGTTTTTATATTTTTGATCATTTTCTGCTTCACACATGCACGCCTAAAGCTACAAATAAACTTTTCACCCCCTCCCCTCCAGACTTTCCAAATGTTCCCAGGCTTTTCTGGCTCTTCTATTTCATGCTAATTAGAGCAGAGACTGGTTCCAAATGGCAGTAACTTGATTGGTGTTTGCTGAAGAAGCTAATTACCTTCCAATGGAATTCAGGCTCGCATTTGTAAATGTGGAAGTGCACTTTTGTTCCCTTTATTAATAGCGAAGAGATAAAGAGAGTCTAAGGGGAGAGAAGAAGAGATGAGAGAGAGAGAGAGAGAGAGAGAGAGAGAGAGAGAGAGAGAGAGAGAGAAAGAGGGAGAGAGCAAAGGAGATTGAGATTCATATCACATATTGAGTAGGAGTCTTAATCAACTGTGTTAACTCTAAATGTGCCTCTTAGCGTTTGGCTCAATCACATGCACCTCACATACACATAGGCAAGAGCTGGGACCACACACATTCATTTTCAAGCAGCAATCTAAGAAATATTCAAGAATGATCATTATTTCATACAAGCAGCCTATACATCTCTGCTTGGACCAAAAAATAAACTTTCTATTAAACTCATTTGTGAACAGTTCAGTCAAAAATGAACTAACCATACACAGGGTTGACTGTAGCTGGATGTAGTTGTTGCTATAAAATGATTCAACAGAGTTCATTCTATGTTGCTTGAACCAAATGAGCCTTTCAAGCTTAACACATAAGAAGAGATCATTATGATTGGAACCAAATTGAAATGAAAAAATTAGGTACATTAACTTACACTCAGGAAATTCATACATGCAGTTAGTGGGAGAGACTCCGTCAAACACTTTAACAGCTAGTAAGAAAGTAAGAAAATATCTTGCTGTAAACTGAAATATATATTTAGAACTTTCATAGAACAATTTGTAATTGATTTGTGGATAACTTGCGTCTTAATGAATTGTTTTGAATGTATATAGGGAAATCTGGACTTCTCTAGTTAACTTTGATGGGATTTAGTAGAAATTATGCTGTAATTAACCCCTCCATTGGGAAGCCGTACTGTAACCTGCTATTTACTTTAAAACAGTGCTATTGAAAAATCGAAAGGGTGATGCACACGTTTCAACAGCTGAAGTCAGGTGGTCTTCTTAGTCGTCTCAAGAAACATGTGTCCACTTTCTAATGGAATCCACTTAACAAGCAAAAAAAATCAATGAGACATTTTAACCCAGGTTACGTCCTCCCCTACTTAAAGCATGTGTGGGATTCTGAGTGCAGTGCGGTGTGCTCTTTAGTATTCATGCTGAAATCTGCACTCTTGTATCTGTCTTATATTTTCCATATAACCATTTTACACATGGTTTAACCTGCAGTAACCTTCAACCTTCTCAAGACAATTTCCTTCCACAGGGTGAGCACATTCCAGGCTCGAGTTCTTCGGGACTCCCTTACACACATTGATTCAGACAGCTTTAAGTGTAGCTTCAACCTTCACACACACACACACACACACACACACACACACACACACACACACACAGAGAGAGACTCACATTTAGCCTCAATTTTACCCCGGGCCATTTCTGAGGCATTTAGAAAAATCTAGAATTTCTTATTGGTTACTGGTTACAGCAGCAACAGACTGCTCCCCTTTGAGATGTTATCGTTCTTTATAATGGTACTTGAAACTGCCACCAGAGAGATTAATGGCCACCTTTGAACAGGCACTCTGGTGATTTTTATACGCTCTCCAGCTCGCATGGCTTGAAACTTGGGGGTTAGTCCATGAGGTGAAAGAGAAGTTATTATGTAGTGATTTATTTATTCTAGAGCCGCTGTTGTTTTGACTTTATCTCGCCACTCCACAGTAGTGACTTTGGCAAAAGGATAAGTGGAGAACTGGAACAATATTGTACTGGAAGAACATCGGATGTCGGAAAACACTTTCAAAAGCTTCAAATCACTGTGTGTTTTTGCCTTTGTGCATTTGAGCAGAGTTAATGCAGAACTTCCAGTGTTTACAGTCCATAAATAAAACTGTCATATTTCTTGTCTATAGAGTGTTTTTTGTGAACCAGTGTTTAACAGTGAAGCTGGCCTGTATGACATTGCGAAAATTGATTTTTTACTCCTTCGTCTCCCTTGTGTTCTCAGAGCCCCTCTGTACTTGTCTGCTTTGCACAATAGATGGAGATTTATTCTCTGGATAGAGCCAAAATGCATGAACACAATACAAAGAAGGGATGAAAAAAAAACAAGTGGTAGGAAGTTGTAAGAAATCAGTCACTGACATTCTTTTGTAAGAACAAAAAATAAATAAATAAAACAGATGCATTTAGAACTCATTTAGCAAACTTACTCCATTGATGTGTCGATCATAAGAAATAGTGGAAGCAGTAGTGGGCGTTTATTTTATGTTGGGGTCGGTTTGACCTCATTAAAGGTATAATGTCTCTTTGACAGTTTTTTTGCTTCATTTTAAATGACTTTTCCTAATTTAATGGGAACAACTGGGTAAACACAAAATTTTACATGAGGATTTGTTTGCAGTGTCCAGTACAGATTCTGTTCAAGTTGATTCCAGTTTTAACTGTTTGAGAACACATATAAGAAACATTAACATTTTAAACACATATGATATTGAGGGCTCTGTAATAAGCAATTTTATCTTCTTCTCCTTTTGGCTGCTTCTGTTTTATTAGGGGTGCTCACAGCGGATCAACCGTCTCCATCTCCTTCTGTCCTCTGCCTCTTCCTCTCTCACACCAACGGCCTGCATGTCCTCCCTCACCCCATCCATAAATCTCCTACTAGACCTTCCTCTTCTCCTCTTACCTGCAGCTCCATCCTCAGCATCCTCCTCCCAACACACTCAGAGTCTCTCCTCAGCATCCTCCTCCCAACACACTCAGAGTCTCTCCTC
>JBBPDC010000011.1:1025043-1038535 GCA_037974485.1 Hemigrammopetersius urotaenia | reverse complement strand
GCATCCTTCTCCCAACACACTCAGAGTCTCTCCTCAGCATCCTTCTCCCAACACACTCAGAGTCTCTCCTCAGCACAGGTCCAAACCAATGCAATCCTGCCTCTCTGACTTTTCCACCAAAAGGTCCAACACCAGTTGTCCTTGTAATAAATTCATTCCTGATCCTGTCTGCCCTCTTCACTCCTAATGCAAATCTGAACATGTTCAACTCTGCCACCTCCAGCCCTGCTTCACTGTCCGCAAACCATCCAACCAAACAATTTAACTGGTCTCGCCACCATCTTATACACCTTCCTATTCACACTTGCTATTCACACCTGTCTGTCACAGATCACTCCTTTCACTCTTCTCCACCCATTCCATCCTGCCTGGGCTCTGTTCTTCACCTTTCTTTCACACATCCTGTTACTCCCTACTGTTGACCCCACCGCTCAGATTTTACGTGACACGAGAGAGGAAAACAAAGAACAGTGTGAGAACAAAGAACAGTGAGGAGACATTATCTGTTGAACACTGCACAGATGAAATGGCAGCATAATGACCAACTGTGCATTAGGGCCATTAGCTACTTGTCCATTGTTTCAATGTGGACAATACATTTGACAGTCCCCCATGAATGAATCTGGGCTAATTAAATGGAATGTGACCCTCATCTGTTCCAGGAATTAGCGCCCCCTGTTTGAGTCTGACCAGTGGGGTGGTTGACTGGTTAATTTACATTTACATTTACAGCATATTGCTGATGCTCTTATCCAGAGCCACGTACATCAGTGCTCAAGTAGTCCACATCTGTATCTCAAACCTGTTACTGCACCTAAATGAAAAAAGAAAAGAAAATGCCATTCTAACCTCCTGAACTAAATTAACCTTCACTAGTCTGGAGTAAATGAGCTCATTTGTGTAATAGGCATGATTTCATGGGTTACCTGTTTGAACCTCTTTTGCAAACAGCAATGAACTCAAATGTACTTCTGCAGAAAGTGAGTGAAACTGAAGTTACAGTCCTTTTTTCCTTGCACTTGAAGGGCAAGACACTAAACAGTCAATTTCAGATTGCTTTTATTTATCTGTTTACTCACAAATCCTGTTCTCATTATGTTTGTGTTTTTCAGATATTGCCTCCAAGGACAATATTGCAAGGACAAGGGCACGGGACACAATGGATAGCCTTAATTCTGTAGACTTTACCTTCACATAGCATAGACAGTGGACATATTAAATCTCATCAGGAATCTGTTCATTACCTTTTTCGAACCACACGTTCTAGTGGGATCTCCACTGAGCTTGCTATTGCCCACTAGTGGCCCAGAAGAGGAACTGCAGCAGTTTTTTAAAGAATGGGTGCTCCTGGAGGGCCAGTTCTGGGTGGCTTTGGGACCACCACTACCACTCTGGGCATGATGAGCTGGATGAGCTGGCCTGGGAACACCACCATAAGCCTGAACCAGAGCTTGTTTTACACCTACCCAGGCTCCAACCTCTCTTCCTCCTCATCCTCTACTCAGGCTGTAGCAAGAGAGGTGATCAAAGAGAAGAACTGGCCAGCACTGCTCATACTGGTGATCATCCTGCTGACAATAGGAGGGAACATTCTGGTCATCCTGGCTGTGTCGCTGGAGAAGAAGCTGCAGAATGCAACAAATTTCTTCCTGCGCTCTTTGGCTGTGGCAGACATGTTGGTGGGCATCCTTGTCATGCCAATCTCGCTCATTAATATTTTGTATGGTGAGTACCATTTTAGTCATTTTGGTGTCACTTTATAATAAGACCATAATAAGACTTTACAAAAGATTTATGAAAGGTTTTAATGAGTTTATTAATGGTTATTAATTAGGCCATGAACACAAAGGCAGTAAACGATTCTACCTGATGAAAAAAAGATTCTACCTGATGAATAAACGATTCTACCTGATGAATTGGATTTAATTATGAGGCTGACAGCTATAATGCTGACTGACAAAGAGGGTCAATTAAGATCTGACATTTAACAGTTTCAATGCGTCTGGGCTCACCGTCTGACAAACATCTTAAGGGTAGTCTCACTGAAAAACGGTGTCGGAATTTGAACAATATGGATTTTATATGGACAAAGGTAATGGATTGTTCTTAGTAACATACATAGCTGCAAATTAAAGTATAATTAAATTAAAGCCTTGTGAACAGTTCACTGTCCAGTGCTGAGTTTGACTAAATGGGTTTCAAGCCCCATAGCACTGAGCTGTGAAGCAATGCAATTGTTTTCTTGTTGCTTGTTGGAGCTTATTTCAGTACCTCTGAGATGAGCTGGAGTGGCCCAACTAGCTCGTTTTAGTTTTACATTCTGTGGATAAAATGCTGTTTGGAATCGGTGGAGATGGACCGATCACAGATTGCTGTGAAAATTCACATATTACATTACTGTAAGCACATTCTTCTTGAACCTATTAAGCTAGATAAAAACACATTCTGCTATTTAATCTGCATTATGTTGCCCTGTTGTCTCCTATTTATACTTTCCCTACTCTGTTCTGCTACACAGGTCTTAGTTTTAGGCAAATTGGTCTGCTTGTCAGATGATTACGCTTCTGAGCCCCTTTCAACCGAAACATGGGGAGATCATCAGCCCTGAACTCTCTCCCCCCCTGGGGATTTCAAACACTGAATTCCTGCAGTTACCACTCTCCTGGTCTCAGAGTTTTCACATTAATTCAACATGATCCTCCTCCGCAAATTGCCACCAGAAAAAAAAAAATCCAGTCCAAATAATTTAATCAGACCAGCTTCCAAAATACAAATCGCAAAGCTCCCATGACTAATGAAATGGGTTCTTTTAGACAAGATCGTGTGAGCTGGTATTGGAGACAAGACTGTGGGTGTCGAGGCATGACATGGCCGCTTTGAGTGTAGGCTATGAGGTCACTACTGACGCCACATGGAAATTATTCGGTTATCTATCAATAGAAATGTGTGGGGGGAGTATTAATGGGCTCATGGCCAAATTCGAAAGAACAAAATTAAATCATATATAAATCACAAAAGTAAATCTTATACATGTTTATTTACCTCTCCTTAACCCTCAGAATTAAACAGGTCACTCATTTTCTTATCGCTGCCTTGAAGACTAAATGTCACAGTTACATTTGCCAGCTTATTCATTTTGCATGAATTCATAATTCAGTTATTAACGTTGTGTAGCAGACTTGTAAGGTAAGTAAGTCTCGCATGAAAATAATGCGGAGGGAGAGTTTGAATGAAAATTGGTGGCCTTGACTAGTAGAGTTGCTATAACCTCTGAAGGGGCAGCTCTTCTATACAGCAGTACTGAATATCTAAAAGGAAAACGCTAACCGTGTCATCATAAGCCTTTCAACAGTTCTTCCTCATTGGCTATAAATAAACGTAGGAAAGAAAGACTATATGATACACTGTCAGTTGGAAGTCTGTAATTTCATTTTGACCTTCAGAAAACAAGTTAGCTAGCTTGCTAACCTTACTAACCAAGGGCTATCACCCCACCGCCACTATCCAGTTACATGCACTTTATACTACAAATCAGTGTGTAGCACTATGGTGCATATATAACTATGATTTCCATGCTAGTCTTCACAGGTTTAAGCTGTTTAGTACTGGCCTCATGCTGGATTCGCCCGTCACTCAGCACTGCCATGCTGGATGATGGAAAGCAGCATCAAAAACAGAACATATGCTGGTTTTGGTCCTAAAAAGCTATGCTTATCTGTGCAGCTTTTTTTTCTGGCAGGGTAGTTATCTACATATTTTTCTACAGATCAGTGTTCAGCACTTTTGTTTTGCTAGCATATGACGTAAACCGTATAGCTGTTTATGATTGGCAAGTCTGCCATCTACACCAACATGGAGTGACGCTAACTGTCTATTTTGACAGTGATGTAAATTCCTTCTTCTGAATATCCCAGCATTATATCTGAAAAAGCAGTCCACACTGATACACTCCTTATAATGGTGATGCAGGCAGGGTAGGTGGATACATGTACAGCACAAAAACATGTGGTTTTACCGCGTAACCTTTATTCATGATCTGTATGGACTGGTGAGCGAAGAGTGTATTTAGAAACTCATTTCAGAACAGTCCGGCAGGGTTTAAAGTGGACAGAGATGGACAGTCGAAAAATATGTCACATTGCATAACACTAGCGAACAAAACACAGGAGAAAAGGTAGATTTATGTAATATCCCTCAGATTCAAACAAGGAGAGGAAAAGATGGTAAATTTTGCATTTCTTTTCACTACTTTTGTCCATACGTCTGTTGAAGCATCGCCTCTGGCTGAAACCAAATTGTTCCTCTTTGTTGGGCTGTCTGTCAAAGGCTATTCCTGCTCCTAGTTATGCGAAGCAGGAGCAGTCCCTGTCTGCAGAGAACGTGGTGACGCTTCATAGATCCTCCTCATCTGCATCCACACACAGTATATAGTACTGTCATCCTCCATTGCTCTATTGATCACTGAAGATGTATTTGCATTCAGTTTACCCAGCACTACTATATCCACTGAAGTTAAGTCCTACATGATGAAGCAGGACATGGATGCAGAAGAAGAGGTGCTCATTGATCTGTGTGCACAGCAGTTTAGCCCTTAAAGAGATATTGATCATTAAAGCACCATTAAGACTATCAGTGCAAACAGATCGGCACACACTGATTACACACACACTGTACCCCAGCACGAACCGAAGAGTAACACACAAAATGAGACACTCACACAGCAAACAGACACACAGACAGATGTACTAGCACAAAGGCTGGCTCGAATAATTAGAATCCACAGGAATTAGTTTGTCATGTTGGTATTTGTTTCCTTACATAATATTTGATGCTTTATCTTCTGTTAAGCCTTTAGACACCAAGCAGAATTCTTGAACACACTTAGATAGGTGCTAAAAGAAGTTATATAGATATTTATCACTAGTTTCAACTATTTTTTCATTGTAAAAGCAGGGAAAAAATGGCTCTAACCTAATGATGGGCATGATACTATGTCAGTAAACATTAACTAAAGGTTGAACAGCCACACTCTCCCCCGTGATTCCTTTTCTTTGAAAGGCTGAAGCTAGATCAATAAGTGAAATGTGTTTAAGTGTCAATAAAAAATGTATATTCATTTGTTTAGTTATCATTTTAAATATTGATCATCATTAGGGCAAGGAAGCTGAGAGCATCCCCAGTCACTCGTTTAGCCCCTGTGGGGCTGAGGTTTAGATAATTCCTCCAGTGAAAAAAAAACACTTATCGGATTGACGTAATTTCTTTCTGGATGTTGTTTCCACATGAGCGGTTTGCATTAACAGAATCCTTTACAGTCGTGTTCGGTCAATCAGTGTAATGAGGGAGACGTGGGGCAGGATGTATGTACTGGGGGCTTTTAATACAGGGACACAGATAAACTCACAGATAATGCTAAGGCTAGGAAACACGGGCACTAGAGACACCAGAGAGCACATGGCACATGTCGACGAGGCACAAGGGCAAAGCAGGGGCAAACATTACAACAAAAATATTTAGGTTAATCTAATGTAATGTAATGAAGCGCATTATACACATGATATAAACATTACAGTCATTCCATTATTCATTCATGTTATTTATAATCTTAATTTTTATATTTCTGATACATATTTGTGAGCATTGTCAATGTAGTCTGGCATCTGGGCCTACAGCCGCAAACGTTTTATGAATAGCTCCAGATCTAATCATATTCATCTGTCATTCCAAGGTAACACCCCTTCCCCTATTGTCAACACAAATCTGTAGTCCCACTGGCAAACAACCCCATTCCCCGTCAACAAATTGAAACTGTAGACCTGAATGTTTCAATATCCTAACAATGCTTCTGGTCTTTACTTAACTTCATTAAATTTATGTTAGTTCAAGATTAGTTCAAAAAGATATCAACAAGGAAACCTGTTCAATTGAGTTTTCTCTAAGGTTACAAAATGAAACCTGGATTACTTTGATTGAAAAATTGAAAAGCATGCTTATAATTATGTTTAATTGGTTATGGGTGTAGTTATTGATGTGTTGCTGTGACATTATTGTTAGTATTATTAAGGTAGTATTGGAAGTCATTGAGTCCTCATTTGGAAACACTAACAAATATTCAAAGCCTGTTCAGACAATACGTGAAGAGAACAGATATAAAACAAGTGTAATAAAAGTTACCAGACGCCAGTAGAAGAATTCTAGGAAGCTCCGCCTCTACTCCACAACATTAACATTGAATATTATTTGAGATTAATGTGTCATTTGAGAAGTGGCCATTATTTGTAACAGTTGACAAATGACAACAATCATATCAGTCAGCAAAGCACTTGTTCGCTTAAACCAAAGGACCAGAGTCTGCTTTAGGTTATCAGATATTAGCTTCTTAAAATTTGTATCAGTCACAAAATGCCGGCATTGGTTGCGCCACCATAAACACAAACAGACACCTGTGGCACTCTTAGACAAATTAGACATACACATACAAATGTGGTGGTTTTAAAAATGAATACTGTTTGTGCAGAAGCATGTATAACAGTATAATCAGCAGTGAACGGGGCTGCTAGGACGTGAATCATCTCCTGCCTGGTCATTAAAATGAGCAGGCAGTTTGTGATGATCGTGGCCAGCAAGCTGTCAAGGGAAAATATCATCTGCTGTTATGATCTTTCACACACAGAAACACACAAACACGTACACACACACTCCTCTGACAGTCAATGATGAATTCCGCGCCCCAAAGCAGTGCTCCTGGTGAGCTTGAAAGGAAGCCATACAGCGCCAAAGTGTGACAGGCGGCTAACTTTCTAGCACCACGGCTGGATGACCTTGGAGGTCGATCCAATCAGCTTTATCAGTGACAATCTGTGTGTGAGCATGTGTGTGTATTGTGCTTCATTGTATCATCTTTGCTGGTCTGAAATGAAAGTGGGAGCGGGTGGTATATGACGAAGAATCATAGCCTGCCTAAATTAATTATTGTCTGGAATACATACAGAAGAGACTGCATGCGGGCAGGGTTCATAAGAGCCCTTTACACACACTGAATCAGCCCGCCACAACATCCCTGACAGCTTTCTGCTAAACTAATGAGACAACTCTGAGGCGCGAGGCCGAGGGGTGTGTTAAAGAATACTCCAGCATTTCTCTAGCATTAATCTCTAACTGCTGCATCTACAGGGTCTAAAATAAAAGCCCGCAGGCAGGCAGGTGCTTAATCAGGACTTCAGCACCTGCTCATTGGCCTCTGTCCTAAATGAGCTTAGAGTGAGCGAGCGCAGCAGATAGAGGGTAAGGTGGAGAGTTCTGCAGTATTACTTTAATGTGTGTTATAGAATTGAATTTGCAATGAAGAAATTAGTGACCACACTGGAGTGTGTACATGGGCCATCATTTCCATAAGGGTGCACCAATTCACCAAAATCAGCTCGTTGATGATGGAAAATGGCTGGCAGGTGGGGAGCTTAATCACAAAGTGATCTCTATTCTTATCTCCTGGGCACACGCACACAGAAATGGGTTTAGTGTAATATATGCAGTCATAAATTCAGGTCTTATATGGATTATGTATGTGAATGCGCTCGTATGTAATAAGACTGTGCCCCTATTGCAAGCTGTTCAAAATCAGAAAACTTTATTTATTGCTTAATGGAAATTGCTTAAGGGATTATTTATTGAAAACCTGAATGGAATCTAAACCTTTAGAATTAAAAACCTGAACATATGCATTAAAAGTATGATATACTACTGCACATAGACTGAATTTCTCTCTGCTTGTATCACTGCTTGAAGGGCATGTCTATCAATCCATCATCATGCAATCATTGATTTAAAATACATGCTCATAAATTCAATTGGCTGCTGTCATCAACTTGTTTCTCTTAAATTAAACAGATGCACTTTTTAAAAATGTATTTGTATATGTTTAGTCCATAGTTCTCTGTATCTGTCCTTATTTCTGTCTGTTTACAGCGGCATCAAATGACACCTATTTCCACTCCAACAAGCTATTTTTAAACCGTACTTGGCTAAAAATGTGGAGATTAAATGTTCCAAATATGCAAATATGCCTCACCATGCATCGAGAAAGAAGAGGGTTGAAGAGGCTCGAGAAGAGGCTTTCATCCAGACAGAACTATGGCACAGCGTGGTTGTGCACATACAATGGAATAGGTCAGCGCTGCACAGCTGCTGTGTTTAATTTGCCTGAAGTTGTCTGAACCGACTCAACCTTTTTTGTTACACCACTAGTCAGATTCTCAACAGTTGTTATCTCACCACCACTCCCACATTTTATTTCACTACTCCACATATAAAAAAAGATTTTTTTAATAACAAATTTCCGTTAAGCTGGTGCCCACTGACCCCAGAGACAGGCTCCAGGTACCCCTAACCCTAGTGAGGATTAAGCTGTTACAAAAAACGAGTGAGTGACTTTGCATCAAGTGGACACTTCAGGACCACCTTTAGCAAAAAAAACCCAACATAGTATTTTTCAGGGGCCCGTTATATCTGGGCTTCCAAGTCTACATCCCTAAATGTTATATGCATAGTCTCAGATCTCAGAACATGTGTGTGTCTTTGTACATTTTTGAAAAGAATGAAGAATTGATTACTAATGTTCCTACCAATGTTATTAGGCTTAAATTAATAACACAGCCCTTATACAGGCAAATACAGATTCACACACAAAAAACTTTTCAATGGATGAATTTGTTCTCTATTGGAAGGAGCAAACTAATATTTGGCTGTGTTTGCCATGCTTACGATACTCTTCATAGAAAACAAGCAAGGAGCTTATTAAACACACAAGACTACTTTTCCCTACAGTTTGTCATGCCTTTGTATAATCCAATTTTCCGCCCTTTTGTGATGCATCTGTCTTTGTGTTAAATAACGCTTGAGCTTAATATAACCTAGCGCAGCTGACTGCTAGATAAAGCCCCTTTCTGAATATCAGACATCCTGCTTAGAAAGCTTTATATGGATCCCAGAAAGCTTCTGTATGGGTGTCATGTGCATCATTCCTTATGCATGTTCCAACACTAAAATATCTCAAGAGGCTCGTCTCTCTATCTCTGTTTTCGCTGTCTGCATTACGAGAACAAACTTAGCTAATGGACTATGCTAATGCTATGACAAGAAACAACCATTCAACCATTCAACATGGAAGCCGTGCTTGATTTACTCCTAAGCCCCACACTATATCTAATGCATATCACACCATATCCCCATTGGAAGCTCTTTAGAATAATTCCCCCATATCTTTAAGACAGCATTGATATATCTGATTTATTCTGCTCATTACAGAGCTCAATTTATGCAGCATGTGTAATGTTCAGCCTGGGAGGACAATATATTGTGAGCATGATGTTTTTGCTCATTTAAAAGAGAATTCCATCCATTTCCTATACATTTCTGCATCATTCAGCATGGCTTTCCCTTTCTCACCCAGTCAGGCTTGTTCAAAGTGGTGGTGATGTCTGAAACATTTAATGCCACTAAAAATAACCATAAACTTTATTATATGAAATGATTCCGAGTGCATTATTTGATGCCTGAGACTTAGTTTTACTTAGTTTTGGACTAATACATTTTAAATAACTATATTCATAGTGGAGAGGTACATGCAGAGAATTAAAAAGTTTTATTTGAAATGTGCTACTATTTTGCCATTATCTTCTGTATATAAGCACCGAGAAGACACATTGTCATCACTGGTCATATGCGATTAGTAAATAAAGAGCCAGTTGGCACAACTGTCTAATCACTGGTCCAGTCATCGGAATATTGCAAGTTTGATCGCCCGGGTGGTGCTGCAGCCATCTGTGGATGGGTAGCATGTCTGTCCCTCTCCCTGGGTGGGTAGGATGCCTCCCAGCAATGCTAGTCAGCTGGGTAGAAATGGCAGTTAGTGACTGAAGGCTGGCTACCCCCCAGCACGGGTGGTCTGATGTGATTGAGTGAGTTTTAGCTACTGATTGGAACTGGACACAACTAACTTACAGAGAAAACTTGAGTAATAAGATGCCTATTTTAGCCCTGGTTCCATTCACTAACACTGTAAAGAAATCTAAAGGTTTAAGTTTGACTACAATACCCCGTTTCATACCAAACTACTCTAAGTGACTTTGTTTACACCACATTAATTGATTTTTGCAGAGGGAAAATATGTGGAATTCCTCTGCAACGGTACTGCGAATTAGAATGAGTTAGAATTCATTTGAAATCAATCAGTGTACCAATCAGTAAAGCTTTCTATGGTGCTGCCTGGTTCAGGGCCTTGTTGCTTAAGGACTATATCCACACTCTCTCTTTAGCAAAACAACATTAGCAATTAGCACGACAGCATCATCTGCAAATTAACCCCAAAGCAATTGAAAGTGGCATCTCTCGGATGAGTTTTATACTTGGTTGGGGGAATAAAGCACCTGCTTCCACAGTTGGAGACGTCAACATTGGGAAGGTCACTGCCCACTTATGCATAATAGAGGACCACCTGCCCTCGTCTATACAAGCGTTGTGCAGATGCAGCAGATGTTTCTTGTGGGAACCTTAGTTTAGCAAAAAAGTTTGTCAGATTTAGTGGTTATTGTTGTATTTTCAGTATATAATGCATGTGCCAGCTTTACATACACATTAATATGTTTATCAGTTTTTTATGGCAGTGACATGCAGATCTTTAATGTAGATCTCACACACTCCCACAAAGCTGAAAACCTTTGCTTATGGTCAGGTCAGGTCAGGCAAACACAAATAAACAGATGGGAACAGTCTCCTATAGTATCTAATATTCTGCTCCCTGCCTAATTTAGAGCCTCAGGCTACTACTGAGAGAGAGAGAGAGAGAGAAAGAGAGAGAGAGATATGTAAATATCAGCAACTCAGGTGTTTTCAAATGAGTCAGCGTGGATAAAGAGCCATGGGATCCGTCACTGCCAAAACAAGGGGTGAAAATGTTAAAGGCTTCTTATGTATGTCATTTTTCATTTCAAATCATTGGTAAATGACCATGCTGAGTCATTGCTTTTAATGCATTGGCACTTTGTCACAGTGCCAGCGTCCCTGTTATCCTGCTGCCTGCTGGAATTGCCTTTCTGATTTCGATAGTGATGGATGTTTTTAGGCATGTGCCATTTACCCCAACACTCATCCAGCAGGCTATGGGCTGTGGTCTGCATTCGAAAAATAATCAGTGAAAGTTGAAATGTATGAAGTTACCAAAAACAAATTCACACCATAAATGTGTTTGGTGTTCTGCTTTTGCCCTGAGCAGGATCTTAAAGGAGTCCTAGTGTTTTTTCAACCTCATCTTTATCTGCCGCTTTTGTAGCCTGCAGCCAATCACTTTGGACAGTCATTTCAATGTGTTTCTCTGTAGCAAAGAAAATCCACAAAACAAACTGATCATAGAAAACAGTGGGCAGTTGCTACTAAGTACAAGGAAATGTGTGACCTGGTCTGGCAAAATGAGTCACAGTGACCCAAAATTCAAAATTGAGGTTTTGGGATCATTAAAAAGCTTTAAAATGATATCTTGGTCAAAGCTGTATCTTAAACTGTTGTCAAGTTACAAGCATTTGAATTATGGTAGCACAGCACCATTATCCAACTGAAAAACCGAGAAAATCGCATTTAAAGTTTTCGTCAGTTTTTTTTTTTATATCTTTAACAATCCATAGCATTCAAAGAGATGCACCCAGTATTCAACAACAACATTTTACTACAGGCATTTAGATACTTAGAAAAATACATTAAATCAGACTGAAGACACATCACTAGAGCCAAGTTGATTCAGTCTTGCTGACCAGCAGCAGAGCGCAAACTGGAGACGTCGACTGAGTTTAAGCTTTAGCTATTTTATATTATTTTGACAATGACATTATACTAGTGGTGGGCCGTAATCGGCGTTAACGTGCTGCGTTAATGTGAGACTCTTATCGGGCGATAAAAAAAATATCGCCGTTAATCTATTCACAAAGTTGGGTTGGGAGCTGGGTCTATACTACGCAAGCTATGACGACTTTCACCTTGATATTTTCGATTAATTCAAAGATTACAATGAGATTAATCTAGATTAAAAAAATTAATCTATGCCCACCCCTACATTATACCAAACACTTCACTCGAAACAACTTCGATGATGTTGAGCCAAAATACAAACCCAATCTTTGTGAGGAGATATATTCTGAAAAAAAAAATGTTAGCATTAGGCTACACAGAACACTGCTAATCTGTTCAAGGCTGTGAACAGGGCTTCCTATTAGCAACTGAAAAGGTTTTGTGTACATGATTTAAGCATTTTGATAGGTTTAAAAAGATCAGGGATTGACATTTTAACACCATACTTGGACAGCTGAGATCGTGACGTTTCAGAGCAGAGGCGAAAACAGCGCTTATTTTGAACATTCTTTTGTACGATTTGAGAGCTACAACTCAGACTAAATAGCCATTTAAGTACATTTTCGCAATTATTTCTATGATGAAACTTTGAGAGATTAATTTTGAAGACCTTCTTTCATAAAAGACCAAAAAATAAAAATTTATATTTTTTATGTTTTTCAACATAATCAGCCCGTATCTCAAAAAATAGAACTTCCGGCTCATTACGGCAGATCGGGTCACATATTGAAGTCACTGAATACTGTAATCAACCTTATGCTCCAGATCCAGTAAAAACTATAACAGATTACTTGAGGATGGAAAAATAACCCAGTCCTGTCCAACAATGTGAAAAAAGGAAAATAAATGTCTCAGAACCTGTTCTGCCAAGTCTAAACTGATTATATTTTGTATAGCTATAACTCAAATGAATGTCTAACTATGCCCTTTTGAATTTTTAGACTGCATACATTTTCATACATTTATTAACTCTCAAATTGTCGGTGGTCCCATGTAATCTAAATATATAAAACAGCAAACTGAGGGATAAAAACTCCCACTTTCACCATGTAGTTTGATTGATTTTAAACATTTCTTCTCATCTCTGCTCAGGCAAGATCAGAGAATGTACAGAGCAAAGAAAATGTACAACTTCGCATGGGGGAACCCAAATCAATGTGAAGAAACCCACTACACACCTTAGTGAGCTATAACAGAGGCCTGTACACAGTGGCCTCCTTCAGCCAGAGCCTGAAATCTGCCAAAAGACTATGTGTGTCCATCCAGTGACCATGTGCCAGAGACCAAAGACACACACAGTTTCCTCCAAGCCTAACACAGATCTCCCAAAAAAGAAAACCAAAGCCTCCTCATCAGTAAGAACCTTGTTATCCCTCTCTCAGCCCAGTAAATGGCCACATGTAGTAACAAGTAAGGTGTAAAAAAAGTTAAACTGTCTTTTCTTCCTGTGTTTTTTTCCTGCTGGCTCTTTTGTATAATGATTCTGTGCACTGCACACAGTTTGTTAAAGTACAGGGAGAATGTAGGGAGAAGGTGCATGCAGCTACTTCACATGGTAGCATGGTTTATTGAAGTGTGTGTGTGTGTGTGTGTGTGT
>JBBPDC010000011.1:954011-966007 GCA_037974485.1 Hemigrammopetersius urotaenia | reverse complement strand
TTGTTTGTTTTTGTGTGTGTTTGTTTTTGTGTTTTTTTGGGGTGTGTTGTGGGCGTGTGTGGGCGTGAGTGGGCTCCTCCAGCTGCAGTTGGAACACATCCTCCTCTGGTCGACCCAGAGAGAAAGAGATAGTCTCTGTAGAGAAAACTAACAAGAGAAGGTCTTTGTGTATGAACTTAGTGACAGATTGGACATCTACGGCTAACAGAGTTTCTACAGTTAAGAGTCATTTCAACTCTATTCACTCACTCACAAGAAGTTATTCTTAATGTTTATACGCTATATAAAATGTTGGGATGCCTGGATATTACACCGGCAGGGGTTTGGCGTGTGTGAGTGTGTGGGTGTGAGTGTGTGGGTGTGAGTGAGCGTGAGTGGGCTCCTCCAGCTGCAGTTAGAACACGAACCACAGCCAGGAGGGTGGGTGATTATCAGTACTGCAGATACTTAACTACAACTTTCGAGGGTTGGTTTTTCCAGATTATTTCTTCTCTGCTGCATCAGTGTTCAATTCAATTCAATTATATAGTATTTCTGTTACAAACCAGCTTTACAAAATATAGGTCTGAGCCTCAGCGACCGACGGAGGCGAGGAAAAGCTCCCTAAAGCTGGAGGAGAAAGCCTCAGGAGAAATCAAGGCTCAAAAAGGGAACCCATCCTCCTCTGGTCTCACCCAGAGAGAAAGAGATAGAGCATCTCTGTAGAGATAACTAACAAGAGAAGGTCTTTGTGTTTAAGTTCATGACAGATTGGACATCTAAGGCTAACAGAGTTTCAACTCTAGTCACTCACAAGAAGTTATTCTTCGTGTTTATACACTATAAAAAATGTTGGTATGCCTGGCCATTACACCAGCAGGGGCTTTAATGTCATTCAGATACACAGACTTTAATATGGAGTTGGTTCCCCTTTGCAGCTGTAACAGCTTCCATTCTTCTTGGAAGGTGCTCCACAGGATTTCGAAGTTTCTGTATGAATTTGTGTCCATTGGTTCTGTAGAGCATTTATGAGATCAGACACTGATGTTGGAGGAGAAGGACTGAATCACAATCTCTGTTTCAGTTCATCCCAAAGGTGTTGAATGGGCTTGAGGGCAAGTTAACTTCTTCCACACCGAACTCATCCAACCATGTCTTAATGGAGCTTGCTTTGTGCACTAAAGGTACAGTCATGCTGGAATAGAAAAGGATCTTCCCCAAACTGTGTCCACAAAGTTGGAAGCATGCCATTGTCCAAAATGTCTTGGCCTGCTGACGCACTAGGATTACCCTTGACTGGAAGTAAGGGTCCACCTGAATTCAGTAATTAAGAGGTCCCAATACTTTTGTCCATGTTGAGTAAGTCAACTTTGGTCTGCTTTGTCCTTTTAGAGCATCTTTTAGCACAAAAAGATGCTAAAGAACAAGATGAGCTAAGAACCTTTGTTTAAGACATCAGTGGTCCTGGTGGTCCTGGTGATTTTGGGTCATTGTCCTCCACAACTGTCCAGTTTTTTCCTGCTCCCAACACACCTGATACAACTAATCGACTGCTTAACAAGAGACTCCTGCCTGTAACAGCAGTCTGGTTGCAGGGCTGTGGTGCTTTAGGACCAGTTCCACTGTAGTTCTTTAGGGAATAACCTAGCTGAGGATGTTTTCTTTTTACCTGTGACTTTTTCACTTAACAGCTTTACTTCTTTGTACAGGTTCTATCAGTGGTCACCCTGGACCTGCCTTCGTGAGTGGTGTCATTCCAGCTTCAATCCACTCCTGCTCTGGTTAATCAACTTCTTCAGTAAGGTAGAGGAGGCAGCATGTTGGGTAAACACAGCAGGAAAGTAGATACAGGTTTAATGACCACTGGTTCATAGTGTATAAGTACAGTGGCCCCTCACGTCCGAAGCTCACATGCCCAGATGTAGCTCCATTCTCCTCCATCTCCTCCTTCTCTGTGGATATCTCTCAGCTGGTATGGGCCCAGAGCAGGTTACGTAAAGCAGAGCAGTTCAATAATTCATGCACAGCCCTTTTAAGCTCGACCTGAGTGCGTGAATACAGCTCCCACACACACACACACACACACCTGCAACCCTCTCACACACACCTCAACACTTATAAAGCACAGAGGCCTGGAGGAGTTTGTTGCATTTTATTGGACAAAGTATTTTTTTTTCCTCATGTTTTTTTTTTAACTTGTTTTTCTTTTCTCTTCTATGGTATATGTACAGTATTAAAAATAAATCATTTTCAATTAGGAGTACATTCCACACGTACAGTGCAATGTGTAGCATGTCCCTCTCGTAAAGTGCATTGTACTTGTCATCAGATTAGAGTTCACAATACAAAGAGAGCAAAAAAAGGAAAATAAAAAAAAGAACATTGACACGAACTGTTAGTTTACATCACAGTATCGTTAACCCAGTCGTCGCCTCTGGCCACGTTCTTGTGGTAGGGATAGGGGTGGGCTATATGATTTGTCGTGGTAATTTAAGCTGCGTTCATAACAGAAACTGGAAAATTAAGAGCTCCAACTCTGAAAAAATGATTTGAACGTGTGGTTGTTTATCCCACTGGATAAAAACTACAGTCATGGTGCCCACCATCATCATCGGTAAACCAGTAAAAATACAGACAAGAGTTTATGCTATTATCATCAATAATTATATATATACATTTACACTGTATGTGATGTTTTGCATTTTTTGAAGGTGCCACCATATAGTTTTTGCAGAGATGTTTCGAATATTTGATATGAGCCCACTAGTATACTCAAGCTTCACTCATATGAACATGTCTGCCCACTGATATGATCCAAACTACCAAAACACTAACGTAAAACCGCTGCAAAAACTTTCATGTGTTCCTTGTAAAGACAACAGCTAATGGTGAAGACGTTACTGTGTCCATCCACATTGTTTTCCAAGTCGAGTGCATATTTTTCAGAAGTCAGAAGTTCCCAAGTTCCAAGTTTACCGTTGTCATGAACACAGCATTAGATCACAATACATGTTTCTGAGCATATGGTGGGTATCATCAGTACTTAAACACTGATAAACTGCATGTTTCATTACTAACAGAGCACATGAAAATGTCTTAAACTATCGTAGCATGATATTTTTAGCACATTATCTGGCCCTAGTGATGACCCAGAATTTCTTGCCCAAATGGAGCCAAAACTTTGTGCTGATAAATGTGTCTCAAGAAGGCTATCTTTTGTACTCCATGCATGTAGGACATAGGGAAGATCGCTGGCTATTATTAGACATCACTGGCTAATCAATAGTACTAATGTGCAATTCTGTAACATAATGGACCTCCTATAGATTTAATAGTCACATTACATCAAGATGCTTTATCCTCTCTCTCTCTCTCTCTCTCTCTCTCTCTCGATGTTTCCTTTCCCTTAATGTCACTCTATCAGAAGAGGGAAGGAGCTCTGTTTAATGGCCCAGAAAAGGGATTTCGAGCGCTCAGGATACATTTTACATTTCATGCCTCACATTTTTAGGTATTATTTTTAGCTGGGTCACTTTTAGGTATAGCAGAGCCTCAGTGCGGTGGGGAGCTGTCTTTCAAACGACCTCTCTCTCACCCTCTCTCTCTCTCTTTTTGTACGCAAGCTGCGACGTCATCCAGTCGCACCACAAACCACAAGACTGAGGTATGGATGACTCTTGCGCTTTCTCTGTCTCCCTCCTCCCACCTTTCCTTCTTTAGGGCAGTCTGTAGTGGCTCTCTCCATTAAAGCAAAGCAGCAGTCCTGCAAACTGCAGTGGACCATGAACACACACCGCGTTTCACTTATCCGTTCAGCTGAACCCCATCAACTCTAAAGACTCACATATAGGCTCACACTTCAACTCCTTATCCGACAGTAGTTTAAACAGCAGTAGATTCATACCTGCGTTTCTGCATTTGGCCAATAATCTTATCCAAAAGTACCAATTCTGCTTTACAGGTAGGCAGTCAAACCCATGACATGTCCATGCTCTACCTGCAAGCGTATTCTTTCATGGACACTATTGTTATTTTTGCCCAGTTTTCTGAGCTCTAGCGAAAATCCCATCCCATTTTAGCACACAGCTTGGTCAAAAATACTTAAATTTGGTGTGTTATTGATTTCACATGATATTTATGTAATATATTATATATTATATTTTTGGATAGACTGGGTCATATCACTACATAAAATCTGTGGTTTATAATATAAGTTATGGATTTTCTTTTGTTCACTGAACATTCTACACACCTTGAGGTGCCAGTGGAATTCCACAGAATTATAGTTGCTGTTTCATGTGCTCAAGCCATGGAATCCCAAGTGCTGTTAAATGTGCTTTAGCCAGTGTATATTAAAAAAAGATAAAAGTTACATTTTTTACCAAGTTGAATTGGAAACTAACCAAACCATTGCTCAGAAACCAAGGGCCTAGCAACAGTTTCTAAAATGAATGCATTTGTGAATAGAGCAGGAATATATATTTACATAGACCCTCAGTAAGTCAGATTAAAAATGGAGAAATAGGTTTAGGGTTAGCCGTGTTAATCAATCAAAGTGAAGTATAAGGAACACATTCTGTCTCCCTCTCCTTAGCAGCCTCTGATGCTCTGATGACATGCATGGTCTCAGCAATTAGATAGGTCACTGTTGAGCAGGTGGCAGGGGGTGGATGTCCATCTGTCCGTTGTCTGACTCGGACAAGGACTATCCCGTCCAGCATCCTGAGTCAGGCAGGAGAGCCAACAGGACACTGTGTAGAGGGAAGGGGGCCAAACTTATGAATAAATGCCAATAGGATTCCACAAAGATTGGTTATTCCAGCACTGGGGTGTCCTGGCCCCTTACATTTGAATGGGATTACACGAAACCACCCACTATGGGTGAGAGCATGATTTCACCCTTCGTAATTAGTCCAAATAGGATTGCATGTACACTGTTAACAAGCAGTCCATCAGTTTAGGTCACATATCTGCTTGACTTCCATGAATCAGCGAGTTCCTTAACAAGACATTTGGGCGACTTAAATCAACATGGTTTAACATACTTCAGCTTCATGCGATTTTCGAGGTCGTCCGTCAGATTTAGACCTGTAACTTGACATTCTGCCCTTCGACAATGACCGATACTGTTCTGCAGTACATTACTTTCTACACAGTCTTTAGGGAAGTGATAGTGGAAATCATAATCCCTTGTTTTGCAGACAAAATACACTGAAATCAACGAGTAAGACACTACTAAAATTATGGCACTTTTCGCATCGGCAACACTGTGTTTTTTGTTGTTTTTTCCCTTTCCTTTTGTTTTTTTAAGAAACCGTCAATAAGAACACAGATATTATATACATACATACTCACACACACACACACACACACACACAGACACCACCATGTCATAAAACTCATGCCCTGATGTGTAGAAAAATAGAATGTATCCATACAGCATTGCATAAGAAAAATAACCATAGTACCCCTGAACAAACTGAATCTATGGCACCCCATTGAGTATAGATCTGTGGAAATACGATACATAACAATACAGATTGGCATCAGAACATCGATATTTGTACGTGTTTGCAGATTAACTTGGGGTGGATTCTTTTCTTTTTTTTCCAGAAAGTGGAGGGGCACAGTGTGGTAGGTCACTGAACCCCACTCAAGTTATGAGTGAGTGCTTTATAAACACATGATTAGCTCTGTTGGTCTCTCTCTCTCTCTCTCTATCTCTCTCTCTCTCTCACACACACACACACACACACACACACATTTTCAAATAAATGTCACTTGGAGCATGTGTCCACAGTGTCCAGACTGCAGACTGCTCCAGCGCATAGTCCATCAGTTATAGTGTAGGTCACCAAGTGGCTGAGGTTAGCTAGAGTGAGCCAGAGTGTGTATATGTGTGTTCAGAGCCTACTCTAAGCTTAAACCATCGCAGTTGGTTTCAAGGTGTAAAACTTCTGATTCAAAGACTAGAACCTGCTGTCTGACCTGCTTGGCTTGTTCAAGTCTTAAGGTTAAATTAGCTCTGTTGATGGCCTCGTCAAGATTGTAGCATTATCAATGGACAGTGCGCATTGATAGATTATTGCAGAGGAGCAAGAAAAAAAAGGCCATAATGAATGTTGTACATTTCAAATGAGGGCGACAAAGGATTGCAACAGTATCCCCTTTTAAGGCGCTATTTGCTTCGTCCTCTGTGTTTGGTTAGTTTTAGATGGAAAATAAACATCGCAACATCTTTCATGTGCTGTATGTTTCAGTAATTATGTGCACCATTCTTAAAATGCTAGTTTGTTGGGTTTTTTGTGTGTCAGAGACTCATAGCAGTCATCATTTTCATTAACCTCAATTCAAGACCACCATCCAGGGTCTGCTGGCCTACTTATCTGAACCCAATATGAGCTATTTATGAATTTAGATCAGTGCGCATGCCTGCTGAATATCATAGCTTTCTGACCACATATGTTTCATATCAGTGCTGTCAGAACAGTCTCCAATTAATCTCCATTTTTGTTATTATGTGCCTTGATAACATACTTTGGAAGCTTTTTTTAAAATTAAAATGGTTAAGATGTAAATAAGGTCATGCACAGTGGTTTGATCTGAAATGCCCCATTCTGAAAGCTAGATTTGATCACAGTGGTGGTGGTAGGAACCAGCTGCCTGAAGCATGTATCCAGTAATATGAAATGATTACAAATATACTGCCTGATGAGTAAGGACATTGTAGTCCTTTCATGGTGGAGAAGTGTATGTTTGCTGTTGTAAGGCAAAACCATTCCCCTCTATCACCTCTATTTAATCATTTTCAATATTGCATATAAAAGCTCCACCCAAGCACCACCTCTGTAAAGATGTCTGAGTGGTTACATTTCTCTACCGTTAAGCAGTTAACACTAAACGACTGTGAATGACCTTCTTCACATTTCAACATCTTGATGGAATGTATCATCCCTCCCCCATATTTCATCATCCCAGAGATACGAGGATTTGTTCAGATAACGCTGATATAACAGATCTCACCTCAGATAATTTACTTATGTCCGTCACTTGTGGTATCCCCTGTCCATATAACACAGCTTTTAGAAAAAATAGCTGAACAAGTCCCATAATCTAAAGCAATAATAAAGGCTTGAATGAGTTGGATGTATGGAATCCATGAATGGATCTTTCTGTCATTAACACGTCTGGTAGGTTTCCCTCAAATTTCCGAGAAAAGATCTTACTCAAAGCCTTGATTACCCTGCATTTCCTGACATCCTTTTCAACACCTACCAAAGTTGTGAAAACAACAATCCGTCGCAGAACAATGAGCTAACGAAGGAGCAGTGGATTTGGCAGGCAGCGAAACGGCGGATTGTCAGCTTCCACCGGAGCGTGTGAAACTTTGCTAGTGGGACCTTGTTTTTCTTAATGTCATTCATACATTTTTAAAAGAAACATAGAGGGAGCTTGGCGTGAAAGAAGTAGATTTACACTGAAACAGCGGGGCCACTGCGCCACTGTCCATGGTCCTGAACTGCATATTAGGCACTGCCATTAACATCTAAAGATTACTGTTAAAAGTTAAAAGTCAAAATGTTTAAATGGTTTAAAAAAAGTCTGCAAAGTTGCCTGAAATAATCAATGTGTGCCTTTTTTCACTTCTGGAGCTTCTGATGTCTCCTTGAAGCCATTATTTTTTTAGGAAGGACATTTGAACTGCATTGTGCTTCCTCTATGTCTGCTGGTTGACCGGCTGCAGTGTCGACTAGTAAAGAAAGAGGCTGTGAAAGCATACGTCTGCAGAGCCTTCCTTGGCATCTTAATTGGCTTGCTGAGACAGGAAGCAGATTTGGGCTAGTTAGCTAAATACGGGACGATAAGTGGCTTTGAAATAAAAAAATCAATGATGCTTTGCTATGGCCGTATCCACAAGAAAGAAGTGAATCACACTTTTTTAGAGCCAGAATTGTGTTCTTTGACTCAATAGGTATGAGGGTGCCTTAGCTATCTTTACAATCTCGAGGGAACTGTGCGCATTGTTTTTTCTTCATAAAAGCGATGGAGCTTACTGCACTAAAAACATTGTGTTACACTACAGAAGACAAGTCATGAGCTCACTTTGGGATATTTAACCCCAGTGACCACACAGCACAATAAGCAATGTTGGTACTGCAATGAAAGTGAGGTGTATATAGTGTGGTGTATATACAGGTGTGCAGGGGTTTCTTTGTTGTTGTTGCTGTTGTCACTACACTTCGTTGTGTTTTGTAAAAAAGATCCATCATGTATCCACCTGCTATGCAGGCATATGTATGTATATACATGTGTATGCATACATACACACTTACACAGTAGACCCAAAGAAGAGATGTACCCCAGTAACGTCTCATAGAGTCCTATGCCATCCGCCCTAAACATCACTTGACGTCCTTGGCCGCAGGGAGAAGTTGGCCGGAACACATCCGCAGCAGGCCAGCCACAGGGACTTCTGGATGTCCGGGTTTCTAAACGCGTAAATGATGGGGTTTATGACCGAGTTGCATGTAGCCGGCAACACAGTGGCATATGTGTAGATGGCGGGGTAACTGGAGTCAGCCACAATAGAGTACATGGCAAACGGCATCCAACAGGCGGCGAAGGTGCACAGGATCGCAGACAGCGTCGACACGCCCTTGGTGGTGGAGATGGCAGCAAAGTGGTGCTGCTGCACAGCAATCTGCTGCGCATGACGGAAGGCGATCTTGCAGATCTGCAGGTAGAGCTGCATGATGAGCGCAAAGACAAGCAGGAAGGTGACGGCCAGCGCCACTGCGTTGTTCTTAGTCACTGGGCGGCACACGCTACAGCGTGCCTCATCTGCCAGGCAGTTCCAGCCCAAGGCGGGCAGCAGGCCCAGCGCCACACAAACTAGCCAGATGAGCGCCAGCATGGCATAGGTGAAAGTAAGGGTGCGCTCTGTGTTGTAGGTGAGAGCATTGTACAGCGACAGGTAACGGTCCACTGTGATCGCCAAGATGTTGAGGACAGAGGCGGAGAAGGCTGCAATCAGCAGCCCCACAGAGGCCAGAGTGGCTAGCTCAGTGTCAAGCGCATAGATGGAGATGAAGTTGAGCACCAGACCCAGGCCGGCCAGCAGGTCAGCCGCGGCCAGGCTGCCGATGAGGATGAAGGTGGGTGCCCTCAGGCTGGGAGTGTAGAAGAGAGCTGCCAGGACAAGAGCATTCTCGCAGGAGATGAGCGTGCCGGTGACACATAGAGCCACGTCCCATGGGCTAACTGGGACCAGAGGGCGCAGATCTGCCCCGCTCCGCACCAGGGAGGAGTTATGCCCATCCGGCAAGAGCCACGTGCCACCCAGGGTGGAGGAAGAGGAGGAGGGAGAAGAGGAAGAGGCGTTTGGAAGGTGGCTGCTCATCGCTGCTGCAAGAGAATGAATCATACCTGAGGGAGAGAGGTAGATATAAAAAGAAAAACATATCTCAGAATGACCTGTCTATTTAATAACGGTACCAACAAAAACAAAAATAACAGTAATGGTGAAAATAACAATGATAATGGAATAATTATGTTCCCCCAGTGGCCTGTTTAATCACACACTGTGGAGCAATGTGAGGAGTATCGTTTGCTTATCATCCCTCTATCATTTACTTTTCCATCATTCAGTCACTGTCATTAACTGGATTACCATTCACTTCTTTATCCTTCGATCTTAGATCATTCAGTCTTCCAGTATTTCCTCATTCATCATTCAGTCTTTAATAATTTAAAGTACCACCATTCACAACTCTCATTTACTCTTCTTTCATTCAGCCTTCCACCACTCACTCTTACATTACTCATTCTTTCACTATTCACCTGTCCATTATTCACTCACCATTCACTTTTCCATCCTTCCGTCTTCCACCATTCACTCATCTATCATTTACTCTTCCATCATTGGGCCTTCCACTATTTACTAATCATTCACTCTTTTTTTATTCACTCTTTTTCATCATTCTGTTTTCCATCATTTACCCATCACTCACTGTTTCCTTTTTCACCCTTCCAACATTCAGTCTTCCATCATTCACTTATCCATCACTGACCCCTTCATAATCTTCCAAACATCCTCCATCATTTAGTTATCCATCATTCACCTCTCCACCAATTACTCTTCCATCATTCACCCCTTTATCTGTTATTATTTAATCTTCCATAATTTATACCACCATAGTTCACATAGTTCATACAGCAGTCCATCATTTACCCTTCCATCATTTATCCCTCTACTATTCATGCCTCCATTGTTCACTCCTCCATCATTTACCCTTCCTCTGTTCATCCCTCCATCATTTACGCTTCCATCATGTACTCTTCCAATATCCATCCCTTCATTGTTCACACCTCCATCATTTACCCTTCCATTGTTCATCCCTCCACCATTCACTCCTCCATTATTTACCCTTCCAGAATCTCATGCCTCATTCATTGATCTTTCTTCCCCTTTTCCACTATTTTACCTTCGATCATTCCTTCCTTTTTAACTGACTCTCCCATCATTCTTCCCTCTGACAGTGTTTATAGTGAGAGTTCAGTCCTGCCACTCCACTTGTGTTTATAATGTAATCCTGATCTTTATACTGCTCTCTCTTGTGCCCGTGTGTTTGTTTCCATTGCCTTCGAATCTGCTTCTTTTCCTCGTTCTCCTCTTTTTTAGCGCGCGCCCTCCGCCGCGTTTCTATTTTTAGAAAATTTTCCTCTAAAAATATGCCGCGCCACCTTCAGTCCGCACCAACACTCCCCCAGCACCCCAACATCCCCCCACATACCACCCCCCACCGCCTCTCTGCGCGCACACGCGGGTTGATTTTAACGCACGCGTCCGTGTTTCATTGAGGAAAAAATTGCCCTTATAACCAAAGACTGTAAAATCTAAAAGAGGGGCGTGTTGGGGTATAATTAGGGGTTATAATGGGGATATATACTGGGGTGCCTCATGCTGGGCCGGGGTAGTTCAGGTTAGTTTGCCCCGCTCGGTCGAGAGCCCCCAGACGCGTGCGCGCCCCTCTAATTCCCCCGAACGCGCTCACGGCGGTCCGGACGCGGTGCCTTTACCTCAGTGCCATGAAGCCGCAGTGACTCTGTTAGTGTTCGCCTTCTTCTTCTTATTTTCTTCCCTTCTCTTTTCTCTTCTTTTCTCTTCTTTTCTCTCCTCTCTGTGCGTCTCTCCTCCCCCGGGTGTTTCTGAATGGAGACTGTCCGCGCGCGGCTCCTTATCCCGACCTTCTCCAGCTCGAGGTGCGCTGCTCCGCGGTTAGCATGGCTAACGGCGCTGGCGGGACGACACACACACACTCTCTCTCTCACACACACATACACTCTCTCTCACACACCCCTACTCAGCTCCCCCCCCCCCCCAACAGCAGCGATGATTCTCCCCTCTGACGTCAGAGGCTCCCGCACAGTCATGCGTGTGTTTGTGAATCAGAGCAGCAGAGTGAGCTTTAAACACCAAACACACCTGAAACACCCACATCACTCTCTCACTCACTCACACTATCTAACTACATATATATCTTATCTACATATCTATCTATCATCTATCTCTTTTTCTCTTTCTGTGTATGCCTCTCTGTCTTTCTGTCTTTCCTGTTTCTCTTCTCTCTCTCTCTCTCTCTCTCTCTCTCTCTGTATTGTTGTTATTAAAGCACTTGCATAAGTGGAAAAATGGGAAACAGAAATAAAATTGGAATGGAGTTATTTATAAATTATAAAAGAAATCCTGGAGGATTAAAGAAAAAATTGCGGGGACGGTGGGTTTGTTTGTTTATCTGCAATGGATTTGTTTCCATTTGCATAAGTCACATAGCCTATAAATTATTTATTACTCTTAATAAGTATGCATTAGTCAATATTGTTGAATTTATTGGATGTGGCGCCACAAATGTTTGGCTTCATGTATTACTTACTCTCTCTCTCTCTCTCTATCTCTCTATCTCTCTCTCTCTCTCTCTCTCTCTCTCTTTCTCTCTTCCCCCTCTTTTTGTGTATCT
>JBBPDC010000011.1:938246-951856 GCA_037974485.1 Hemigrammopetersius urotaenia | reverse complement strand
TATATAAACACAGTAATCCCCCGCTTTTCCAGAAAAAATATATTTATTGCTACAAAAAGCGAAAAAAGGCGGAGGATATTTGCAGTATCTGCGTTATTGTGGGGATTTCCGCATAAAACTAGTCTAAAAAAAAAAAATCTGTGTGACTGATATTAGTCTATCCACAAATTAAAACAAAACTAAATACATATATGCCGGTCCATTTATCTCTGCTCTGTCTGTGGAAAGGGACAACCACTGTTACTGATCCTCAGCACAGCAGTGACACTGCCAGTAAGTGTTAAGCCTAATCAATGGGCAACTCTTCTACTATTCCAATATAATACATATGCAGTATATTATAGGATAATGTGTAGATGCAAAATAAAATAACACTGGTATAAAATGTCATACTGTAGACAAACATATGTACAGCAGCTTTACAAGTGAATACATGTGCGTGGGCTTTATTTTAAGTCTGGGCAATAGACTAAAATAAATCAAAAAACAAATGCAAAAAGCATGTTTATAGTAAAAAGTTATGCACTTGACTTTTTTCCACATCATTCGGTACCTTGCTTTTATTTATTTGGCAGTGGTGTCAAATGTCAAGTACAGAAGGTGTTTAAAGTAATACATGGTAAATGTATTAAATGTATTATATGAACAATAAGAGGCATATGGCAGCTTAGTTCTGGTATGTGCTTACTTAGGACAGACTTACATGCTCTGATACTGAGTGAGGAACTGTAGTGGGTCAGAGGAGGTGTTTGCCAGGGTCTTGAGGGTAGGAGTGTTGAGGACAAAGCCTGAGCCTTCCTGCAATAGAACAGAACTCTTTGGCAAAGCATGATCTGGAACAAATCTGCTCCACAAACACAGTCAGTGTTAGAAGGAGGGACTAGACCCTTGTTTTTCTGTATTTTGTAGGTCATTTTTAACATCATCTTTTTTGTTGCTTTGCTGTAACATGGCCTCTGCTGACAATACAAACTGGACAAGCTGGTCATGACCCACTGAAATTAAAGTTTCCTTAAAGTACTATAAGACTACTGCAAAGACCTTTACACACAGGGCCCAAAGCAAATAACCACATAAAACAATTTTTGCACCAAACCAATAGTCTCTACTCCCTAAATACAAACACCCCAGAGCACGAGAAACACTCTCAGTATGTGCAGTAAACATGCTTAATCTGCACACTCTGTAATCCTGGATGAGTTAGCCTTTTAACTGTCTTATTTTTTAATAATTTTATCAGTACAATTTACTGTTCTGTAATTGTAATATGTTTTTCTGAAATTCTCCATGTTCAAAAATAGTTTCAAATTTTCTTGTTTAAATCATGTTTGGTAACAGCCTTGAGATAATAATGCAAGTTTCAAGTTGGATAACATTTACTGCTCTGACCAAGCTGACCTTAACTGCTAGAGCATCATGGCATAAGAAAGGAATATGAGATGCTGTCAAACTTAAGGAAGCACTGATATTTTCTCTTTCAACCTTATAAAGGGCCTCGATACTGAGACTTCATCATATGGCATACTCGTGGGCGTGCATCATAAAAGGCAGAGAGCCAGTATGTGGACTGACAGAAGGAATCTCACCTTTATTCCAATATTAATTTCTATAGGTCTTTTCGCAGACAGGCTGCTCTTCTGCCTGCGGCCGGGCGAACCCACCAGCAGGGAGGCCTGAGGATACAAAACAATATTGCACTACCGTTTAACCCAATTACTCACGTATTAATAAAGGATGAGAAGAATAATGTACACATAATCCACTGAAGTCTGGTGTTACAGTTGTCATTTTATTATACATTCAGTTTTTGTTGGCTTTACATTCTGCATTTCTATTTATTTCAAGGTTCATGGAAGGAATTCAAAATAAGGAGCTTCCAAAAATATTTTTTTGTGGTAAACAAGTTTGCTTGATTAATACTTGACTAATGCTTGAAATGTTCTGCTTTTTAACAGAATTTCTCCACTTCTTTATGATTAAATGTTCTCCCTTTTAGAGCAACAAGTAAGAAATGTAAGAAGAGATGTTTAAAGGCATATATGCCGTGGGTGAACAGTTCTCACAGGGCTTGCCAGAGGGTCTCGGGTGTCTCTGGTGAAGGCCGTCTCTCGGGGAGTGTGATTGGCCAGTTTGGGTAACATCTCATTGCCCTGATACGTAAACACACACACATATGGCACAGGTGGACCTTGGATGGACAATAATTTCAACCACTTTTTACAGTAGATCCCCTTTATCAGGTAATTTTATATCATTATGAGACGCAAAGGTAATAATAACCCCCCCACACGTGCAAACACACTTACTTGTGAACAACTGAGAACATATCATATTTCACAATTGACAACAGATAATCTTATCAATGAGTGAAGCACAGAATGACTAAAACTACTGGGATCTAGTTTTTTCACCACACTAACCTTTGCTGTCAAATAAATGTTTTATTATCCTTAAAAATGGTCAAAATAGTCATACTGAGCCATCGTACACTTACATACATAATAAGAATTATGAAGAAATATATGAGTCAGTGAGAGACACCTGAAGAAAAGTTGTAGGCAGGAAGTCCATCTTCGTCACACTCAAGAATCTCTGGCGATCCCCATCCTGACAGCCATTAGCAGTGAGTAAGGAATGTAACATGAGAGAGCACTAGAGACATATTAATGTGAAATACTGTTCATGAATTATTTTGGTCTGTGCAGTTTTTCTAAGCCTGTCTGCAGAACTTTGCTGTGAAAGGCCTTTATAAACTTCAGACACTATATTGCCAAAGTATTCAGTCAGCCATCAAAATAATTCAGTTCAGGTCTAATCGCTTCCAAGGCCACATGTGTATAACTTCAAGCACCTAGATGTGCGGACCACTTCTACAAACATTTGTGAAAGAATGGGTCGCTCTCAGGAGCTCCAGTTGTGAAATTTCCTCGCTGCTTAATATTCCACAGTCAACTGTCTGTGGTATTATTACAAAGTGGAAGCGATTGTGACCGACAGCAACTCAGCCATGAAGTGGTGCCACGTAAACTGACGGAGCGCGGTCAGCAGATGCTGAGGCACAGAGTGCACAGAGGTCACCGACTTTCTGCAGAGTCAATTGCTACAGACCTCCAAACTTCATGTGGCCTTCAGATTAGCTCAAGAAGAGCATAGAGAGCTTCATGGAATGGGTTTCCATGGCTGAGCAGCTGCATCCAAGCCATAGATCACCAAGTGCAAAGCAAAGCGTCGGATGCAGTGGGTGTAAATCACACTGCCACTGGACTCTAGAGTAGTGGCGGCGCGTTCTCTGGAGTGATGAAACACGCTTCTCCATCTGTTGATCTGATTGACAAATCTGGGTTTGGCGGCTGCCAGGAGAACGGTACTTGTCTGACTGCATTGTGCCAAATATGAAGTTTGGTGGAGGGGGGATTATGGTGTGGGCTTGACCCCTTAGTTCCAGTGAAAGGAACTCAGAATGCTTCAGCATACCAAGAGATGTTGGACAATTTCATGCTCCTACCTTTGTGGAAACAGTTTGGGGAGTTTGGGGACGGCCCCTTCCTGTTCCAACAAGACTCTGCACCAGTGCACAAAGCAAGGTCTGTAAATACATGGAAGAGTTTGGTGTGGAAGAACTTGACTGGCCTGCACAGAGTCCTGACCTCCTGACCCGATAGAACACCTTTGGGACGAATTAGAGCAGAGACTGCGAGTCAGGCCTTCTCATCAGTGTCTGACCTCATAAATGTGCTTCTGGATGAATGTCAAAAATTCCCATAAACACACTCCAAAACTTGTGGAGAGCTTGCTCAGAAGAGTTGAAGCTGTTATAGTTGCAAAGGGTGGGCCGGTGTCAGATTAAACCCTATGGATTAAGGATGGGATGTCACTTAAGCTCATATGCGTGTACAGGCAGGTGAACGAATACTTATGACAATATATTGTTTGTCTGTGATCATCACACTGCATTTACAAACTAAGCAGTTAGTAGCTAACAGAGGCTTTCTGGCAGCAATTCTTTCTGTCTTAACATTGTCACTCCCTATGATTGCAACACAAACTGACCGTATGGACATGTCGAGGTAGAAATGTGAAGGGCTGCAGACTGCTTCCCTCAGTAAATCCACTCTCCCCTTTTGGTCCCACGATCTGATGCTTACGGCAGACTGCGGCACAATCGCAGAGATTTAACACACACTGACATGACAACAGTGAAACATACAGTGGATGAGTATTTCTTACTGAAGCATTTCTATGGTTGTCCAGGATCATATTATCTGTTACCTGAGACACGGGGCCAGTGATGAACATAACTACGTTTATACTCTGTGTGGTGTGAAAGCTCTCTCTGATGGAAAGAAAAAGAAGAACATTGGTCACACATGGCCACATCTGTTTAAGGCTGCATAGTATCTTGTGTGATAATCATAATATCAGCCGTTGCAATTCTGACATGCAATAAGTTGCAATATGCAAACAAGATTGTGTTTTAATAAATCAAGCCATTCATGTCAAATATTCGGGTTATCTTTCAGTGTGTCATATCAGTGGTTCCCCGCTGTGTTTTAACACATTACAAGGCTGTGTTCATGTCAGATCCTAATGGCGCTGGTGCTCAGGGATGGTTCTCACAGAACTGTTTTGTGAGTGGCGCTGCAGGTAGCTGCTCTCTCTGCCCTGTGCTCTTGTGCTGAGTAGAGCCTCAGCACTGCTGGGCACAGACAGCTGCTGGTAACGACGGCGAGTCTGGGACTGAAGACTCTCCAACATCGAGACACTACACAGATCGAAAGAGATGCATATGAATTAGATGTAGCGATAGAGACAGATGGAGCTGGTGGGCAGGGGTCACAATCAGACACACATCGGTTTTGCTGACCCTAGTTCAGGGTTGTCACGCTGGTTAAAGCTGGTGCTGCAGTAGACAGAAGATCTCAGGTTGATGGAGCGGCCTGAACCTGGACTGAAGCTCTCCTTACCTGACAGAAGGAGAAGATGAAATGGTGCTGTTTTAACAAAACCTTCCATCTCTGAAATGCTAATATAGAAGCGGGATAGAATGTGAGTTAATGCAAGAAGATTTCATTTTTATTTCCATTTTCATTTAAAGAAAGGACCATTTCTATTGGTCCGTTTATTGAAAAAAATGCTCACATAATACACAGAACAGCAGCAAATAGCATGCTATGTACTATATTATACTGTAATGACAAGTGAGGAGGCTAAACGAAATAGCTTGTCTTACCCTACAGAGAGAAAACACAGCATTAGAATCTGAATCTGAGTGTCTGGAGGCTATTCTACCAGTGTTTTAATCTGAGTTTATGTGCCAGAAAGCTATTTGAGGAGTGTTCTCTCCTGAAGTTTCGTCCTCATCGTGATCCTGTGTCAGCAGGCTGGTTCTCTGCTCCTACTGTTCTTAGTGCAGGCCGGACGGAGTCCACTGCTCAACGCTGACTGAAACTACAGACCTGCACACACACACACACACACACCACAAACTCCAGCCCAGCAACATCACTCCACAACCCAGGCACAAATGAAGACGATCACTCCAAAGCCCACAGTCATAGGCTAAATGAGAGCAGTTGCTACTGTAGTGGACTGTAATTAGTGGGATAAACTCGAATAACAGAAAATGACTCGTGTCTTTATTTACAGTTAAATGTAAATAAAAATGGCTACCATTAGGTGAGACCATGTTTGTCTGTGATTGTAGATCTGACCCCTTGTAAATCTCGGTGTGATCTCAAGGTGTTTACCTGCTGCTCTGCTCTGCTCCGGCCGGACTGAACCACTCACCTGTGCGCGCGACCGTCACTGGGATACTGTTACCATGGAGATCCCCACTCTGAGCGCCACGTCAGAAAGCCAGCAAGGCAGGTGAGGGGAGAAAGTCATTAATACCAGCCAGTAAGTAAACACACAAACAAACAAGTGAATAAAGGAAGAAATATGTTGTTACATATGATTCATTTCCCTCGTTTCCACACATTTCCGTTCGGCACTTTGAGCATATTTTCTGACTGTTTAATTCAACATAAAGTGCAATAGAGATCATACACATATTTTGCAACTCACTTTAGTAAAACCCCTTACTTCGTTTCTAATGTGTAGTCACCCTTGTCCTTTTACTATTACCTCCTTTATTATTTTTTATTATTTGTGGTTGCTGCTGTTGTTCAATGCAATTTTTAATTTCATTATTATTATTATTATTATTATTATTATTGTTATTATTGTTGTTGTTGTTGTTATCCGTCGTAGTAGAAGTAGTTATAGTAGCAGTTGCATAGTATCTGTAGTAGTAGTTGTTAGTGTCATTTGGAACGGGCCGCACAGAAAAATAGAATAAAAAATTCTTTCATTTTGTATATCGTCTTGGTCACGTAATACATCCCAAATTTACCCACAAGGTAGTAATACCGAGTAAAAAAACAGTAGTTTTTAGTTGTATCTTTACTGTTCTACATGAAACTGGTCCATGGCGCAAAGGTTGTGAGCCGCTGCTGTAGATCATGTTAAATAAACTCTCCCGCTACTCACTCTCTCGGGTTCTCTCTCGCGGTCCCAGTTTGGACAGTGGGCGGGTGTGGTTTATTTCACTGCGGACCACGAGATGGCGCTGTTGTTCTATGGGAGGTTAAGTGACCCTCTTCCTGTCTGCTGGTTCTTCTCAGTCTCTCTGTGTCCTTTGTTTAGATTCACTGTGATGTTCCGCAGCTTTATGGAAACGTGTATAGAGTGTGTGGTCGGACCCTGCAGTGTGAGTACAATGTCAAGTTACACAGGGTCTACTGCCCTGGCTAATAGGCCACACTGGCAATTTGGATTTGTAATGAAGCAATATATAAATATTAAATAGGCCTCTGCTGCCAGCCTACTGCACTATGTAGCACTTAAAACACAACTCATGCTCTCTCTCTCTCTGTCTCTCTCTCTGTCTCTGTCTCTCTCTCTCTCTCTCCCTGTCTCTCTCTCTCTCTTTCTCTCTCTCTCTCTCTCTCTCTTTCCCCACATGCAGGCAGTGCACAGAGAAATGCGTGATGAATAACTACTTTGGAATTGGCTTGGACGCCAAAATCTCTCTGGAGTTCAACAACAAGAGGGATGAAAACCCTAAGAAGTGCAGGTGCAGTGAGATAATGTTCTGCTAACTCAGCTACACTTGTACTCTTGGGAAGTGCTCAGATTTAGGCAGAAAACTTTAACGAAAAGTTGTGATGTCTGAACACTGAATGCACTTTCCTAAGTATATTTGATAACATATTTCATTACAGTACGTTCTAAAGGAAATGTCTCAAAATGTATTTTTCTTCCAAGTGTTCTGGTCGACCATATTATTCTTTTAAAATGATTCATGAAAAAAAATCTTATTATTGTTATTGAAATGAATGAAATCATCTGAGGAGGACCATTGCCTCTCTCTTTAACTTGGCAAAAGCAGCACACTGTAGTACCCGCATAAAAGGGATACACTTTTGACTTCTGTGTTTTTGTGAGTATTCACAAACCCACAATCCACAATGTGTGTTTTTTTAAATACATGTTGCACTACTTTTGCTAAATTCACCACAGATTGTATGCAGTTAGAGGGAGCAGCACAGTAAGCAGTAGTACATTATGTGTGATGGGTTGTAGATAATGATGGTGTGCATATGGCTTATCATTGTGTGCTGATTTTGTTCTCTGGCCTCTACAGCAGCCGCACGAAAAACATGATGTGGTACGGTGTACTGGGAACCAAAGAACTGGTCCAGAAAACCTACAAGAACCTGGAGCAGAGAGTTCAACTAGAGGTGTGCATCTTTGTGTTTGTTTATTATTCATTATTTATTTGTGTGGGTGAGCTCTGCTCTTCTTGTTTTCATAATCATGCAGTTGTTCACAAAGTCATTTCTCTCCCTCTCTCTCTCTCTCTCTCTCTCTCTCTCACTTTCTCTCTCTCTCTCTCTCTCTCTCTCGCTCTCTCTCTCTCTCTCTCTCTCAGTGTGATGGAGTGCCCATGTCGTTGCCCAGTCTTCAGGGTCTTGCTGTTCTAAACATTCCTAGCTATGCAGGAGGCATTAATTTCTGGGGAGGAACGAAAGAGGATAATGTGAGTCTCTCTATTTGCACATGCTCCCCTGAACACACACACACACACACATACATATTGGTCTCCAAACTGTTGCCAGGACCCACATGAAGAATTAGTGTTTATCTCAACACCCACTAAATATTTTATAAGGGTAATAAGACACAAAGTCATTAAAAAAGTCATCCTTTATACAGTGCTTCCATCATCCATTTCACAATCAACAGTTCCTCATGTTGCTACGTGTGGGTGGTAAAAAGATGCACTGATGACACCAGACTATTTTAGACATGACAGTACAGCAGTACCGAGTACAGAGTGGTTTCCTCTAATGCTTCATTTACACACTTATACTTAACAGAAAGCAGAACTAAATGTGGCAGCTCATAATTTTTGTTTGTTTGAAAAATAAAACTAAATTAAATTAGTCCACTGTTGCATAGATTTATTTGCAAAATATAGAGCTGCACAGTGGTTAGTACTGTTACCTCTGTTCCTGGGTTTGAAAAGGTATTGCTGGCTGGGATAGAAAGGTGTCAGAACACACAATGCATCACAGCTGTATTGGGCTGTCCACCACTGAAAATGCCTGCAATAGACATGTGATTGGCAAGACGTAACCATGAAGCAGTGGAAGAGGTTCTAGTGGTCTAGTCTGATGAATCACGCCTTCTTTCACATTATGGGGGTTTAAATGTCACTTATCTGGGGAAGAGAACAAGCAGTGTGATGCTCAGGGGAATGATCTGCTGGGAAGCCTTGTGTCATGGCATTCATGTGCATGCTACTTGGACACCTACCATTCATTTAAACATTGTTGCAGATAAAGCACACCCCTTCATGGCAACCCCATTTCCTAGTGGCAGTGGTTCTTTCAGCAGGATGATGCGTCCTGCCACACTGCAGAACTTGTTCTGGACTGCTTTAAGGACAGAGAGTTCAAGATGTTGCCTTATCCTACACATTCCCAAGATCCCTCTGAGCATCTGTGGAATGTGCTGGACAAACTAGTCATATCCATGGAGGCCCCAAGGGCTACCAGATGCCACAGCACACCTTCAGAGTCTTGTGGAATCCATGCATCAATGGCTCCATGGCTGTTTTGGCAGTAGGAGAGGAACATACACAGTTTTAAGCAATGATTTTAGTCCTATGGCTTATTGATGTATTTTCTGTAGAGCATGTGTACTTGAAAATCAAACAAAACGTCATTTGTTCAGATGATTTTGCATTCATAGAAGTATGTGTGACTGTGAGGATTAAAGCAAATCTTGTAGAGACTGGAGTGTTTGACCTTTACTCTGTCTGGTCTGTGTAAGTGCTCTGGTCCATCCCTCTCAGTGGATTTGCTCGGAAGACATGCAGAAAGAAAGTAAAAAAAAGAAGCAAGAAGAATGTAACTTAGCAACATGATGCAGCCTTACTCTAAATGACAGCATAGACACACAGATCAGATGCACAGAAAACACTTTCACATAGCTCTTAACGACCATGTTCAGGTTGAAGGCTTAGATAAGGCCAGTTCTCTTCCTTCTACAGCTACAAATAGAAAGTAATTTGTCAGCTTACAGGAAGAGGGCGAAGCAACATTTATTGCTTTGTAAAGACCCGAGGCCAGGAAATATGTCTTTGAGTGACTGACATTTTCTGAGCCGCACTGAAAGACAAATTAAAAGGCAAGGCAATATATGGTAAAGCTGCAGGGAATTACACCAACAGGCAAGAAAGCATGTGGTCAACTGCTTTTGAGTGACTCCTGCATCCTGTGGGTTCTTTCATGTATATATATTCAGAATCTCTTTAATATCTTTATGTCTTTCTTTTGGTGCTTTATTGTACCAAAACCAAAGACCACTAAAAATACATGATATTATATATGCACAATATAGCAGCAACTAAGCTGCTAAAACAACGAATTTTGCATTCGTTATTTTTATGGCCGATCGATTTTCATTGACCTATTCTATCTAAAGCAGTTTAGTTCCACTCATTCGTGTTGAAGTTATGGGGAGTGCTCTGCATGAACTGCTTTTTGAATGAGGCACAAAACCAATTAGAGCACCAATTAGTTCATATAACAGGTTTAAAGGCAGGATATTGAAAAAAAACTGTTTAATTCCTAAGGACAAGAAAATTGAAAATGTTTAACATGAAATGACTATATCTGTAACAAAAATACATAAGCATAAGTAACAACAGGTTAGAGTACATCATGTGATTGATAATAAAAATGTAGGCTATAGGCTCTTTAACAAATGTTAAATGTTTCCTTGTTTTTTTCTTCTTGTTGGTAATGCAGAACTTTGGTGCTCCATCGTTTGATGATAAGAAGCTGGAGGTGGTGGCAGTGTTTGGGAGCATGCAGATGGCCATGTCTCGCGTCATTAACATACAACATCACCGCATCGCACAGGTGCGAACACACACATTTCCTCATTCAATCACTGCAACCCTACACATGTATTAACCTCTGTGTGTGTGTGTGTGTGTGTGCAGTGTCGGCAGGTGAAGATAACAATTAAGGGAGATGAAGGAGTTCCTGTGCAGGTGGATGGAGAAGCTTGGATCCAGCCACCTGGCATTGTCCAGATTATCCACAAAAACCGTGCCCAGATGCTCACCAGAGACCGGGTCAGTGTCCGTATAAGTGTGTGTGTGTGTGTGTGTGTGTGTGTGTGTGCACCATAATTGGTTGAATCCATAATTGCAGAATCTAATCTCTTCCATTTTCTTCGGTCAAGGACAAAACAAAGTATTAAAATATAACAAAATGTGTTTTAATTATAGTTTCTAATAAAATGAACTAAATTTACATCATTATACTACTTGTTTAAAAAAATGTTTTTACAGGATTAAAGCCATAGTTGTTCAGAAAGGTACGTCCCTGTTCAGTTAGTGAAATGAGTGATCTGGTCTGCAGCGTGCTCAGTGTGTGTGCGTGTGTGTGTGCACGCTGTAGGCGTTCGAGAGCACGCTGAAGTCGTGGGAGGATAAGAGGAAGTATGACAGCTGCCGTTCCACCCGGCCACGCCTCAACTCCCAGCAGTCCATGGAGTACCTCACTGAGGAGGAGTGCGCTCAGGTCCAACAGCTCGGCCTGGTGGCTGATTCACTCATCAACAGGTACGGCTGGAGGTGTGTGTGTGTGCACATGTGTGTGTGTCTCAAAACATCAAAATAAGATAAATGAAGCAGTGTTTACAGAACTTAAATAATTCAAATAAAACAAATCTCTTGTTCAAAAATGGTAATAATTACCTTTGATGTACTTCTAGTAGTGTTTTGGCATCCAACTGGTTACATTGCAAGAAGAGAATGTTGATAACAGCAGTATTTTTATACTAATAAATCGCTGTTTGTGTGTGTGTGTGTGCAGGATACGGGAGGTTGCCAAGACTCATAAGGTGGTGGAGCAGGAGCTGGCTCATGCCGTGAATGCGAGTGCTGCCGTTCTGTCTGAGGCTTTTCCCTCCAAACCCGCCAGCCCTGAGGTACAAACACAGAACTTCACATTATCCTTTAATAGGCAGGGGGTTCCATTCTTTTTCAAATCTTTCTACCCAGATACTGTAAACAACAGCTGCCTATAAGGATTTTCTCCGTTTCTGTAGCTTCTGTAGTCTGTGTAGTTTTAATGAGATTTCCTGACTAAAGGAAAGCATTGTGTGGGTGTGTGCAGGTGTCCTCTACACAGCTACACACACACACACACACACACTGAGCTGCGCAGCTTGTTGGAAGCCGTTTGATGGCCGTATTAGAGCGTGTGTTCGTGAAAAAGTATGGATGAAGTTTCCCTCCTCAAACCTCTACGCAGAGAACTTTCCAAAAAACTATTGTAAATGATCCCCTTTCAAAGTACAGAAATACTGAATAAAAAATACAGAAGCATCTTTTGGTGTGTAATTCATAATATTTAAACTGACAATATTAACGTGATTATTACTGACAAAATAAAACACGAAGATCTGTGTTTTCTTGCTTATCATGTGTAGAACAATAATAATATACATAATTCATGTGGTGGGGCTATTTGTAAATAATGGTAATGTTTAGGGCTTTCTTTTTTTCCTTTCATTTTAGTCATATTTAGTCAAGAAATATTTTATTTCTTATAGTTTCGTATTCTATTTGCCATTTTATTACTTCTTTATAGTCACCAAATAATTGAATAAGCATCAAATTAGTTTGGTATCTAGACTAAACTATTAGTTATTAATCTTTAATTAGTTATTAATATCAGTTTAAACAGTTAAAGCCTTAAATGTCAGTTTTTGTGGCTGATTTCTTCAAAGAGCAAGACGTGAGGGTCTTGTATGTTTGGAAAGTTGGAAATGGGTCACATTAAGTCTTCTGGTGTGTGTGTGTGTGTTTTCTCTCGGCAGTGCCTGAGTCGGAGCGCGGCTGTAGAGATTGTAAACAGCAGTAAAGTGCTGCAGCTGGAGACTCGGATGCTTTTAGAAGGAAAACTACTGGTGAGATGCTTTTATCACTTCTTCCTCGTCTTGTCAAAACACACAGTCATACATACACAAACACACACACCGATTGAAAGAAAATGGTGGCCATTTTGTGCCAAATGAATAGGTTTCTTCTTGACCCTGCTGTTCGAGCTGCTGTGTAAGTTTACATCTTTCTGTAGGGCGTGTGTTTGTTGCTTGTTGACTGTTTACAGACTCATTTCACTGCAGGAGAAACATGAATAATGCTGTTTCGAATATCTAAGATGGAAGTGTGTGTGTGTGTGTGTGTGTGTGTGTGTATGTGCAGCAGTTGGAGGCTCCTCAGGAAGAAGAGCTGCTCTCCACCCTGAACTCTCTCAGCGCTGAATTAATCAAACTGGAGGACATCCACTGGATCTGTCCCAGCATGCACTGTTCTGAGGAGGTCTGGGCATAATGACTCACTATTTGCATGTTACTCAATATTTACTACACACACTCTATTCTTTTCTAACAAATAACTTCATTCTAACAAATAATCATTTGAGTTTTCCTTCCTTCCATCCCCTATAAAAAGTCATTTATTATAATTGTAATGTGGACCACCAGAATTTGACCAGTTACTAGAATGTTGTAATAAAGGACATTTGTTTTATTTGAGTCCCCTGTAAGAAGGAGCTTCAACTCACACCTCCGGCAGAACTTCAAACACATCTTGGGGGAGGTGAGGGATATAGAGTCCGAATGGGCTATATTCTGCACCTCCATTGTCCAGGCGGCTGACCGGAGCTGTGGCCATAAGGTGGTTGGTGCCTTTCGTGGCGGTAATCAGCCGTCAAGCTGAAGAAGGAGTCCTGTCAGGCCTTTTTGGCCTGTGGGAGTCTAGAGGCATCTGACAGGTACCGGCAGGCCAAGCGGAACGCAGCTGCGGCGGTCACTAAAGCAAAAACTCAGGTGTGGGAGGAGTTTGGAGAGGCCATGGAGAACGACTGGCTTCGAGGAAATTCTGGTCCACCACCCGGCGTCTCAGGAAGGAGAAGCAGTGCAGCGTCAACACTGTATATGGTGGGGACGGGGCACTGCTGACTTCAACTCGGGACGTTGTG
>JBBPDC010000011.1:860241-905467 GCA_037974485.1 Hemigrammopetersius urotaenia | reverse complement strand
CACACACACACACACACACACACACACACACACACACACACACACACACACACACACACACACACACACAATATAGATACACATAGATACTCATCATCTGTAAAGGTCTGGAACTGAACTGTTTCTGTTTTACAGAGAGTCAGTTCATTGAGTGCTGTGTGAGGGAGGGCTGTGGTCATTAAACTAATTCATACAGCTCCCCTCAGCATTGCCCAGAGGGGCGATCACGGGCCTTCTAACACTCAATCACACTGAGTAATTCAGTAATTCCTTCTGTAAACAAGAGAGAGACCACCAGCCATTCAGCTAATGACACACACATTACAGAGAGAGAAAGAGAAAGAGGGGGGGGGGGGAGAGAGAGAGAGAGGGAGATACTGCACAAAACACATTTTTACATTATTTGCTAATTCGCAGCCAACATCGTTTCACTTGGTTGATAGAAGAGTGTGTGCTCTGAACAAAATTATGCATCCCTGAAAAAAGTAGACATTAACTACATACAAATTAAATAAGTATAGAATAAGCATTAGTGTAGTAAAAGCTGTGTAGTCATTTTACTGAAGTTGAATTGGTTGAAAAGGATTTTTAAAAATGTCAAGTGATCTTAATATAAACACACCTGTTTTTGATAGAAACAATTGTGTGCTAGGTAGATGGTGTGTAGAAAGAAAAACACTATTCTAGCATAAATCCAATCTGTGAACATGATGGTGTTAGTATATTATGGTTTGCGCCTAGTATATTATGGTTTGCGGGGTTTAGTGCATCTGGACAAGGACGACTTGCCATCATTTGTGGAACAATGCATTCTGAACTCTACCAGCAAATTCCAAAGGGACGTGGAATTTGAACTGATTCTCGAGACAAAGTAGGTCATGCAGCAAGACAACCACCCTAAGCACACAAGTCGTAATATCAAAGAATGGTTACGAAAGAATGTAGCTGATGTTTGGAATAGCCAAGTCAAAGTCCTGACCACAACCCTATAAGTAACAGTAGCTATAGATTTTCTATATTTTACTAGATAAGCTGACTACACGCACACACTCACGCTGGGCTGCTGGACAGTGTGCTGACACAGGCCACATTCAAACAGTGCGACTTACTGCTTTGCCAGCAGGACTGGAGGGATCAAGATCAAAACAAATGCACTCACCACATCACACAGCCAGGCAGAGGTATGAAAAGAGAAAAAGAGAGATGAAAGGGCAGAAGGGAAAGAGAGCGAGCACAAGAGACAGAGAGTGGTAGAGTAAAGCAAGAGAGATAGACAGAGAGACAGACAGAGAGAGATAGACAGAGAGAGATAGACAGAGATAGGTAGAGACAGATAAAGATAGATAGAAAGTCAAGGAACTGGATTTAGCAAGAGTGGAGGCGTGCCTGTGCTGTTCTTGGATGAAGCTGAAGTGACTGGCATCTGACAGATGGAGAAAGTGCGAGTCAGCACCCGCCTTTTAACACACAAACACACACCAGCTTTATCAACAGGAGGGCAAAATGCGCGTACACACACACACACCGAGCTAACAAGTGTGCACAAAGCGAAGGATGATAAGATGACAGACTGTTCACAGCTACAGCCCAATGGAGTGAGTGAGAAAGAAAAGGGAGAATTAAATAGAGAAGAGGAGAATAGCTGCTGCTTCCCCCTCAGAAAAAAAACAGACTAACAAGTGACCCAGCATCCATCTGCTGGTGGAGCTTCAGCATGAAGGAATCACTCAAATACTCACGAGTGATTAAAAATACTAAGATTAGATGAGTGAGAACCCCAGCTCGGTTACATTTCTGAACCAGAATTATCTGCTTTACAAAATAAGATTATTTCAAATATTTATAATAAAAAAACCCTGTCAACTGAACTGTGCTTATGTATCTCAAGCTAAGGGTGAAGGCAATTATCTGAGCTGCACAACTAAACACAACCCCCCCACCCCCCAGCTAGTCACATTCAGCAACTGACATTTTGACACAATGCAGATAAGAGCGCTAAATGTGGCTTCACCCAGAGAAGGCAGACATTTTATCATGTGTCCCCAGCAAGCGTCCACTGATGGACAAGATCAATCAGCTTGAGTTTGCTGCTAAAACTGCATTTTGGTATAAACGTCTTATTAAAACCTCTCAGCAGGATATGCAAAAGCACTTGATATTTTCTATGACGGGCATGGAAGACTCTGATGCAACATCTACACATTTACAATATGAGGCCACACCTTTTTAGACCTAATGGGATATGTTAAAGGAATAGCAAAACTCATCAGCTAAGACATGTTGACTGTACAAATGTTTCTTTAGTTCAAATTTCAACTGCAAGGTTAACAACACCAAGTACACTAAATATCTTGAATCACTCTCAAAAATACATGACCAAACCTTCTCTCAACCTGCTAAAGCCAACCTCAAGAGTCTAAAAATACAACTTTTGATGGAAACCAAGATCTGCTCAGCAAATATATGGCTGCTATGGCTGTGTGTAAAACCCTGTCACTTAAATTGGACTAACCAATTTGTTTAGATTATAATTCAAGCTCTGCAGAACTGACAAATTTTTAACAACAATTATAAAAAGTCAAACCTTGATCTTAGAACGGAAAATCCTATCAAACCTGATAATGTACATCAGTACACCCCCACAAAACCCTTAATGCAGGAGGTTGGAAAACAGTCTAAATGAGTTAATTTTTTGCTATCTTGCAAATCATTCATTTAAGAAAACGAAAATGAAACCGCAGGAATCATCAAAGAACAGAGAGGTTAGCTGGACAGAAGGTAAAGGTTATTTTGCTAGTTGTTTGAGAGGCAGCAGCGGGTTAGATGCTTAATTAAACTCTTTTAGTGGAGATTTTACCAGCTGCTGGCTTCACATCTTTATTGGCACTTTGAGCTCCAAACACAGCATCAAAATCTACATTCATGGTGGGTATGTGAGCGGACTGCTGGGGAGCACCGCTCTCCAGACCTGAGAATAAAGCACACACACAAGCAAAACTTAGTCTTGGTTTTAGACTGTCGTACTGTAGTGCTCTCAGCCAACAAGCCTACACAAAAAATATTACTTTTAATAAACCTATAATTTCCACTTCTCTGGTCATTATGTTTCACACAAAGTAAAACAATAAAAGAAAAAACATCTCTTCATCTCTGCACTGTCTAACTTCTGCTCTATTTTTGTTTCCTTTTCTGTGTACGCTATGGCCACATGGTATGGACATGCTCAAAGATGTTTGTGTTTCGATTAAGGTTTCTATTGTATTTTCTATAGTATTTTCGATTATATTTGTCATTACATTTTAACAGCTGCTGATTACACAGCGATGTAAAAAAGTAATGACTGTGTATCTTGGAATAATATACTTTACATTAAAAGATGAGAATGTTTTCTTCGTTCACTTGCAAAATGTTTTTACGTTTAAGGCATTTTTTGAGGTTTTGTTCCACTAACAAAATATTAATGTAGCTTGTTTGACAGTAGCCATTACTGCTTCATTTGACACTCAGTGTCAACAAAGCCACACTCACATTTAAAGCATTTTTTAACAGCCTAGCAGAAGAGCTGTTCTTAACCTGCGCATAAAATAAACTGGCTTTACAGTAAAATGCTTACTGTCACTTTCATTAGGAGCAAGTATGAGACTGAGATTCGAGCACACCATAGCTTGAAAATTATATATGGCTTCTACAGCTTGCACTGCATCACTCTTGTGTAATGAATTGAATACGTTGTACATGCACTGATGATTGCAGAAACTATAAAAATTCGAATAATCCGGCAGCGCTCGGTTATGTGTGTGTTTGTGTGTTGCAGGTGTACTGAAAGCAGGGAGTGTCCGGGTCCCCACCAAGCATCTGGTAGCTCTAAGTGTGGCTGGATAAGTTGAAGAAGCAGCTGCAGTGGCGGAGCGTACTGCCCCTTCTGTTCCACTCTACATCCACCACACGCTGACCTACAAACCAAACCCCCCTCCTTCGCTCCCTCACCACAACAACAATGTCCTCATTTCACTTCTTGTTTAGGAGAAGTACTACCATTCAGGACGTATGGGCCTTCAACAGTCAACTTGCTCACATACTGCAGTCACTCCACCCATTTATCAACAAGCAGCACATTTTAAAACCCGAACACAGAGATCAGATGGATGGGTGAAGGAGAGACAGAAAAAAGAGCATGTCATAAAGGATAAATGAACAAATAAAGAAAAACTTCGTCATTGTTTTACTAGCGATAGTCAGTTAAAAGCACAGGAGCAAGAAAAACTCCTTAAACCAGTGGTTCTGAGACCCGTTTTCAGGAACAGTCCAAACTTTTGTTCCAATCCAACTGGCGACACATTTTGAACTGGCATTCTGTCTAAATTAGGCCGATCCTAAAATTTCTCTTTGCTTTCTTTTCATGCCTCTAATACTACGACATTCATTTAAAAAGTAACCACTATTGTTCTCTAAATGCCACTTGAACATTACATTCCAATCCCACTGAGACACCTTCAAGACTTTTACTTGTGAGAACAAGGATGAGGGTAAACAAAAAACACAGCTTGGCCTTTTAAAATGTAAAAAAAAACCTGTCAGTTGTCAGTATGCCTGGGCCTTAAATAAGGAGCAGCTCAGTGCACACAGTTTTCTTGAACAGAGAGAGCCCTACCTCCCCAGGCACTGGTGGCTGTGGATATGGAGGGAGTGCTCTGCACGGCAGGGATGAAGGCTGGCTGGAGGTCAAACAGGTCGCTGGTGAGGTTTGGCATGCTGTGAGAGGAGAGGGACAGCAAACAAGAGTGAATTATGATAAAAATAAGAGAACATCTGACTACTGCATTTCATATAAACAGAAACGTCTGTCCTTTATTTTAACATGGACAGAGTATCAAATATGTGCATAGCTGAGCAAATTACAGTCAAACTCCAAGTTAAAGATATACCAATATGATCTTAAAGAAACGTTTTGAGAATTGAATAAGAGCTCTGGAGGTATGGGCCATCACCAGGCTGAAGTGGCACAAATTCAGTTTATTTCTTATTGTGACAGATGAGGTGTTTTGAGAGCTGTGCGAATCTCTTCAAATCAGATTTGAGTCGAACTCTCATATTTAGATGACTAGATACATATTCGTTTAGTGGCCATGCAAACATAATGAGAACACTCAGATTGGGAAGGCACAGAATCAGAAAAGGATAAAGACAAACATGACGAAAGCAATTGCAATTTGGAGTTAAAAACTACTTGATATATTGACTTTGCCCAAACAAAACCTTGTACATTCATATCTGGAGTTCTTTCCCCTTTTACACTGAATCAAAACCTCATTATTAACAGACCAAACGAATTAAAATGTAAGTTTAGAATGTCTTTTCCTTTTCCTCAAAAGACCCTGTGGAGATATAAGGTTTGTTTCCAGCAACAACACATTTACAAAGTTTGGTGAAGGAGAGACACCAAACTTTGTAAATGTACATGTATAAAGTTTCTAGTCACATGCTGTGCTTTGGTGAATTCACTGGCTAACCAGTAGTAAAGCTGCTCATTGTGTATTTAGAAAGTAATTTGATTACTAAGTCACACATGTAGTTATAATATTTTGAAACAATTTCTGGTAAAATGGGTTTTTCTTCAGTATAGTGATCATGTGCATGTATATTTGGCCTGAATTGGATTGGTTTGACCAACCGAAAAGTATTTAAAACATGTGAACTGAACAGTCATTATCTAAAAATGCCAAAAATATAAGCTTTGACAGGTACAAGTATATTTATAAGTAACATTAATTAAAAAATGATTAATTTGGTGTGCTGTGAATGTAAGAGCAGTACAGTGTGCATATGCTATTGACCTGTTGGTGGCGGGGGCAGTGGTGGTGGTGTGGTTGGAGAAGGGGTCCATTGCCACACTGTGGTTGTTGGCACTGCTTGTAGACAGAGTACCAGGGGAGGCAGAGGGAGTCTGCATGCCTATTTCTTTCAGACGCTGATCCTGCAGAAACACACAAATGCACTCTTACTTCTGCAACTCTCACACCTTGCAGATGGTGAAAAAGTAAAAATAGCATGAAGCCATGAGCCTTCAAAATTTTTGTGACAATTCAGAGTATTAGCAATGGGATGTTGTAAAGAACTTATATATATAGTGCACACACACACACACTTAAGAGGATGATGCTGAAGACTGCACAGTTAACAGTGAGACAGCTGATGGTCTAGGATTTAAGAAAAAACTAATTTAATTCCAACTGATTCACTTTCACAGGCTTGATAATACCAATACTTCATTCGAAAATCAAAACCTCACAGCCAGACTAAAAAAATTATTAATGCTACTACCAATGCTACTAGCAGTGCTGGCCAGACCTGGATTACATAACTTACAGCCAGGACATACTACAGCCTCTAAAAACCAACAAAAATTCAGATCAAACAAGACCAACCATAACCCTTGTCACAAAGACAGAAGGCAGAAGGCAAGTCCAGAAACTACTGCCATTTATATTAACTGCCTGGGCCTACCAGATCGGAAAATGCCCTGTGCAACTTTATATGAAAAAAGTGCTTTTAAACCAAAGCTGCAGACACAAATTGAGTGGCTAAATGATTACCTTTCAAGTTCTCTGTGAAAACTTGTAACAAGTACTGCAAGCTGTAATAATATACCAATACCTGGCAAATTAATCCCACTGGAGAGCCCTATGAACAGTTTGCAGTGTTTGTAGGTTCTCTGAACATTTACCCAACTCCAGGTGCTATTTCGAGCCACGGTGCTATCTAAATCTAGAGTACATTCCAGGACACAAGCTTTGCTGTGCCTGCTGAGGGTGTGTTTTGGTCCCATATGGGATGACAAAGCCTCCAGACGGGGACAAAGGAGTCTTGGCTAACCTCACTTTCCTCTCACTGCCTGGAGCTAATCACTGACGGGACGAGGGCGTCTGGATTAAACAAATGCAAACGCGCACACACATACACATACACAAAACAAACTACCTATGTGTGAAGGACACCATGTTCTCAGTTTACAGCAACACCCATCTTGCCAAGAACTGAGTTTTCCTTTATCAAAAACTGGTCAGAGAACAGTTTTGTCATGTCAATAAAAGATGAAAAATAACAAATACACAGGCTACTTTGTAAAAACGTCAGTACTAGCATAATTGGCTAAATGTTTACATTTTCTAACGACAGTGCAGTGTTTTGGTACATGATCAGTCAGTAGAAAACCAGCTGTGAGGTTTTGTTGAATTATATTCACAAAAGTAAACACCACAGAGGACTTTTTATGAAAGAGTCACGCTCTTTCATTAATCTAAATGCAAAGTTCCCGAGTCAGTCACGCTGAATGAAACATAATGCTAAACAACCATAATCTGTGGTTCTGTGAGGAAAACATAGAACAAAAACTGTAATCAAAAACCACTGTGTATATTTCCAATTAATGTTTTCTCCTTACTTGATCACACATTATTTATCTCTAAACTCTACACATTATCCATTTGTGTACATGACAAATATAATACATTTCCATTTACGGCATTTATCAGACGCTTTTATACAAAGCGACTTCCATTTCCTACCTACAGGGGACAGTCTCCCTGGAGCAACTTAGGGTTAAGGGTCTTGCTCAGGGACCCAGTGGTGGTGCTGAAGGTAGGATTCGAACCCATGACCTTTTGGTCTGGAGGCAAGTATCCTACCCACTGAGCTACCTCCTCCCCAGTAAAGGGTCTTGGGTCGTATACAACTACAGTTAAGCCCTGGTTGTCCAAGTTAAATTAATTAATCTTAATCACAAAACAGTGCATGACAATTTAAAATTTTTTACATTTCACCATGCTCTCATATGAAATGTAGCGTAGGCGGTGCTACCGAGCTGTGATCGATGAAGACGGGAGGAGGCAGGCAGATAGAGAGGCGAGGAGTTTCGGCCATGAGAGCCCCATTCACTTATTAATAAAAAACCAAGGTCTGTGGCGTCAGATCAGTTCTCACTAGATATATACATGGCATGTTTACAGCCAGGCTGAGAGAAATTTGGCAGCCATTGGCAATAACTGCCAGCGTCCTACGCACAGTCAGAGCTGAAGAAAGGTAAGCCACTGTACAGCCACAACAGGGAAGCACATTTCACTTTGAAGTAATACTAGTCAGTTTTTAAGCGAATATATTTTTTTCCTTTTATACAAGCTCTTTTTTCTGTGAGATGTTTAACAAAAAAGTATTAAAAAAATACTTTTTATGTAAAGTGTTGACTAAAATGCTGAAGACTCTAGATGAACGATCAACCTTGAGTGACTGCAGTCTGGCCTGTTCCTCCTCCAGAGCCTGCTGCTTCTCCTTTTCATCCACACGACTGAAGGACATGCCAGTGCTGGAAAGTGACGACACAGCGCTGGACAGAGTAGTGGCTCTGCAAACACACACACAAATACATGTTCAGCTTTACTATATTTGTAGATACATTTTACTGATTTGTGCAATATTTTAGCTATTAATTTCACACAGACACCTAAACCTAACATTAAACTCAGCAAGCAAAAAGCAATCTTTCTGCTCTTTTATGTTTTTTTTTTCCTACCCATTTGTGACAGAAACCAGGATATTTGGTCCTGACAAATAGAGAAATACAAGCTGAAAGTCTCAGGAAAGGCAACCTGATTTAGTTTGATTTAATAACTATGGTCATAATGATGACAGTGCAGCACAGAGGTGGTTTCAAATCGCACTGAATCACAGCACCACACGACCCGAAACAGAAGCTTTCCTCCTCACACCTGTTGCATCATTAGACTACGTTCAAATCTCCCATGACGGTTCTGGATTAACTACTTTATCCTAATCTTATGTGGTGGGGATGCTTAAAGAAATTCATTAACTTGGCTGATTAAATCACCACCTCACAGGGACAGCAACCAAGCTTGCCTTAATGACTACAGGTGCAAGCACAAACTGTCCTGGACAGTGATGAAAGGAATTTTTATCACTGAAACCAATTTCCAGGTATCTCAAACAAATGACATTTAGATTTTATGCAGGGCATCTGAAACTGATTTTGTTACCTCTCTTAAGCTGGTTCAGAGTAAACATTTCAAACAAACATTTCTCCCCTCACTGACTGAGATTCATGCACAAATGGGAACGCTTTGAGAAATATTCAAAATATAACGTTCAATGTCATGGATACTGAACAGTAGCTTGATGAAGTATGTACGAATTGCTAAAACTTTTGATCACCAGTGCAAAGTGACCCCACGATAAAAATGAAACCCAAAACATTTCCAAAAATGCACATAAGTTTTTTGGCACCGACAGCTTTTTGAATGAGATGCAATTACATATATTAGTCTTACAGACACAGTAACAAACAACCTGTTTCAAAAAGGGTCAAATAAAATGAATGGCAAAACTGCTTTTGGTGTGTAAGACCACGACAATGTTACGTGAACTTTTTCTCAATCACATTTGTTATTAGGCTACAGCAACAATTCAAATTAATCAAAGCACTAATTTGCAAGTTAATCTCAATTTGGTGAAAAGGTTCATCACTTGCAGCAGCATCCCATCTAACACAGGTCCATTTGATCTTTAATTGAGAGGATCTCTGCAGGGTTTTGTAATGAGTAATGATGTGCAGATACCCTGCTTATCATTCATATCATTTGAATTAATAAGCATCATGTTAGCATCACTGAGAACGTCAATTTCAATTAATGACAGCATTTAATGCTTCATTACAGAAATTAAAGTGTTTTTCGCCCTGTGCTTGTGTGTAAAGATGTTAAACATGGAGTGTTTTGTCTGCAGAGTACCTGCTGTCTGCAGAGAACTCCTTGGTCTTCTTGCCCTCCAGAGAGGCCAGGTGCTGCTCCAAAGCTTCCAGCAGGCTGCTGGGAGCCTGTAAGAAAGAGAGAAGGGTAAAGAGACAGGGAAATGGTGTGAAGCGAGACTAAGCTATCAACAAGATAGCATTTTTTCACCATATCACAAATCTACTTAAAAGATGCACATGCACAGACATACACACACATTCCACCTCTCACTCGGTGTATCTCAAACACACACCTACAAGTCTCAGAAAGCATTGCCTGTAACATGCCTTAATAAAAGCAGTAAAAGATTAATACGTTTGAGCGAGAGTGGGAGAGAGTGTGTGGTTAAGAAACATGCACGCCTAAGTATCCAGTCCTCAAATCGTCCTGCCAACAGCCAGCGTACTCACAGGACTGTGAACAGTGAGGATGTACATTCTGATATATGCTGGTATTTCAGTATTAATGAGACGTATCCCGTCTCATTCAGTCAATTATTCAAGGTTATTCGATTATACTATTTCATTACCAATTTCAACATATAGTTGAAGGAAAACAGATCGGATATGTTTACTGTTTCCTTTAATATACTTTCAGTGCAAATATCCATTTCATATCCATGTTTTTGTATTTGTAAGTACCAGAACAATAAAAAAAAAAAGATTTGAAGCCATGCCACACATCATTATTCATGATTCATAACCTGACAGTGAAAGTACTCGCTCATCCCAAGTTAATAACATTAGTACTTTGTTGCAAAGCCTCCAACGGCTATTACAGCTTCAAGACATCAGTGAAGAGAGTTAGCTGACCTTTAGTTTAGTCAATTTCATGGTTTAAAATTATATTTAATACCCCAAGGTTGGGAGGGCCCAACTTAACAACTAGAATGTGGGAGGGCCCATCTTAACAACTAGTCTACAATAGTCTTGAAATGGTAAAACACCGCTGTACTTAGAGGCGAAAGGTTTAAAAGTAGCCAATCCGAGAGTGTTATGTAGTGTGCAGGCGCATACCTGCTGCAGCATGACTGCTCTGTGTCTTGTCTTCGTATTTTAGTGTTTTAAATATTTTCCCCATTTTTCAACAGTTATCTCAGTTTATTTAGTATTAGTAAGCTATGCCCTGTCTAAACATGTGGGTAGAGAGAGTTATTTAAATGTTTCTTTTTGTTACGAGTGTTTTGGCTCCCCGCAGGCTACTTAATACTAAAGCAATTTCCTCGGGGATCAAGTAAGTTTTCTGATTCTGATGATTTATTTCTCCTGGCTGCTGCCGTTTAAATCGTCTGCCCCCCCATGGATCGTCTCAGAGTTTCTCTTGTTTTTTGTTTTGCCCTTCATAAAGCCCTGTATTTTTATTAATGTAAATAAAATTAAAAGGCGTATATGGGTTTACCTTTAACTTCATGCACATCTATCATAAAACAAGTGTATTCAAGTGCATTTTAATATTCTGAACAAAGTGCATGAACAAAGTGCATCTTAGTCTTTCTTAGATATATCAAAATGAGCCCATGTTTCAGTCACGTAAAAAAAAGTTGAACATTCGGTGCATCCCTAACAAATAGTAATCCAAGTATAATTTCAGTTAAATATAAATCCGAGTACGGGGTGGTGCGGCCACATCCAGACGCCTTCTAGACCAGACTGTGCTCTTTTTACGTTTATCTATTTTTTTGCATATCTACTTTAGGAGGTTTCAAAGAATTCCATAATGTGAATTTAAAGCTACTTATTGTTTATAATGTTTGCTTCTAGACCGAGAAAGACCGTGGACGTTCTTTTTCAGAAAACACGGGTTGCCAGTCTGCCCCTGACTCATCTTGAGTGATTCTCTTGTTTTTCAATTTTTTAAACTCCAGTAGTTTTATTACTGTACTGTAAATTAAATTAAAAGAGGCTGTTGAGCTTAGTTGCCCTCCAAATGTCTGCGTCTCTACAATAAGATGCGCCACTGATGAACAGTAAATTATTGAATTATTGGTGATTACCCCTACTGTATTTTTACTACAAAAATTTACAATAATTTATTACTATAGTTACCTGTTTATACTAAAGAAAATGTCCTTGTAGTACAGTCTGTATGGGCGTACCTTAATATTTTCGTTAAGCGTAATGTATTAAACCGAGTATAAAATGAAATTAAAATGTTTTGGGAGCATAGTTGGGGCACATTTAGGGTTTACACTATAAAAATAGGCATTTGAGGTTTTTTTTTGTTTTTATAGTCTTGGAACGTAACTTACTGTATATATTACAATAAAATTATATATTTATATATATATTTATGCAATAAAATTCACTCCACAATAGTTTATATTTCTTGTTTTTCTGTAGTTTCCATTCTGGATTCTCAATTCCAGCTTGTTGTCCGCTATACTGACCATGACAATTCTGTTCTTTATCTCACTGGTCTTCTATACCGATCTACTGATCTAGGATTCATGTGTTTTATTGAGTATTTTTATTGAGTGTATAAAGAAGCTGCTATAACAGCAAAGTCTAAAACCCCAACCTTAGCTACACTACATATCAACCAACAAAAAGACTACAAAACAATCAGAAAGAAGCAACTATTACTAGCAACCTCTAAAACCTGATATGCAATGACCGAAAATAACCACCATTGTACAAGTTCATTTCAACAAAGTCAATGTTAGCAGAGGCAGTGATCTCAGTGTTTCTGACAGAACTCCATACTCAAGAGTCAACCTTCTAGAGCACACAGCTAATGTTTAAACTGCACTAAACTGAACCACAGAACCAATGCAAGAGCTGTCTGTACCATGAATCAGTTTTAAAACAAACGGATGCAACTTGAGCATGAGATCTCTATCTATTCAGCCTACAGAACAGGAGAAACAGTACTGCCTGGTATTTGTTTGTTACACGATACCTTAGTGTGGAGTAGATGGAAATCAGACAGAATTGCAGAACTTGACGTCCATGTTCACATTACAGGGTTGATGTGGCACAAAGGCACATTTCAGTTCTGATTTTTCAGTTCTGTGTAAACACTAATATCTATTTCAGATTTAAAAAAAACTAGCACAGTGTCCCTGCCTACAGCCAAATCCCATATGAGGCTGTGCCACATATGTCATGTCATACATTGTCAGTACTGGGGCAACAGTGGATGTGGGCATGCAGAGCCCAGGTGTTTTCACACTATTGACAGATATGGGTCACCTAAAAACACGAACGAGCAGTCAAAGAAGATCAGATGTACATCAGAACTGAGCAATAAGTCTTATAATGTGAACATACACTAGAATTCGTTTTTTAATAGGGCTCTACTGAGAGGCATCAATTTCATAGAGGAAGACATGATAAATAAGAGACAAAGAAAAGCAGCAGCTTTTAATACATGACAGCTTTTCTCCCCACTGGCTTTACAACAAAGACAACCTCTGGCAGAAACAGGGAATAAGGAAATCCTTTGATTTAACAGCTTAATAATGCATGCTGAAGCATGTTTGCAGAGGACACTGTGAGGTTACATGAATACTTTATAACGGTCCTAAAAAACGGCCATTGTGCAACATAACCCTCTATAAAGGACTGGACCGAATGGAGAATGTTAGATGAAACATCAGTTTCATTTTTTCTTTAGTGGCCCCCCCGCCCCCCTACACGCAGATGCAAGAGTGTGAGAGCATCATGCAAAGTGGGCTGAACTCTGGCTGCATGGGCTGGGTGAGTGGGTTAGCCTCAGCTCAAAGGGAAACCAGCAGAACTTTTATCTTTGAAGTTACACAAACTCTATGGCAGCACAGAGCATGCCCAATACAAGCACTGCACATAACCCATCACCTACAATGTAAGATCCTCGGGTGGTCTGAAAGAACAACAGATGACCTGTTACTGAGGTGGTAATATTTCTCTTTTTTTTCTCTTTAATACTTTGCACAAACACTAGTTCAGCACATATTCATATAATACCAATTATGCAATAATTAGTTCTGAACATGTAAAAATTGGCTAAGAGGCATATAAAGATGCTTTCCCACAGGGCAGCATAATAAACACTGACTCAGCATTTGGAGTCACAAACAGTGAATTAAGCTTTTTTTTTAATTAAACTAATGACGGATGATGATTCTTTGATGTGTACATTTGAAAAAGTAAAGGAAATCAGTGGTTTGTGCTGCACTCTAGTCTCATTGGCCCTGATGTGATTTCGAAAAACACATGTCTGGGGAGAACTTTTGAAACCTTTAGATCTGGACTGCAGTAAGACTCAACACTAAAAAGGGTATCAACAACGTGCTCCTGAATTCCTCTAGCACTGAGAACAGGACAGTTTCCTTTGCAATTTAAATGGCAACAAAACACATATCCTTCCATACTGCACTCCCCAGTGGAAAATGCCATTAGTGTGTTGATATCTCCTAGCACTGGCCGCTCTTTTAAAATCTTTTGAAGTATCGCGTTAACCTAGCATCATAAAGACTGATTAACGGAATTCTGGTACTTATTAATCAATAGTTAATCCATTTCTGTCAACATATAAACGTTAAAATCGTGATCTGAGAAAACAACTACTGCTGATGTTTAACATCAGGTTAACATTTTTGGAAAGTAACTTTTCAAACGAAACATAAAATTCATAAAAAAACAGTCACACATAGTAAGGTTGTGAAAAGCAAGACAGGACCTGCGATGCAGACTAGAGATACAGAAAAAGAGTGTGAGACCCAAAGAAAGCAAGAGAGAGAAAGAGAGAGAGACTGAAAGAGAGAGACAGAGAGAAAGAGAAAGAGAAAGAGAGAGACAGAGGGGAAGAGGGGGAGGGAGTGGTTATGGGGTGATCTGAGCAATGCAGGCTGAGGAAGTGGAGATGAAATGTACACTGACCTGAGTGAGATCTGGGATGTCACCCTGATCAATCCCAACTTGCTGTGTCATAAACAAACAAAAACAGGCAAACAAATACAAACAACAAAGGGAGGGGGATAAGAAAAGAAACAATATAATAAAGGGTCATTACATCATGCAATGGCTTTAAAATGAAAAAATAATACATAAAATAAACAAACACCAACATCAACAAAAATTGTGGAGGTCAGGCATGCTGCAGTACACTCAAACAGAGATGAGAATGAATGTAGAAGTGGGTAATGATCCAGATAGCTGGGACCAGACCACGGGGCTGGTGTGTTGGGACTCAATACTCAGAAGTAATTTAACGCACAAAAAACCTTCACCCGCCCAACACACACATTTATAGACGCAAACGACGATTGATTTTTAAACAATAGTTTTTGTATTAAAAAAAAAAAAGAATGATGGCAATTCTTTGTTATGATTTCATTTTAAAGTCATGTCTCAGCAATGCTGGGTGCATCAAAATACAAGTTGGCAATTAAGATAAGAAAAAAAGGAAAAGGACAGAGAGTAATGATGAGGGACGAGGCAAATAAAATAAGACAGCAAGAAGCCGGACTGGGCCGGTAAAGACTAGAGCAGAGTGGAAAGTGCAGCACGTGAGCGAAACAGAACGGGAATTCATCAACGTCATGGTGAATGAGGGCCAGTTAGAGCTTTGCGGCCATAAGACAACCTTAAGCAGCCCAAAAAAAAAGTACCACAAATCATCCACCCTGAGCTCCGACACTTTAGAGATTTCAAACTGCGTGACTACACAGCAGGACAAGCAGCAGAACTAAAGAAAGAAATATAGATAGAAAGAAAGGAGAAACATTGAAAAGAGAGCGAAGATAAAGACAGAAAGGGGAGAGAGAACCAAAGATAATGAGTGAGAAACGGAACATGGGGGGTCAGATGTGGCGAGCAAAACAAAAAGACAAAGATGGGAAAAGGAGGGAGATAGTGAGAGAGAGAGATATTTTATCTAAGGAAACATACATTTGATTATGCACATTTTACATAAAGGATCGGTCATGAAAAAGCACGAGATGTTAAATGGAATCACAGTAACAGGATTTCTGCTCTAGAGCGGTTTTGTTAATGTTTGAGGATATTTATATGAAACACAGAAGGGAGTTTTTACCTTTACTTCATCTACATAAATTAATTGCAAATGTAATATCAAAGGGACATAAATGGCACCCTAATAGTGGAATCACACATATAGTGTGTGACAGGAAGAAGGGGAGAGAGCGAGAGGAAGAGACATGGTGAGAATAGAGAAAGACAATGAGTGAGAGAGAGAGATGGTGAGAGAAAAAAAAAAGTGTGAGACTCAGCTAAAGCAAGAAAAATGGGCAATGTCACTACGAGTAAGAACAAAACCCTTGATCAGTTTCACTGAAACACTACACAACCTCAGAGGAAATGGGAGATCATTACCAAAAGGCTGTTGATGTAGAGGCATCTTAACCTCGCTAACTTTAGGAGACAGAGGGTGTGATCAGCTTTAGGCCTTTTAGCTTACAGGGCTCAGGGATGCAGATACGCAGGTATGCACAGTCTAAAGCAGTCCAGAATCTACTTCAGTCAGAGATGTTTGGGAAGAGCCCTGAATGCCAGAATGAGTTGTGGTATGGCTAGTTTCCGCAGGTTCAGAGGATTTAAAAAGGGCAAGAGAGGAGGAGCAGGCCTTACAGTGCCTGTCTAGTGTGAGTGTGTGTGTGAGTGTGTGTGTGTACATGGCCATTAGAAAGATAATACCTCTGCTACTTTGAGAAACTCTGACAGCTTGGTCATCCTGTAGAGGAACTTCTTGTAGATGTCCAAAGCGTCTTTGCACTGGTTCTTCTTCATATCGAAATATTTTTCTGAGAAGGAGTGAGAAAAACAGCCATTAGCCAAGCGATTTGAAGCAGACAAAGACTGTAATTACCACATCAGCAGCCTGTCAAAACACACGCGGCTGCCTGATGGCACTGCCAAGATCCAGATAGAAACTGCAGGAGGCAAATTGTCCTTTCAAGGACAGCTAGCACATCTAACGCTCATTCAGAGCCATCAACGTTGAGGATCAGCCGTTTAGCAGACACTCTTTTTATAAGCGACTCGAACTTAGCGACTGCACTATTATGCTAAAAACAGCTTAGGGAGAAAAATAAACATTGTTCTGGACATTTGAACTATACCAGAGTTGTTTGGCAAGGATGTACTAACAATCCTTTTCCATGGATACACGCGGTGCCAGCCTATGTAGGTGACAGGTAAAAGCCACAGGAGCTGTTGGGCTAGAACAGCCGCGGTGACAACACGATACAGTCTCACATACTCACAGGCTGTTTCAAGAGAGTGAGAATAGGATACACCTCTCTCAGAATGAGGACATTTCTGATAGAGTGAGAACAGAACACACATTTCTGAGAGAGTGAGAATGGAATACAGTTGCCTGCAGATCAGGAATAGACTGAAGTGAGGAGAGACTGAGAATACAGCAGAAGAGAGGACAGTTGACAGTAGAACACATACTCTTGATATGCTTGACTTACCTTAAACAAGGCAGAAATCTATCTTTTAAAGAACGGGCTCATTTTTTCCCATAGTCTTGAGAGCAAAATAACTCGTGTAATCATGTCGCATGTGGTGTAATCATGTTGAAATTTTAGATTTTGCGATTTTGATTAAATGCCATGTAAACAACTGCCAATAATTTTGTTTGTTTTGTTTACTGCCTGCAGCTATTAAAGTGCAATTCTGCAGAGGCCATCTTGCTGCCTAGCCTCAATTCTCAGAAGAGAACTCGAAAACAAATAAAAAAAACCAAAAAAAACAAACAACAAACATTAACTACCAAGCATTTAAAGGTATAATAAAAAATGAATTGACCTGTGTTATTAGACTCCAGACATCTTTCTTTTGTTAACATGGCTGGCTTGTCCCAGCTGACAATACATTCTTTACATTCTGCTTGTGGCAACACAAACATGTTATATGAAAAATGACAGCTATGAAAAATAACTGCAACCAGGCCATTAAATAATTGTCACAGGCCTAATAGGACATGGACATTCTTACATGCTAAAATAAGTAAAGAAAGTTTATGCCACCATTTAGTATGGTGCAAATGCAATCATGCTATCTGGCAATATTTGTCTATTGTCTTTTGCTTCCTTTCAGATCATACTGCCAGTAAAACTGGCAGTTGCCTCTGGCAACTGACGATCCATGTGTGTGTCATTCATTTTCCAACAACATACAGGAAAATAGCCTTTCTTCCACCAAACAGCTTTTTGTGATGACACTGTCAAACCCCATGACGCTTTGTGTAATTCCTTGGTACTAATATCAGTCATTTATGGGGCTTGAATGGCACCAATATGCTGGAAGTCATTTTTTAAAACCCAAATGTTTTCTAGCTTAGTCATAGCATATTCCCAGCACAGCGTTATCAATATAGGAGAGTGAGCAGTAACATAAGCTTCCCACAAGATACACAAAGCCAGCACTGTGACTCGGTAGAATAAAACTGAATGATTGAGAAAGTAGGAACCCAAGGGCATCCGAAAGTTCTCCAGATACTTAAGAGATGGGTCAACTGTGCTCTCAAAATAATCACATTTCAATATATTCTCAACGTCTCACAGACTCCTCTCCAACACTGGTTGTGCATCACTGGTACTGGGAAATAGTAATCTTCCATAGGTAAGAAGCCAAATGTGCTACACATTAAGGGTTTTTGTGATGGGAACATGTAGAATGGTTTGAGATTTGGCACTTGTTCAGGCACCTTGTGGTTAGAGCATGGGCTTAAGTTAAACCCAGAGCCCATTCCTCATAGAGTAGAATACACTGCTCTAAGCATTAGAGCCCAGGGGAACTTACCCAGCAGGTTGATAACCCCTTCATTATAGGCAGCAAACAGACGAATGGAGTCTTTGAAGAGCAGCATGAAGGCAGCGTTGATCACACCGTTGGTAAGCTCATTAGGGTTGGCCTGGAGGAACAAATACACCCAACCACCCAAGTACATACAAACACACAATCACAGAAACATATCAGATCGTTACTGGCCTAGTGAGCAGAGACAATTTCTGAAGTGTTCTCTTGTCAGGTCTCACAGTACAGAAAAACAAACTGAGCATGTTTATGTTCCCAGACACACACATAAACACATAAAAACAAACACAAACACACCACGTACGTACGAACGCACGCACCTGGAAGTCAAGCAGAGCGTCCAGCTGGTTCTGAATAATGGGCAGAGTTTTGATCAGCTTCTCTGTATTCATGGTGCGCATCACTCCATCAATACTGCACAGCGGACAAACACACATATGAACAAACAAATACACAAAAAACAAACAAACAAAAACGAACACCACAGCCCCATATCTCCCCTGACTCAGAGGTTTGCCCCAACAAAAACACCAATGGCTAGTCAGGGCATTTGTATTTCTGCTCTTCGCTTTTCTGCTGTTTCTCCCGTCTCTGCTGAGAGCAGAAAGGCTTTTACACATTTGCATATGGCCTTGAGGAAAAGCAACAACAATGAAATAACCAGAGGATCCAGAGGAGGGCCTGCCACATTCACTCACGCTTAGCAATGTAGTGTGAACGCAAACGAGGAAAAATAGCTTGTGGTGACGATGCAACAGGGCTCTGAAAAAGAGCATTTTACACTCAAACTGAGCTCTCAAGAGGCAGCGCTTTACCCCCTCATCTAAATCGCAGCATTTAAATAATCAGACACTTGATCAGCAACTTCCTTAGTGCAGTAACAACCCTGCCTGTCTAAAATTCAGCCAACAGAGTCTAGAAGTTACATGGGCCAAATTAATGAACTGATGAAAATTACAGTGATTTAAAAAAAAGATTTATGGGGTACAATTAACAATTATAAGTTATGAGTGCTATGATGAATTGATCTGCAAACTTACAAGCTAAGTTGCACTAGTAACAATCATGATTTGCTGCTGTATGCACTGCTCTGTGCGCATAATTTGGATTTCAAAGCTAGTTTGTGTCATATTTCCGTTTTACAGTAAGAATTCTTTTGCATTTCAAACAGCATTTCAGGGCTTCTTTGAATATCTGGCCAGGGAGAGAAGATAAAAATTTGCATGCAGTGGCAAGACTGGCTTATTTACAACTCTGATTCTCAGTATTAATGGACACTGTCCTTGGGGGAAAAAATAAATTCTGTGTCATTATCCACTATGTAATGTATCTTCCACTATTCGATATTAACAGTAATTTAGTCAAAATCTGATGCAGCAGTTTACCTGCATTAGACAATTCCTGTAAAACGTAAAGAATTACACAAACAAGAGCCTATATATTACCAGAACACTGAGTAATGTATCATCTTGATGCTTTTACAGTTTTACGTTTTTGCAGGGAAACATTATAGAAGGATATTTTATGCAAGCATGCTTTAGAGAAGCGACAAAACAAATGTCACAGAGTGTGTGGTTTCTATTGTGCAAAAGCAATACTGCACTGCTAAATTCTGTCATTATTTATTTTTTGCAGGACGAAGACATTACACAAGTGTGTTTTTTTGGGGTATGACTGAGAAACAATTAGCTGTTGGTGAGTCATGTTGAGGAATTCCATGCCAAACGTGAATACTTAAAACACAGATTAAAAACACATATTACGGGTCTCAAGTGTGAATGATGCCTGTGTATTTCCCATAAAGGTAATGCAAGCTTTGTGTGTGAAGGCAAATAACCGGCTGTATCTCAGATCTATGTACTCTTTAAGGCTGGTTGAGGTTCTTTTTAAACATGTGAACGAAAGCCCAGACATTTGATGTACTTACCCTCTCTTCATCTTGGTAAAGTCCACGGCCACAAGCCTGTAGGACAGAGCCTTCTCATTCAGGTATCGGCTGTAGCGCCTGATAAAGGTGGACATGTCATAGCCTGAGAGAGTGAAAGTGTGCAAGAGCATGAGACCGGAAAGGAGGGGTAGGTAGGGGCTCAAATTTAGTCTGTGTGATCAAAGGGATTGTTTTTGGTTATCATTTATGCTTACCTTGCAATGCACCTTTATCAAGGAAATTGTTAAGGTTGAAGAGAGTATTTCTTGATGCCAGATACTGAATGAAACGCTACAGGACAAAGAGACAGAGAGACAAAGCAAAAGACTGATTACCATCACAGTATTTAGACTGATGTTCCAGTACTCGTGAAGTGCAGCTGATGCTGGAGCTGCTCTTTTATCTGGAAACTGACAAGTGCTAGAACACTGATAAGAGAAAACACCCTGTTCTGGCTGAAATTGGCAAAGGCTGGAAAACTATGCGCAAGACCAGACTCACGACTGGCTCAGGAGACTGGGTTGGGAAATTCCCAGAAAGCAGGGCCTACTCTGCTCAGACTTGACAGAACACTGTGATCGAGACAGAGCGATTAGGGGATTCGTATCAGAAGACGTGTGCATTCAGTGGTGCTCATAAAGAAATCGAACATGCTAGTTCAATTCTTGCTTAATTCACTACATTTGATATAGATTTTTTGCTGAAATATGGCATTAAGTGCATGCAGCTGCCATAAGCTCCACCCTGAAAGAATAAAAAACAACTTTAGTTTTGTCAACAGTTCGATTTCTATTCATAAAAAACTATACTTGTAAGGTAAAATTGTTTTGGTATCCAAAACAAAAGCACCATACAAGAGGCAGTACATGAAGGTGCCAAGATATTCACTTCAGTCTATTAAAAAGTTCATTAGATAAAGATGACTACACTATTATATTTTTACTCAACACTGAAAATCAGGCTGGTTATTCAAACTGTTTATCTGTTGACAATCACCTTCTGCAACCATATGTTGTGATATGATTTAGAAGGCAAGTGCAAACACTTTTGAGACACGTGTAAACTGTATGCAACGACCTGAATCTACCAAGTATGCACTGCTAGGTAGCATGACAGATAATTAGTCTATGTGGCCACTTTAATAGTTCCGCAGAATAAATAAAGAAAATGTTCACTGTTAAATCACATTTTGTTTTGGTAATTAATCTCCATCTGCATTTCATGGTTGTGACATGCCTATTCCATCTCTTTCACTTAGCCAATACTCACTCTTGAAGGCAGGTAGCACAAAGTCCTTCCCTTTAAAAAAAAAAAAACGTATTTTTTTAGTTCAATGCTCAAGCAGAGCAGCGAACAAATTGTTCGAAAAAGAGGGTGTTTTTCAATCCCACCGAGACACGGCATGAAAACTTGGTGACCACTCTGCAGTCAAGTAAAAAAAAATAAATAAATAAAAGTACTGCTACTGCCAGTAGCAAAAGTATTTCAGGGTCAAGTTGAAACTTCTTAAAACACTTTTGAGCCTATTATTTCTGTGAGAAAACTTTTACACTGTAAGGCAGTTTGGCCATTTGAAATAACCAGAGGCTAAGAATGGTTGGGTTCTTGAACTCTGCAGAATCTCAGAGGGCCAGTTCAGCTTACTAATGTACATTTAACACACAGAAAGAAAACGAGCCTCTAGCAAAGATCCCAACCTTTAAACTCTGATCTAATAAAACCTTATTAGGCATTTACTGACAACAGGGCATGTGGGTCATGTGATTAGAGCTCATAGTTCCCCTTTGCCCTTTTAGAAAGTTCCTGTGTTGGTCAACCAGGAAAGGCTGTATCACAAACTAGGAAGTTTTTATTCCCCACTTGACTCCACTAATCCTGGAACCTGCTGTTCAGTGCCTGACTGCAACTCAGATAAAACATTATTGCTCATTTTGTCAGCCATTTGAACCTGTTGGCTTAGAGTGTTTGAAGTGTTGTCAGAGAACTAATGAATGTTAGTCTTTTCTCCACTGCGATAACTTTACTGCTGTATAAACATTGCATACCATGCAGAGGTGCGCCCTATAGCTGGAATTAAACTGCCTGTGGCTAGAAGACCCAAAGAATGCGACTGGCTGCATTCCTGTGGAAATTGTCTGGACAGTAGTGGGCACCAGAACTTGTGAAGCAACTTATTGATTGAATCCAGAAATCTACAAAATTACTTGTTAACACAGAGTGATTAATTAAATAAAGACTTACATTCCTTCTAGGACTTAAATATATGGCAAGCAATAATAATAATAACAAAAACAATAATAATCCATCCTGCCCACTGCCATCAGACTCTATAACTCATCCCCCTGTCACACACCCACACAATAATCTGTGCAATAAGCTGCTGCTAGCCATATGTGCAAGTTCATAGTGGGTTTAAATCATTATCAATATCTTATGTACAATAGTCTTATGTGCAATTTCATGTATCTATTACTTCTCTAGTACATGCAATAACAGGCCAAACCACTACTTGTGTTACTAGTAAACTACACAGCAGTAAGTCACAGTATTTATATTCAAGCATTGTGTATATAGCATAGTGCATTTTGTATTTCCAGAGACGTTTTTTTGTCCAAAAACTTTTATTTTAGACTTTATATATCATTCTCATCTTTGTATCTCTGTGACTGTGCAATCGTGATATAAGCTATTTTCTCTGGGATCAATTAAGTTATCTGACAGTATATCAGTAGTACCTTAATATTTGATTTACCATCATCATCATCATCAAGTGAGACTGTACTGCAATACACACTATTAATAGTAGCCATTGTCAATGATTGACAGTATCAGACGTGGTAGCAGACAAGCAAGGCTGAGGCTTAGATTGAGCTGCATGAAATTCTTAGTTAATATTTTACTGTAAAAAATATCAGTCGGTTAATCCAACATGTACATTGTTCAAGGGCAGATGTTATGTGCATGACTGCTGCAAGGAAGACCACAGTACCAGAAAAAAAAATGATGCCACCTCATGGTGCTATAGAACATTCTAAAGCCAGAGAACATATCAGGATTAAAAGAAAACACATATGAGACACAGAGGCTTTAATTTTGAGTATCTTAAAAAATATTTTCTGGCTTGCTTTATATTATAAAGCATGGACACCTCTCATGTGAGGAAAACAGTTCACATAATGTTAGAGCACAACCTGGAGGAAGAACCTCAGGTCAGGATTGCAGATCACCTAGGATTTTGTAGCAGCAGAAGGAACACACAAATCAATAGAACTAACTAATGCAGCTGCCTTTGCATGTTCATGCTCATCCAGTCACGCTTCAACTCAGCAACTCCAGCCCCCCAACTGTTTTTTAATAACCACAGAGACTGAAGATGCTTATCTGAAATATACTTCACTACTACAGGTCGGATGTACAGATAGACAAGCAGCCAGAGAAATGAAGCCTGTCCTCTGCTAATAATTAATGTGAGAAAAGTATTGACAGCATCAAACTGCTGTTCATTATTAATTCAGAATGCTCAAGAAGAACAGTGCAAAAAAGAAGAGAACGTTGCAGAAGAGACCGTTGATCCGGTGTCAGATTTCAGCAACAATCTTCAGATCACCAAAAAATCCAAACTAACCCAGGATTTAAGGAGCACAGCTGTGTGTGGATGGAGTTCTACAAAGCAGAGTGATGCTCTTCCCTCTCATGTTCGGAGGTTTCTATGGATACGGCCCGGGCAACTAGTGCAGTATAAATAAAAACAGCAGAAACACAGCAGTGCAAAAAGGAAACCATTTATTCTTAGTGGAATCAATTTATTCGGGGAAGTGGCATATTTTGTTGGATGTGGCTATTTCAAGGCACAACATGCACTATAGCCTATATGCTGAGATGAGATATGAGACAGAGAAAAGAAATCTGTCTTCATGAATAATGAAGCAAAAGTTCCAATTCATTCAATCCAACCACTTCCACTAGGCGAACTCCACACTACAGAGAGAGAGACACTCACATTTAATGCATGTCACATCAGTCCTAAAGAATTACTGCTGTTGTACAAGCTAAAGCTCTATTATCAGATGAAAAGAACTGCTGTGATTTATACTGTTGCATATATAGAAACACTTCGAACTGACAGTACTGCATTGTAGTATCCTGGCTTTCATTAAACTGTTGCGGGTAAATGGAGACAGCCAAGACTAAACAGAGATCGGCCTAAACCAACTACTAAGACATTAAAATAGTAAGAGTTGCAGGGATATAAATCGAACACTGTTTCCAGTTATACATCTTTTTACTTTTTGGCCATTGCAAAAAAAAAAACAAAACAAAAAAAAATAATGTTTTCTCACTTACAAAATCAGGCAACATGATGTCAAACTCTACATGGCATGCCCAACAATGTCACGCCCAAAGCATGGCTGACAACAGAGCTACATGAAATGTCTGTAAAACAATCATTTCAAGTAAAAGTAGAAACACCAGCAATATGTTGAAACATCTTTTGACGCAGCATGGGCTAAAATCCCAGAATGCTATGTATCCGACATCCTACGCATCAATGCCACAGTTTCCTATATAAGCAGCATGTTCATTAGCAAGAGAACATATCCTGCGTTACAGTAACATTAGTGCCATGCAGAGAGAAAATTTAAATATAAATATAAACCCACAAACTCTGTACTTGGAATGTACCGTTTAATGTTATTAATTAACTGATGAAAACATATAGAAACTGAGATCAGTTAATAAAAATGAAATTTGTTTTCCTATTTATATCCTTTTCAAGGAGCACTGTAATTTAACATTTTCAAACACCATTAGTTATACATTCTAGTCTCTGTTCACAGTAATGATGAAACAGCTGTGCTGCTGCTAAACACCTCTATACACTTTTTCTCAGTGTTAAGTTTGTTCAACAGTTCTCATGTAAGAACACATTTTGCATCACTATAACTAGTACTAGTGACGAGTGGTCAAAGATGTCAAAGATCCAGTTCAGTAAAGCCCCTCTTATTCTTTTTCCACTTTCCGCAGCTTTCATGTATTGATCAGTAGCAAGCAGGAATTTGTTCAGGCACTTTACTGCCCTAGATGAGCATGGTGGTGTGGAGGGGGGTGGATGGCAGGGCAAGCGTGTGTTTATTAAAAAGGTAATTATTACCTTGGCTAGCTCACATCATTCAAACACAGCAGACATTATGCAAACCACAGTGCTTTCTGAGAACAGAGGAGGTGCCAGTATTCAAAAACATCACGCTGGTGGAATGCTTAAATAAACCCATTCATTTCCACAGCCAAAGCCCAGATTCAGAATAAGGGCTGCAACAAAAATCGAAACAATCACATTACATTAAAGTGAAAGAATGCTTGGTGCATCACAAGCAAAAAGTGTATAAATTAAAAATCTAAATTAAACAAGTTTAGACCCATGCAATTCATGGTGTTTAGAAGTGAGGAATCGTTTGTCTCACGGCAGGTAGTTCTTCTCATTAAACAGTAGCCAGTGTTTCTTACAATCCAGCTTTAATGATCTGTAAAGTGAAATTTACTTATTGCATGACAAGTGTATTTAGATGGCTGGCTGATTTCAGTGAACTGTTCATGGATATATACAGATATTTTTTAGACAGACAGAGAAAGACATAGAAAATGAAAAAGAGAAACAGAGAGAGCATGTATATGTACGAGGGAGTAAGAGATGGCGTGTGCACAAAAGTGTTCCTGCAAAAATCTAAATTTCAAACAGCAGAAGCCCAGCCATTTTGTAAGGGCTCTTAAACCTCACACCAGCCTCTAAATTAAGAGAACAATGAACCCTGAAGGACTATTTTCCATATATATGTGCGTGTGTGTGTGGCAGCTCTCATTAGTGCAGTGCAAATTAGCAGGCAGTTATTTATCTTTGCAACACAAACACTTTATCTGAGCTCCTAATATAAGCCATACCCTCAAGTGGTCTCTCCCCACACAAGAACGCACCCTACGCCGTCAACACTCCTTGGCAGTGAACATTATCTCCAATCTTTAAACGTTCACACATATGCATGCCTGCATCCACCCACCCACATATGCTGCCCTTATCTTGGCTTTGTACTCCTTTCGGTCTGTTTTTGATGCAAGCTATAGAGGGGAGTATTAATTAGAACATAAACCAATCAGTCATAACATTAAAACCACATGACTAATAATGTTCGCTTTGTGCCACCAAAACAGCTCTGACTCATCAAGGCATGGAGTCCACAAGACCTCAGAAGGTGTGCTGTGGTATCTGGCACCAAGATGTTAACAGAAGATCCTTTAAGTCCCATAAGGCTTGAGGTGAGGCATAATTCATACTAGTTTTCCAGCACAGCCCACAATTTCCAGTGTGCCAGGCCAACACTTTGAACTCTGTCATGTTCCGCCAACTATTCCTGAACCATGTTTGCAATGCAGGAGGGTTCATTATCCTACTGAGAGAGGCCATTGACATTAAGGAATACTGTTGCCTTGAGGGGAGTACTTGATCTGAAAGTCACATCTGCATGAATGACAGGACACAAGATGTCTTGTCTTTCCAAAATGCATCCTGGTGCCCTTGTACAAATGCTCACAAACCCATTGTAGTCGACAGGGCTAGCATGGGCACTCCAGTATACAGCAACACAGCCCCATATTTAGTAAGCAGTGTATTCTGACAGCTTTCCATCACAGCCAGTATGAACTTTTTCAGTTCTACAGTAGCTCTTCTGTTGGATCAGACTAGACAGGCTAGCCTTCGCTCCCCACATGCGTTAATGAGCCTTGGATGTACATGACCTTTACAAAGTACACTTTAAACCCTTTTTGTTAGGCCCTAACCACCGCATCCCAGAAACACCTCCAAGAACTGTTCTATAGATGGTTTGGCACAGTTGACTAGCTTGTGGTATATTTTCTTACCAGGTTAAAAAAAACAGTCTACCATGTGCAATATTGTGTAATGTTTTTATCCGGTGATAAACATTATCATAATGTGCAATATAATGTGATGTCTTCTAAATGGGCGCAAAATCATAATTACTTGCAAAATCTTTGTATTCAGACCGTCCCAAGTCTCCAGTGAATATCTAATGGTCTCTTAGCATATAGAGTGGAGGAAATAATTATTTGACCTCAGTTTCTGGTTTGTTTTTTTTTTGTTTGTTATTTTTTCAATTTTCCTTTTGATGTGCTATCTGTCAGTGTTAAAATAAACCTAGCATTAAAATGATTCTGTTCTGAGACTTTCCATTTCTTTGTCACTGGACAAACTTACAAAATCAGCGAGGGGTCAAATAATGATTTCCTCCACTGTAATTCCCTTCTCTACTACAAGTGTGTGATCTGCTTACACTGCTCAGTTCAGTCCAGCAGTAGCTGCTTCAATAGCTGAGGTCAAGGCCACACAGTCACAGAAGGGCCAGGGGTGTCACTGTAGAGGGGCAACCAATTTGTTAACTACTCTACCATTATTACAGCAATGCCAGGCAGCAGATTCAAATTCTGCTCTGCTCTCACTCCCTTTGGTCCTCAAAGTTATGTCATGTCTTCCATCATTCCACTGTCAGCATTTTTCTAATCTTGCTCTCCCTGCCTCTTCTACTCCCTCCCTCTCCCTCATATAGTCTCTCGACTGGCCTCTCCCTCAGACTCACTCTACTCATCTATCTTCCCCAGCCACCCTCTCTTCTTTGAGTGGCGTCACAAAAGCAAATTATACATTCAGTATCTGGGCCACCGGTGGGAGTGACTCAGAGAGCATCTTGCAAACACACACACCCCTCGCACAAGCGTGTCCTTATGATCAGCACTTTATCAGTGTGTCCTCCATTGCCAGGCCACTGTCTGATTCTGTAGACGCCCTCCCGTTTGTCCTTGGAGTTTAAAACACCGCTGCTTTTGCCATCAGTACCAGGGCAGATATACCAGATAAATAATATGCTCTGCACTTCAGACAGGAATGCAGACAAAAAGGCAAAAACAACTAAAACAACTACAGGTCACACAGGACAAAGATGACGCAAAAAAAATGTATTGCTTGATCATTTTACAGGGGTCACACCCTATCCCCCCTCAAGAATCACTTAAAAGTTTGTGTGGTTTCATTTTCCAAAACCAGTCATTCATTTTACATCAACTTCCGTTTCATCCTTTAGAATTAAACAGGCTTTTTTCTGTTAGTGTGCTTTTAAGACTGATTAAAGTAAATGATGGTTCACTCCAAAAGGCAGCTCATATGTGAATGACTTGTTTCTAGTGCCATCAAAAAATATACACATACCAAATACATTTTCAGATTTTGTTTCCAATTACTGACTGAAGAACGGAAAATTTACCATCAAACTTATTTGCCATGCACCTTTCAGACTCCAGATGTTTACTGCTCATATGGCACGGCTTCCGGTGAATGATGCTTGGTCTCCGCAGCTTAATTAAAGATTTTGAACTACACAAAATACACTGTTTTACCCTAAACAACGCACCATGGAGGTGGTTAGTTACCAATGGTCTGTTTGTGTGTACACAATGGGTTACTAATGACTGTTTTGTGTCTCTCCTGTTTGGCAACTGAGTTGTTGTCATAAATTAATACTTTCAAATTAACTTAATTATAGGAGATCTTAAAGATTTAAGCATGAACAAAAACATGTTTGCTTCCCACAGATACCGCATAAGGTGGACTGCGTGTGTGAGCATGTAAGGATGTGTATCTGGGCCAGCTCATTTAGTCAGTGCACATTATTAAGTAATGTGTCCACATCGAGACTGCACCATTAGGGTGGGTGTGTGTGTGTGTGTGTGTGTTTAGGCGAGACAGAGAGAGAGAGAGCCCACTTCATTATCACATGCTCATGGGAGAATGTATATCTTCAGTGGAGATCATAATGGTGCACAGGCACAGTTGTGCATTTCTCACCTCATTGCCGTACATCATTAAGTGGTGTGTGGTAATGAGGGCTTTGAAGACCACCACCCAGCTGCTGTTGGCTGTCCGCTCAAACAGGGTATCGGCCAGCTGGGGCACATTCACATTCATCTCATTGGTGCAGTGGATCAGGTCTGGAATGAAAAAAGACACATCATGGATGCAGTAGCTCAATTTAAAGGAGACCAACAACTTCAGATGCATTACAATTAGACCACATACATAAAAACATTCATAAAAACTTTAGCAACACTCTTCAGTCATTTATAAACTAGAAAGCCAAGTGCTTTCCTAAAACACATAAAAAAATTGCCCTCCCTGCCTCCTCTAGCCCCTCTCCCTCTCACTGCCTCAAACTCATCCTACCCATTCATCTTCCCCAGCCAACCTCTCACCCTTGTTCCTTGGAGTGGTGTCACATAAGCAAATTTTACATTCAGTATTTGGGCCACCAGTAGGAGTGATTTAATCAAAATTCAATATTTTGACTTTGGTACTGGAGCACTAGATATCTACACTGGACAAAATTTTTCATGAGCTGAACTCAAAGATCTGAAACATTTTCTACATACACAAAAGACCCATTACTCTCAAATATTGCACAGGTGTGCCTTAGACTGCCCACAATGAAAGGCCACTCTGAAATGTGCAGTTTGATCACAGCACAATACGACAAATGTTGCAACTTTTGAGGGAGCATGCAATTGGCATGCTGAACGCAGGAATGTCTACCCGAGCTGTTGCCCGTGAAATTAATGTTCAAAGGCGTTTAAGTACATCCGACAGGCCTCACAACCGCAGACCACATTTAACCCCACCAGCCCAGGACCTCCACATCCAGCACGTTCACCTCTATGATCGTCTGAGACCAGCCACCCGGACACTGCAGTAACAATCGGTTTGCATAACCAAAAAAAAAAAAGCTCGTCTGCATGCTTCTCATCCTCATCGGTGTCTGGACCTGACTGCAGTTCACCGTCGTAACAGACTTTAGTGGGCAAATGCTCAAACTCAATGGCATTTGGCACGTTGAAGAGCATTCTTTTCACATACAAGTCCCGAGTTTCACTGTTCAGGGCAGATGGCAGACAGCGTGTGTGGCTTTGTGTGGGTGAGAGGGTTGCTGACGTCAACGTTGTGGATCAAGTGGCCCATTATCAAAACACATTTTCCTTTTTGGCTTTCTTTACAAATAAAATTTAGCATCAGAAAATTAGATTACTAATACGTTTCTCCAGGAGGCTGAAGACAGATAAAGGGAAAAATTTGGAAAAACCAGGACAAAAGCAGTCATTTTAAGTTGCTGTGTGAAAATCAAAATACCTTTACTCACCGAGTTGCTCGCTCATCCTACACACACACACACACACACACACAGGACTCATTTGCAAAAGTCCTCTGGGCCTGTCCACTGTTTTAATGAGGATTTCTAAACTAGTGCAGTTCCTGTTTGGAGAAATGACCCAGAGGAGATCACATCACTAAACAGGCTACTGCATTAAAAGAGACAGATTACTGAAAACGTGTGCACCACCTGTGACCTGTAAATTATAAAGAGACAGTACAGTATGGAATGGTAATCAACAGGCGTCGCTATACTTTATGCAGTACAATTCTCCTTTTGAATGAATGAATAAATAAACTCTAAATATGTATGGACTGCCTTTCATTTACGTTCTCTTCATATTCCCCAATCACTAGCCTATTCAGTCTAGGACGAGAAGGGTGAGGATGTATGAGGCAGCTACGTGTTTTATTTGTAATAAGGTTCCTCCATTTCTGTCTCTGGCCTTATACTGCAGAACAATTTTTCTCTCCTGCTCACTTGCTTTCTCTTTCTGGTGTGAAGAGGAGTCTGAGGGCTGAGTGGTTCCTGGGGGGAGGTGAAAGGGAGCGAAAGAAAAAAGATAAGAAAGGGAGAGATGCGCTGACTTAATAAGATGAGCAGAAAACACTGCTGTTGATGTTATTGATCACACAGCCGGTTGTCTTAAACTGAAAGAGATGAGTCAAGCCGGGGGAGGAAGAGAAAAAGAATGAAATGGGAGGAAAGAAAGAATGACATCGAAAGAGAGAGATAGAAAAGAGAGGAAAAAGAAAGAAACCAGGGGGATAGTAAGATAGAGAAAGAGCAAAACAAGAGTGCAAGAAAGAGAGCGAGAGAGATGTTCTCTGTACTACAGCACTGATTGTAACATTGGAGGTAATCTTGTAGGATTGATGATGCATGGCTGATTTCCCCTCAGTCTGGGCTGAGGCCCTGAGAGACCCCTATTTCTTTTCCCTCACACACACACCCAAGGCAGTGCATTTCACACCAATATGAACACTCAGAAATCCACTCATTCTACATTCTATGGGGCTGAGAGACAGGTAGACATAAGCAGTTCACAAATCAAACTTCTCCCCAACAGTAATTTCCATCTCTGAACTGTACTCATCGACGCCAAGTACCAGGGTTCTTTCAAAACACTCATTTTTCACAAGTAGCAAAGTACATGAACATGCAGTGGTCAAATACACACATATGGCAGTTTTATTGCTGCCACTCTTAAGTGGTTCACCACAAGATTCATGTACGAAATGTACTTCTGTAACATTTCTCATACACGGAAAATAAAAACTCAACTGTAAAGACAAACTGTCTTTCCTGTCAGCTTTTCATACAAGCTCTTCCGGTAATTTTCTGGAACGTGTACCAGGCCTCACGCATGTATATTGTTGTCAGTCTTACCAGGACTTTGATTTAATTTCACTCACAATGTCGTGTAATATATTTGTATAACCTCAATCCCTTTGTTGCACAATTAAGATGTATAAAATTTTTCCCTGTTTGTCACAATAAGTAATTAAATGCATAGAAATGCAAAAGAAAAATGAACAGAAAATGAATCTTGCAGATTTACACCAAACAATATTGAACAAAATTGTTTTTTGCTTTTGAAAATTGTTCAAGGAAGTCTTGCCAATCATGCACAAACATTCTAACCAGTAAATGTAAAAAAAAAAAAAAAAAAAATCCAATTTGTTTTAAGAGAGAAGTCCGTTTTTCCCTGTGTTTTTTGTATCCAAAACATTAGTTGTGCCATGCCTCAGAGCAGTTTCTGTGTTCATTTAGACAGAGGGCCAAATCACACTTCCAGGGGGGAGACGGGCTGACCTGTCTGGTCTGCCTACAACATCCATGACTTGCATCCAAACGAGGCTCTGAGGCACCTACTGTTTTCTAAGAGGTGAGCATTTGGTGGGAAAAAAGGGAAATAAAAATAAAATAAAGGATGACATTCTATACATGTGTGATAATGTCCATTACTACAATTAGCTTGGTCCATAAATACAGAATTTTTTTCTCAAAGTAAATTAAAGTGGCTTCTTATAGTCACAGGTGAACACACCACAGCACACTGAAATTCTCTCTCTGCATTTAACCCATTCACCAAGTGAAGCCGTGGGCAGCCAGGAACACAGTGACCGGGGAGCAGTGTGTGGGGACGGTACCTTGCTTAAGTGTACCTCAGTGGTGCCCCCAAAGTCCTGGGATTCAAACCCACGACCTTCTGATCACAGGGGCAACGCCGTAACCACCAAGTTTCTTTATTAAACATTGCTTTGAAGTTGCATTCACAAGTGTATCTGGATTGTCAAGCCAAAATTAAATAGCTCATGACATGAATGTAATACTGTAATTAGGCTTGTCACGATACTGAAATTTCAAACTTGATACCGATACTAAGGATGGTACTCAATACTATTTGATACTACAGGGGGAGAAAAACTAACGAACTTTTTAATTTAAAAAAAGTGTGAGTAGACAAAAAAAATGATCTACTCAAAATTGTACAGCATATGGGTATTTTGAATTTAAATGTATTATTTATCTAGTCAAGTTTGTCAACTAAAAGTCTGAGAAATTTAGTCTTGTTTTAGTCAATGAAAGTTGTATTTTAGTCTCTTTTTTTAGTTTTTTAAATTCTATTTAAGATGGTAGAATAGACAAAATCTAAATTTTCTTCAAGTCAAAACCATTTCACAATTCAAACAAGGTTATTATATTATTGACCTTATAGACTCAAGAATACCGTACATCCATTCAATCTTGAACCAGAGGGAGAACAGAGCAGAGACTTGACCACAATAATATTTTGACAGTTTTGACAAAAATATTTAGCCTGATGACACTAATTCTTACAATGCAATATATTTCAGTCTTTAAAGTAAAGTAAGGCTTTAACTCTTTTTTTTTTTTTCCAAACAAAGTATGTTTCACTGGTTTTAGGATCATGAAAAAGCAAAACATTGCCCCAATAATGAAAATTCTACTTTTCTTTGCAAGTATGATAATAGTATGATATTGTAAATGGCATGTTAGCTTGTGGATAATGTGTTCGCTGTAGGTCAGCCTGTGCTTAAAGCGGGGTTATGGGTTGTGTGTGATTTGGCGGGGTGTTCGTGCCAGGGTATATGTCTCTGCGTGGTTCCGGTGGGGTTATGCGCGCAATATGAAGTCAAAAAATAGGTGCACATTTACGCTGTGAAGAATGAAAACCGGTGCGCATTTTGCGTACGGCTGACGTCTAACCAGGCTTGCGTACCACTTATGTCAAACCCTGACTATAAAGCACCACTGTTGTAAGCCACAATAAACAAAACCTGAAAATGAGGTTTTATTTTCTGCTGTATCAAAACACATTTGGTGACGTATTATACCACAAATATTCATTGAATAATAATCTGACCCCTATGATTTTATAACATTCCATATAACATGATTAAGAAACAGTGTGGGCTGTATATTGATATATGAGTCACTTAGTGCCAATACCAATTCAGTATTTCAGATCACTCTAGGAAGAAAAAAAAAAAACTCTCACCGCACACTAAAAAGCACATGTCTTTGACATTCACTCACACACACAACATTGTGAACACTCTCCCGCAGTGTGCAGGAGGTGTGTGTTCGGCAGTGTGCGATGAGTGAACAGAATAAAGGCCCCGTCGGGAGCCAGAGCACCAATATAACGTAAAAAGGTCAACATGGTACCGTACAGGACTGGCCTGACCCCTGAGGTCACCAGGTCATCACTCTGCTCACATTTCACAGCCTGGCGGTGTGTAACTGCATGAGAAGCTCATTGTTAGACCAAAACACAGAACAGGCTTTTGGACCAATGTGTACCAGACTGTTCCTGATACCAGTCACAAGAAAAATACTGGAGCGCAAACAGCAAATGCTCCTCTACTGGTACTGCTGCATTATGCAAATGAAGACTCTATCCAGGTATTCATCTCGCACGTGAATGGTACCCTTTATTTTTGGTCAATATCTAGCAATGTAATTACAGGACTGGTATTCTGTGCAAATCAACCAGTCCTATCTGCACAATATTCATCTGGATCTGGTGCTGATTGCAATTCATTCTGATCTGAAATCAGTTTAATAGGCCCTTTGGTATGGGGACAAGAAAGGATTTTGGTTCGAAATGAGATGGAAAGGGTCAGTTCTACTCATAGCTTCATTGCCCCTCAGAGAGACATTACACATTACATCTCAGCTGCTGCTGAAAGCCAAAGGAAGGGTGGAGGAGAAGACAAGACGCAATAGATCAGTTCCGACACACAACTGCTCTGAATCACTACGATGGCTCAATATTAAGACTCGACCAATATATAACGCTAAAATTATGACACGTACAACTGCCATTGTTCAAACCAAGCAGATGCTCCTTTCAGCGCGCAAACGCTTGCATTCACACATACTCCCTCAGGCACAGACCGGTCACAGACCGGTTTAATATCAGAAACTATTTTCATGGCCCGGAGTGGCAGATAAATATACGTATTTATACAAATAAATGATACGCATAAAATGGGATATTTTAAAAATATAATAATGGGATATGTTTAAAATATACTAATAAACGTAAATCCAATGTGTACTCGCAGCTTTATTAACAGCATTTTCATAACAACGAGCCATTACATGGGTAACATCCACGTTTTTTTATCTGTGCAGCCCGCGGACAGGTACCACATGACCCTCGGCCCGGGCTTTGGGGACCACTTCTTTAAGGTATCTAACAGTCAATGTATCTAACAGTTATTCCCCATACATTGACCGATGAACTGATCCATAGTGACTGCCAAAAAAATCAATTTCCTCAGAATCACACTCCTGGCACAAGAATAAAAAATAAATAAATAAATAAACAAATCCAAACTCTGGACACCAAACATCTTGGCTCAAGCCCATTTGGATTAATTTTCACCAGTGCTTTAACAGGGTTTTTGCAGGTTTCAGGAACCTTTTAAGACCATTATGAGTAAAATTTAAGACCATCACAATGCATTACTAGATACATTCAATTGATACCTGAAATTGTCAAACATTCTATTTTTATTGATCCAGTATTAAAACAGATCATCAAAATACTTAAAATGACAGAACTTTACATACATATTCCCAACACAACACTAGCCTAGCACATACAACCTAACCCTAAATATGCCAGAGTTCATCCCCTTTAGCACCAAATTCCGTGCATGTATCCACATTCCACCTCGAAAATCTGGACTTGAAGGCATTATGAAGTGCGAGGAGTCCACAGCTGCCTACAGATACCAGTTGTTAATGGTGCTGTTGGAGTAGGTCCAAAGGCTTCCAATTGACATTGGGCGCAACCATAGGCACTGAAATCAGCTTACAGCAGTCCAATGGATGCAATGCCTCCTTTTGGAAAATAGAAGATTAAATAAATGAATGACCACACACATACAGTGGGGCAAAAAACTATTTAGTCAGCCACCAATTGTGCAATTTTGGATTTTTTTTTCTCATTTTGTCTCTCATAGTTGAGGTATACTTACAGTGAAAATTACAGGCCTCTCTCATCGTTTTAAGTGAGAGAACTTGCACAATTGGTGGCTGACTAAATAGTTTTTTGCCCCACTGTACATTTAACTGTATAAATTCAGCTACATCTTGAACTGCAACCAAATCACAAAACGGACAGAAATTATAGCGTAGCTGAGAAGGAGATTCTCTCCACAGGGGTGCTTAAACAAAACTGTTGAAAGTATTTTAAGTATTTGAAACTCACTCTACATCATCTAGCACCGTGTTTCTCAACCAACAAGCTTTTGATTGGCCCGCGAATCTAAAACTGAGACAGGCCATTGGTCCGCAATTGGTTATTTAATATCGTCTAGCATGGCCAAGTAGGCCTTGGCAACATGATGTGATAGATAGGTGGGCCTTAATGTTGATAAGGTTGAGAACCATTGATCTAGCCTATTAATTATCCTATTGGAACTGACATGTTGAAAGCTAAATGCTGAATATGAATATACAATTGGCATGCTGAATATAAACGTGAATCTGGCATGCACTAGCCTACTCGTTTTCACCCCATGCGCAGGATATATACCGACTGAAAAACCAATAGGCTTTCATTTCCGAAGGATCTATCTGTGTGTGAGCTGGTCAGTGTGTGAACACAGAATAAACAGCAAGCCAAACTCATTCACTAGCCAGAAATGCGAGTGCATTGCTTCATTATTTTTTTACTTCAAAATTTAAATTGTATTTTCTTTGGACAACGTAATGTAGGTACGAATTTTAAGACTTAAATTAAATGTAAGACCTAGAATGAAAATATGGGTGTTTTTAGACATTTTAAGGCCTTAAATTTAACTTTCTGAATTTTAGACTTTTTACAACATCATGGGAACCCTGTTTAAGCTCAACTTGTGAAAGCACTTTTTTAAATGCATTCCAGAGCACTAAAGCACCAAATTGGCTGAACAATGTGTGAAATTACACCCAGACATAACAGAATGACACTTCTCAGCAGTATGTGAATTAATGAATCAACCAGGATGTGCAATGTGAAGAACAGGAAAGCTGGCAAGACGCCTGTGGTGCACAACCTCTAAATAGAGTGTGGGGTGGGTGATCCCCTGTGTGTGTGTGTGTGTGCTCAGAATTGACCAGGTGGCCAGGCGGGCTGCACCTGGTCCAGCTGTCCACCAGAATTCCGCAGCTGTCACCCACCTCTGGAACCAAGACGTCCTAGTGAGCTAATTACACTCTATCATGATCACAAATCACTGACCACAGGTCAACGACACAAAACATTACCATCCACTGCCCTTGTCAGTATCTTAACAAAACCCGACAGAGGATTGTGATGTTAAAAAAAAATCCAACGGCCAGTTTTTGTTAATGATAACATGTCCAATTTTGTGTGCAAGACTGTCAACCATTCTAAACTCTCCTCCCTCAAAAAAACAGTAATAAATAGTTTGATTTTAAAAGAAGAGTCCAGTCATACATGCAAAACACTAATAATGAAAAGAAGTAAGCAGTCTCCAGTCAGCATGTGGTCTTAACGCTAATCAGAGACAATTGGGTTTTTTTTAATATTAATTTTAGAATCATTTTAGAAGCCATATTGACTGAGCTAATGATTTAAAATTATGCAGTGTTACATAATGGGACTGTGTTCAATGTCATACAAGAGTTATTAGGAATTTGCAAAGGTCTAGGTCTAATCTAAAAGTCACTATTGCAGTAGATGCAAAAACCTATCTACTATAAAGAGAATACTCTCATGGGGCTGCAGCAACAGACGGATAAATAATAAGACAGATAAGCAGGACAAGCAGGAGAGAGACAAATGAGGACTAAACTGAATGGAAAAAGGGGTGCTGACTACAGAGATCATCCAAGCTTTCAGACCTGTTGGACTGTTAAAATCAGATCAATCATATGGCAATACACAAAGCATCTGAGTTTAACGAGTGCGCTGACTCCCAGCAGCTGTCTGCTTCAATCGCTTTATGAAGAGAGGATGCCAAAGAGAAAGCTTTTTCAAATCCAAGCCTGTATTCTCAGTGCTTGGGGAATAGCCCTGGAACCACAAATGGCTTAAAATAGCTAGATTCCTCCTTTTGAGGGTTTGCTTGCCGTCTCTGTCTCCCCCTCCTCCCTTTCCTAGTCCGATGTGCGTCTGCGAGCTGGGAATATGGGTTTTGCAGGAAGAGCCTGTACTTGCTGATCTGAGATCAGGTTTGTGGTTATGCTTCCAACAACCCAGCTGAAGATTTAAGGAAGTAGGTGGCTGCAGATCAGCGTAAAATGAGCACAAACATGATGACGAGGGCATTTTTGTAGAAGGCTGGAGCGAGATTCCTGCACAGTGAGCTCAGCGACACGGCTCTGTAGAATACCACAACCATTCCCCAAATCCCATTCCCACATCTCCTGCTCTCCCCCTTGCTCCATCACTGCCTCTTTATACCGCTCATTCTCTTCTCGCTTTCCTTTTTTCTCCCATCACAATTGCCCACAGCTGTCTCCACAATGGTAAAACCATTAGCAGAGAAATGCATGCATTTCATTTTGGGGGTTCAAAGAGACAGAACTGATGTCCGGCTTGAAAAAACAAACATTTCTTTTTCCTTTCCTTTTTCACAATCATCCATTTAACTCAGGCTTTGTAGATCAGTCATCAACTAACCCATGATATCCAGATTGCTGTTATTAGCTAACTGACTAGATTTCAGACTAATTGAATAATATAAAATACAGAATAATCTAAAAGCCTGCTGAGCCAATGCAAGCTAGAGATTTTTAATATTTAAAAATGAATGCCCAACTACAATGCTGTAGTCTGTGAACAATTAACTGAAAATGTAAATTAAGGCTCCATCAACTCTATACGAAAGACTAAAGCGTAATGCAACTTCGGAAGAAAATACAAAACTTACCAATGTTTTTTTCCCCCAAAGTTGAGCACCATTTTGCTGCTATTTCAGTTAACAACATTGGTGAAGTACAGTGACAGAACCTGGTGGCAAACAGCTGACATTTTGTCAGCTAATACCAAGCTAATAACTAACAAAATAAAACTTGCATTCCAGTCAAAATGACACCCAAATTACTAAATCACTCTGAAATTTTGCATTATAAATTGTGACCCTTTCATCTGCAGCACATTTCTCATTTGTGTTCTACAGAAATGTGTCAGTAGCAAACTTGCATCACAAAAACAAACACACACATTTACATCCTGGTACATAAACAGAATGAGTACTAGCTACCTAGGCAGCTAAACAATACATTTATTTGATCAGGTATTGAGCTTCAGGATTATACTGAGCACCTGTTTAAAGTTTGTGTCTGATTATGATTATGGGGGAAATGGTTACACATTTACTACAGCACATGTCACACCCACAGCTGTAAACAATTAACTGTTAGAGTAATTGACAATATTTTACCCTAACATCCATATTTAAGTTAGCTAATTTTAGCAGCAAATGTAGTAAAACATTGCAATGTGGTTCGATTTTTCATAACCAAAAAGCTTATTAATGCTAAATGGAAAACCTATTTAAACACAAAACAAAAAAACATTATCATTTTCAGATTTGTTAATAGGCAAGGTAGTTGGTGTTCTGGCCAAATTATTTACCTATGACCTTATGATCAGGTATAATTGCACATACATATTTTCTTTATACCGTCCTAGATTTTACATTAAGAGAGATGGGATTTTTTACTGGGTACAAAATGCAGCTACGGACCCCATGCTGCTAAAAAAAAAAAAACCCAGTGCTTGGAGCATGCAAGATCCAAAAGCATTGCTTGTTCAACACAGCCCTGAGCCAGAGTTTTTACACTGATCTGAGAGCAGTTTGGTTGCTTAAAGCACAATACTTAAAGTTAGAGAAAACTGCTTCAACACCAGATCCTACGAAAGGGCAGCCTCAACCCTGAGCAAGTGTGCTCGCTTTGTGGGAGAGGTCAGGGTGCAACATCTGTTTGTTGACTCAGTGAAAATCTCAGCACTGTTTGGTCAAACAGGAAAGCAAGAGCACACTGTGACAAAAAAGCAAGGTCTGATATCTTAATGAGAAAGCAGAAACCATTTCTGAAACGCAGCCGTGGTTCTTGTGAGACCAACTAGAATTAATTTGTTACTACATTAATATGTTTGTGTTTTTTCATAGCTCTGACTATATTACCTGTAAACGTAAAGTAAGAAACAATACTTAATTTCATACAACCCACCACTGACAGTGGATTCCAGAAAGAGCAATAAATGTGAGACCCTGTTGCTTGTATCAGCTGCTTTGAATGCATCATTTACAGGTTTTTAAGTTTGCTGCTATGTATTTGTTACTACTGTGATATGTTTGTGTGTTGCAACACGGTTCTCTACTTTACACTGACTGTTTTGAAACACGGAACAATAAATGAGGATGGAATAAATAAGAGCCCCCTGTAAGAGACTGATGGTTGTATCAGCTGCTTTGAATGCATCATTTGATTAAATTGTATTAACAGATGTATTCAAGTCAAGCAGCTACTATGTCTGATACTGGGACTGAGAGAAAAGTAACAAATATGTATTACATGTAGGTTATTTTGCAATCTGTGATATGTCTTTAATGGACAGTTTGGTGTAATGAGCTCTCAACTGCGATGCGAAGGAGTAAAAGTAGAGACAAAGCACAACTGTTAACTTGAAATGCAAACCATTATGTAACATGAGTTTCTTCACAGGAATTGAGCATAGCGCCTAAAACTGTCAAAAATGGAGAACAAGCCAAAAGGGAAAGCAATCTTCCTAACATGTTTTAGTCTTTCAGTCCTAAATGACCCAAAAAAACCAAAAAAACAACGAACAGCATGCCACTGGTAGATTTGATACGATTTGAACGATTTGAATGTCACCGTCATCCAAAAACAATTTAGACATAAATGCAACGAAACAAAGTCGTTACACCACAAAACAGGTGACTGAAAAAGAAAGTGACCCTCGGTTTAACCCACACTGAAAGCAAAATGCACACAGGAAGAGAGAACCTCATATTATCTTACAGGTAGTATTTACTGCTTGTAACCTTGCCAGGAAACAAACCAGCCAACACCAGCCCCGCTACTTCATAAAGATAATTTATACTTACATGTCTTTATGATTCTTGGTTGAAAGATTATACACAAATGCACAATCATAACAACCGAACAAACTTGAACAATGAACATTATAAGCTAATATATGTAGTATACACAAAGTAAACAGTAAGTTTAATTTTTGTGTATTTTTTCCCTACAATGTGCCCCTTTAACTTTTATTACTGTATTTAATTACTTAAACAATCTAACATTCTGATTGTGCAAATAAAGTAAAAACAAGCAAAAACATCAGAAATGTGTTTGTCTCGTTTGTTTACATCTACGAAAATTGGAAGGTGCCAGAATTTGCTAAATATCAGTCACTCATTATTTGTTGTGTGTTGGTTGGTGTCCATGCTAGGCTAACATGAAACACCTGAAACGAGATGTGCCATCTACTCTCTTAAGAAGAATTTCAATCCATATATTGGATGAATTAGTGTATCGCCCACTACCAAGATTTATTTTTATAGGCCACACCCAAATTCAACTAAGATAAGATGGCTTGTGTCAAATAATGGACTAAAAAAAGAATGATATTTCAATTCAGTGTGCCCGAGTCAAACTGCATCAAGTGCTGAAAGATGCACCCCTCATCATAGCTGCCCACTACCGGATGAACATACATCCCTATGAAGCTTTATTCAAAGAATGTCCTGTAAACAATGAAAGTCTGTAATAATAGAATGCATTTCTGGGAGGCATCAGTGACTCACTGATGTGCTGAATGGTGTGTCTGCTATGACCTTCAAGGTTTCTCACATTTCTTTTAAAGTGCTTTGGATTTCAAAGCAATACAGTCCAATTTCATTCTGAACTAGTTCATTCTTTTGTGACTTTTGAAGACTAGAGTCATGCTAGAAGAGCATGAAAGGTTTTCACTATGCTCAAAATAGTAGACTGTGAAGGCTAACTAATTCAGCCAATGTATTAAATGATGACAAACAATAATGCTTCAAATACAAGGTACCAATTAACCAAACTGGAAAATGAGTATTTATGTGTAATAAAGGAGGTCAGTTACTACAGGGGCCAACACACAACGATGTGAAAGGATTTGTATTCAAATAGAACACAGATCAATATTTTCCGTTATGGTCAGAATTTCATTCAAAATATTCATATCCAGAAGGTGTCTGAGACTTGAATGACATGAATGTTTGTTTCTCAAAGACACCAGTACACAGTAGAGATCTAATGATACAAGGTTATCACATACACAATACAGAAACTAAAGGCACTTTTCCACAGGTATAGAGGAACCGCGATGAGGCAGCTAGAGGCCTAGTGGCTTTTAAGTTACCCCTGCGATCAGAAGGTTCTGTGTTTGATTCCCAGGACTGCTAGTGGCACCACTGAGGAGCCATCCCCACACACTGCAATTTATCTTCAGCCCAAACAAATAGCTGTGCTTGCACTTTGTTAGCTTTGCAGTCGTTAGCTTGTATTTCCATTGCTTTTTTTGGACAGTATAAAGAAACAAAAAGGGTTTCCAAGTCAATCTGTTATGACAATATTTTTGACTAATCAAAGCAGTGACACAGTCAGCTTGGCTGTGGCCCCACCACCGAATTGCCCCATGAAAGCACAGGTACGGCTCAGGTACAGGTCACTTTATTCTTAACAGAAAAACATTTGCTTGCAGTACACCATGGTCCCTTGAGCCAATGAAAAAGTGCTACAAGCACATCACAGATATTAGTACTTAAACACTGGCCAGCTGCATGTTTCATTAAAAAGAGTGCATAATTCATTAAGTGTAACATGATTCAGTGAAGCATGTGAACCACTAACTAAATATCATCTGTACTCAGTTTTCAATGACATTTTATATATAGCACTGTCAGAGATAAAAAAAAAAATAAAAAAAAAAGAAACACCATGAAATGTCATGTAAAGTGGCCATTTGTCATATGGGAACACACCACAGCACACAGTGAATACAGTGAAATGGTTCCCTGCATTTAACCCATTCACCAAGTGAAGCAGTGGGCAGCCAGGAACACCACGCCCAGGGAGCAGTGTGTGGGGATGGTACCTTGCCCTAGGGTCACCAGTAGTCCTGGGATTTAAACATATAACCTTCTGATCGCAGTAGCAACTTCCTAACCACTAGACTACCAGCTTCCCTGAAATGAAGCAGTGTGCGATTCAAAGCCATGGGAGCAGTGTGGGGAGTCGGTGTGTTACTCAAGGGTAGCTCAGTGTTGCCACCAGAAGTCCTGGGATTCAAACCCACAGCCTTTTGATCACAGGAGAAGATCCCTAACCACCAGGCCACCATCCTTAACGGCCTTGGTATACAAGATTGTTTCAGAAAACACACAAATACAGTTAGGGTGCTATTAGTCACTCACAGTCGAGGTGTTTCTTCTTGGGTCCGCTGACTTCGTGTGTGGTGGCCTTGCAGATGGCTTTGTTGATGGCGGATCCGGTCATGCTGTGCTGAGCCGCTGCGATCCGATCCGTGATGGACTGGCCTGACATCTCTGCCTCTTTTCCAAACCACCAGAGTTAACTAAAGAGCCCTGGGTCGGTACAGTCCTTTCCTTTAAGAAATGCAGTTAGGCTGTCTAGCTAACTACGACCCGGCAAGAGGACACAAAAACAGATCTGGGATCAGTTTATAAAAACACAATTTCCTAACTAACTAATCTTGGACCTGTTCTCCTGTCCCAATGACAGAGGTGTCTGTTAGGCCAAATTTAAGCCTTGATTTGTAATAAAATATAATCTAGCTAATATCCTAGCTAGTACAAAAAAGTGTTGCCACGGGACTAGACTGATTCAAACTTCTGACTGCTTCTGTTAGCTAATATAACCATAACGGCATTCAAACCGAGTACAGGTCCTAATACTGAAATCTGAGCATATAGGAATACTACTCAAGTACATAGTCAAGCTGTCTAGCTGTAAGTCAAGCCAGATCAGAGAGAGAGGGGGGGACTTGCTGAGGGGAAAAACACCACGTAGACAACCGAAAGAGGAAAAGAACTAAAAGGTGGTTGATCTGTTTGCTTCGAAAAACGATTTAAGGACTATTTGTTAATCATTACACAGCAGCTGTCACAGAATTTCTGGTCCAAAAATGCATAGAAATCATCACCATTACCACCACCAGTAGGACCAGAACCAGACTCTAAAGGAGAATGGGTATTTTTGCCAGCTTTACTTGGTTGTCAAGTAGTACACACGACCTAAAAGTGACTTATCTGTAATTTTAGCTCAAAATAATAAGAGTTTAGCTGATAAATGGTGAGAAAAAGCTGTGTTTGGAGTTGAGCTGTCGTCCCGAACTCTGTTAACTTGCTGGATGCCACCAGTGGAGACGGAGATTATCTTCACACTTCTGTCACATTAACATTGTTCATTAATATTATAATATAAAGATAAGCTCTGTGCAACCAGATTAAGACTCCTCACACCGATACTCCGAAAGTGTCTGGTTTTCTCCAGTAAGCAAGCTAACCTGGCTAGCGGCTCCAGTCCGAAATGCTAAAACTGGTTAGCACAGAATGCTAACGAGATATTGCCGTCCCTCCAGCCTCGTAAAAACAGATTTAATCCATCCACAGGGCAGTAAAAATTGAGAAGATTTGGGATTAAGTTAGTATCTGTTAAATGTCGGGCCGGAGAGGTGTAGAGAGGTCCTGCTCCGCTCCGGTGGGGTTTTCCTGATTCCGGTCTGAACACACAGCTCCGGAGCGACTGGAGACAAAATGGCTGCAGAAATCAGGTGATCACACACAGACCTGATTGGACCGAACAGCAGGAGAGGAGAGAGGGAATGTGTGAGAGAGAGAGAGAGAGAGAGAGAGAGAGAGAGAGAGAGAGAGAGAGAGAGAGAGAGAGAGAGAG